>OU015495.1:178425441-178433198 GCA_907164885.2 Dolomedes plantarius | reverse complement strand
TATTTACATTTGACATATGTATGGAACTTATAATCTAATAAAATAACGCTTCTCGATTGCAAAAATGCTCCCCCCACAAAATGCCCCTAAAAAATGGGACCCCTAAAAACACCCCTTTTCGTCTAACTTACCCCCAAATTTAGGGGGGAAACCCCCAAGTTGGCAACACTGAACTATGTACTCTCTTCTGTGAAGATGTTCACTGAAAGCTGAACTACGCCTACTCTTCTGAAACCACGCCTACTGTTATCGGCAAATACCTCCTAATCGCACTGCTCAGTTGTGCATTTCTTCTGGTTTGTTTCGCCAGTGTATTTTTCTCGAACAGATACTTGTTAGGGAAATTCAGAGCAGATGAGATTAGTCAAAGAAAAAATGTATTTTATAAATGTATTCCCGAAACCTGGGCATAAAAAACAATGTGAAGCTGCACCGATTTACTAAAAATAACATGCAATACTCTAAGAGTATTTTCCAGCATACGATTTTGTTCTTTAATGCAAATGCTAATTTATTCATAGAACTTAAAAAGTCAATCAAGCTCAGAGTATCTCATTAAACTAATAGTTAAATGTCATGACGTCATGACATTATATATATATATATATATATATATATATATATATATATATATATATATATATATATATATATATATATATATATATATATATATATAAATAAATATATAAATAAATATATATATATATATATATATATATATATATATATATATATATATATATATATATATATATATATATATATATATATATATATATATATATATATTGTAGCGTACTGGAAAGATGTTCTTTTTTTCCCGAGACCCCACAAGGGGTGAGACACAGCTGCTTGTTTTTAAAAGAATGTGTTGTTCGGTTCCACCAGTTCGGAACACGTGGGGGAATTAAAAACCGTTTCCCTTACAGAGACGCACCCACTAAAGCTGTCATCTTGGACGTTCTGCAATGTAATAAAGTTCGGCGTCAAAAAGAGCAGTCAGCCGATAATCTGCCGGCATCTGCCGCCTCCTCCACCCCTTCGGAAAATCCAGACATTGAGGAGAGACGCTGTATAAAATCCGAGCGGGATAGGCGTGTTTTTGCTAGGCTCCTGTGTTTTCGGGCCGGAATGGGCCCTGGAGCGCGCACTGTAAATCTGCACGTAAATTACGTAAATATGTCGAAAATGTCTACTGTTTAATTTTTTTTCTTGTTAATAAATTGTTAAGTTTTGTTTTAAAAATGTGTCCTTCGTTTTGTAAATTAGAACTCTGTCTTTCTTTGGTATGGATCAATAGTTGTGAAACGTCTTCAAAATGCCTCAGAGAGATAATGCCTTACTACTTGTAGTGACGCCTTGTCGTAGGTCTAAATGCGACTTACTACTTGTCGTAGGTCTAAATGCGACTTACTACTTGTCGTAGGTCTAAATGCGAAGCATAGCCTGAAATTTTGACATATAAGTTCGAAATACTGTGAATAAATAATATAAAATGAAGCTAGGTTAGGGTATATATATATATATATATATATATATATATATATATATCTGTATCAGTTTCATAAAAATCTTATCCACTAAAATAATTCTTTCGTTTATAAAAATGTGTTTGGTTTAGACACATTTATGTCCTCCCCCCCCCCTCCCTCAAGAGAAAAAAGTATTTTGCTATTAACGTTGTTAATTATTATCAGAAAGCTAAACAAAAATTACTCTCCATATCTTTGTCAACAGAATATACATCACCTTTATAGAAATTTATAAACTTAACAACCATATAGTACGTTACACCTGATGTGATCGCAAATTGTGACAGCTAGTTTAAACAAAGATAAGAAATTAATCTACCTGGTCTACACGTGATTAAATAATGGAACATTTTAACCATGTTTTTCCAAACATTTTATACACAATAAAATGTGTTAATTATTAAAGTTATTAAGTCGTCTAGTTAAAAAATAAAAAAATAAAAAATCTTTGAAATTTTCTGCGCGTTATGCATGCATTTACAAATTTCCGCGCATATATCTCTCCAAGCAAAATTAACTCCAGACACGTCAGAATTGTTTTGACCAAACTTCCTCATCATGACATTTTAGTGTCAGTCCACTACAAAACAGTCTAAACAGTAAAGAACATGAAAATTTTTCAGGTCAAAAATGTCAGTTGCTTCCCAGAATGACAAATTTTAAGAGAAAATAGATCGCACTTAGCTCATTATGTAGAAAAAAAAATAACTTTTTAAAAAATAATAGAAAATAAAAATTTCAAGTTGAATTCTGAAATGTTGCTATAAAAAAATGTTACCATTCTTCCACAGTCGTATTTTAAAATATGTATCAGATGTTTCTGAAATTAACATAATTTGATCAGGTTGCAGCACAAATAAATACAAAATCCTTGTTAAATTAATTACTGTAGAAAAGTTTAGGATCCTTCTCACACTTTTTCAAACAAAATGTCAATAATCACTCACTCCTTTCAACAACGTCATGTCTAAAAAAAAGAGATTTGTTAGGAGAGTGATTTTAAAGTTTTAAAGTAGAATAATATTTGTTAAAAATAAATATTAATTCTGCTCTCTAGCGGCTAAATATTAAGCTGTGAGATGTGACGTTCTGGTAGGGATATACTCCTATTTCAGAGCTTTCTAAAAACAGGGATAACTAAAAATCGCCGATTTTTAGGATATGTTGAAAGGAGTGAGGGAAATATCAAATGCTATCATTAAGGAGCACCAAAATAATTAACATTCCTCCAATTGCATCTAATGCCCCAATCAAGACCCGACATAGTATCTAATGTTGCCCGGTGTCGAATCCCTGCCAGTTAATAATCAGCAACCACAGTAAAGGACGCTGTGTACAAACCCTATTGGATGCACTCCCCTTAATGTTAATGTAGTGATATCAGAATTGCGTTCCCCTCCCCAGCGCTTTCCCACCTAAAGAACACCCTCTCAGTAAATGTAATAGGCATTCCTTGTTGGAAGGGGTGCGAGGGAGTAAGTTCAACGACCCCAAGGGGATTAAGAGTGGTCTATAGGCAGAAGGTTTTTAGCTACGAGACGGCTAGGCCGTGTTGGTGCTTGTCCCGTGCGGAAACAGGCACGGGAGCTGTTAGTTGAGATTATTGTAGGGAATCCGTGGTCAGGAAAGTGTAATTGAGGAACACAAAGAATATTGTGTTGAGGGTTTAATACTCGTAGATATAGATATTGAAGTTAGAAATCTTACAGTTTGAGCTTCCCACCATATTTAGTCAAATTAAAGTTTTGTTTTGTGTTTCATCAGTGATTTTGCCAAGTGATTTATTTCTTGCACGAACCAAGCAACGAATCTTCCAGGAGAAGGTAGAGGATTCGTTTTTACAGTTAACCTATGGAGAAAATTTGCCTACTATTTACAGCTGCATAAATGCTAAGAATCCAATAATAATGGTATTTTCAGATAGCTTGAACTGTTCTGCAAATTGAAACAAGATTCATTTTATAAAAGTCGTCCCCAAAAGGAATTTATGAGCCTTTAAAATACACTTTACCAGATTTTTCCCCAGTATAATTTAAATTTTAAAAAAAATTGTCTTTTTTTTAAATTAATATATCCCATGGTATAAAATTTCTTTCTCTATTACGGAGTACAATTTAAAAAAATATTTCCATCCAAGTCAGCAATCCTTAGAAATTTTTTTCCATATGCTAAAATCGAGCTGAGCGAATCCAATAGCGTTAATACACTGAAGCCTTAAGACTGGTCGTCCACGGTGACATATGTGGTGCTCTTAAGCTCCTACAAACCTTACGGCGTGACATTTTGACCTACATATGTAACGTCCCCATACCTGGCGTAGACACGAAACAATTTAGTGGTCCTTGTTGGTACCCGAACGGAGAACCCTCAGTACCGGATACCGACGCGCTAACAGCTAGTCTTCTCTAGTCACAAATACCACTCATTTGATATTATACCCAAGAACAAGAAAAGAAAAAGATGTATTTACTCATAAAATATTAAATACATAATACGGATGACTTTTTTTTCATTAAATGTTTCAGAATCTTGTCAACAGAGAATAACCTTTATCACATTAGTAATGATACGTTTCCACCAAGAAAATGAGACGCAATAAAATATCTATATATATTGCCATCTTGTCTCCGGACTAAACTAACCGTATGACGAATTTTTCCTCGAGTAAATAAACTGCATTTCATGCTCCTTGAAACATCAAACTCGATTCGGATCGATAAATTATTCTGGCGGAGAAAGTTCAATAGACACTTGTCTGATACAACAAATTTTTGAACATTATTACACCCTAAATAATGATTAGACGCTGACACAGTATCACTCATAAATTTGTTACGGCTGAAACATGGCTCGTCTCACTCTGTATTTGTTGATTTCAAAATCAATACTATTCCTTTTAAAGTCCCGCTGAGGCTAAGATCAAAACATTTATATTTTTAAATAGAGTTTTTTTTTTCCCTTTTTTCACTTTTTACAGAATTTCTTTCGAAATATAGTATATTGTAGAGAAATGTCTGTAATTTCATAGCGTAGTCAAATTTGAAATTTTATTGATTTCCATGAAAAGGTTTAGTCATTACCTGATAATCATTTTTAATTAGACCATTTAAAAGATATTATGGCAGAGAAAGTTTTCCTTGCGATCACCGTTTTCATGCAGTATAAAGCTATCAACCAATGGATTAATGATTTAAGAATGTAAGCTATTAATATGATCACCATGTCATTAGGGTTCTTTAAAATTCAACGGGCCTCTTGAATTTGAGCGTCTATTGTGTTGTACGTTACACAGGCCCTGATATTCCATTAGGCCTGGTAGATATGGTCCTAGCGTCCCCCGAATGTTGGAGCGCCCCCCCTCCCCAAATTTTGATTTTAAACGGAAAAATAAGAAAAATTCCCCATTCATTTTGTTTTTAATTTTAACCTTTTTAATAGCAATTTTTTATAAATCCTTTCAAATTCCATTGATTGAATGGTTCATCATATGCATAGTTATATGTACACAGAGGCTGTTCACACATTTTTAGACGATGTATATTGTATTCACAAAACTAAATTACATAAAATTCTTGTGATATAAATGGTCTATTTGACATTCCTTATTCTGAACTATCTTTCGACACCGCAATTTCCAGGATAATAATGCCTTTTGAAGTGTCAGAAGAGGTATTCTATCCCATTCCTCCTGAACAGCTTTCTAGAGTCCTGTAAGGGTTTTGGGTCGACGTTTGGATAACGCAGATTTTGAAAGTCCGAAAGCACAAAAATCCATAGGTGATATATCGGGAGATTTAGCAGGGATATCAGTTAAGGGTATATATAGTCTTGATACTAGTTTTTTGTTCCATTTCTTTTAGGAAATTTACAGTGGATTTTGATGTGTGACTGCTATCTTTGTCCTGATGGAGTCTCACAGATTGATTGCACTGTGGGTAAACCGATGGTATTTCATTCAGAAAAATTGGCGATAAAATATGTTCCTGATAGTATTTGGAGTTAATTTGAGATTTTTTCCACTCTCTTTATTTCTAACTTGCCATTATAGGAAAAACCATCAACAATCATTAATCCCTTAGAAAAACTTTCTTTCGATTCTTTGAACCATGTACTTAACATTTTTTCTCCCCTTTTATTATAATAAATGGCTCTTTTTTTGTTGCAATCATTTAAATACACCCATGATTCATCTATTGTGACAATTGTTTTCCATTTTTCTTTGGATAAGTGTTTCTCACATAGAATTCTGCAGCGTGTCCTGCGTTCAGCGATATGATTTGGAAGAAGACGATGCACATTGCGTTTTTTCACTTTCTTAAGATTTAAATCAACGTTTATCATTTTGTTTATAGTGGACACCGAGCATTTTAATGATTTTGCAACTGTCCTTTGACTAGGGGGATTTTCTTTTAACATTAAACAACGTACCTTTGCACTAGTCGAATATGTCCGTTTTTTCTTTGGATACTTATTTGGAATTTTTGTCCCACTTGAGGCTCCAATTTGACGTTTTTTTTCTTTCTTGTTAACGATATTACCAATCGACGCTTTAGATATCACAAAACCATGACTCTCACATCGTTTTCGATAACGGAGTATGCATATTTCTCTTCGGAAAGAGCATAAATGTAGCCTTCGAACCATTGCTTTGCTAAAAACGCCATTTTGAATAAAAACATAACTTTCAAGCCGCAGACGATAATTTTGACTTTTAAAAACATAGTACAATTGCAATTATTTCTTGTGCAGCAAACGATTTTTTATTACCGCTTACCAAAATCGTCTAAAAAATGTGCGAACAGCCTCTGCAGTTCATCATATGTATTTCATAGTGTATATAAGGGATTAATAAGTTTTTCTGGTTGCATTGTATTGGTGTTTTAATGATGAAGTTAATATGTTGTATTGCTTTTTGTTATTTGATAATATTCTAGGCTTCTAAGCTTCAAATAACCAATTCTTGGTAAAATGGTACTTTCACAATGATTCATGATTATTTTTTTATGTGTCAATTTTGGAACTTTTACGCCCACATCAGTGTTAGGAGGCCCCCATCCCAAGTTGTGCCTATAATCAAGAATTTTCTAAATCGGGCCCGTTACAGACAATTTTTTTACACAAAGGGCTAATTAGACTGGGACCTATATTATAAAAGACTTTTCTGAAAGGCTACACAAATCCAAGCTAACACTGGAATCCTCAGGCATCGGACCTGATTCCAAAGACAATAGTCATTAAGCCATCCCCCGGGTTCAAATCTGTATTTAATATATTGGTAAGAATAACCGTTTTTGAAAAAAAAACTATTTCTGCTTGCATTAATTTCATTTATTTGAAGTCACTCCTCACTGATAGTTCATCCTTACTAATCAGCATCACCAATCAGCATCACTAATGGTGCACTGCTGTTAATCATCAACCTTCAGGAGTATTAGAAACTTAATACCCAAATATGTACACTAAACCTAGAGCACGAAATAGCAAAACGAAATATATAAAGGCACATTTGAGCCCTTCTTGCCATACAGAAAGAGCACTGATACTCTTGCGACAGACAGCTTTTCAAAAATGTATATACACTGTAAGCCTATTTCGATTACTTATCTAGACAGTCACGGGAACATCATTTCGCTTTTGTTCACGAAGCATCGACACATTTGAAACGAATTCGTAATTTCAGTATGACGAAAGGGTAACACTGAATTATCATTACTGAATTAATTTACCATACATAGCATTAGACATTGATATGGATAGTTTAATAATCTTTCGGGATTGGATTTTCTATGAATATTCTTCAAATGCAATTTTTACCAATGAGGCAGGCACTTTTGTCTATCGACATTCGGACATTGTATATCGAGAAATTCGTGGTTGCTTGTAATGGGAGTACTCTATAGCAGAACCAACATCACCACCTGGTTAAAACTCATTATCGAAGGAGACTCTCAGGTGGTGTGACGTCTAGGTGCCTCTAACCTCTTCCCACAACAATAACCCTATCTAGAGACTTTCTAGCCCATAGATTTAACGTGCTTATACTCAGCGTAGACACGTCAGCATTTATGGTGAAATTCGGGACTCGAACCTAACACCCTCAGCATCGCACTGCGACGTTAGGTACCCTAGAGGCATTTGAAATATTATACGGGGTTTAAAAATAGGATTATAGTTTCAACATAAATATGTAAATAACAATATTTTAGATGTTTGACATATACA
>OU015495.1:178327941-178422941 GCA_907164885.2 Dolomedes plantarius | reverse complement strand
GCCACTGATAGGATTACTAAAACTAATTATACTCAAATCATATTGACCAGTTTAGGAATGGATTGTGGAACCTCTTAATACCCATATAAGTGGTATTAATAGTTATCACATGCATAGTGTGTAATCTATATATATATAAAACAGTTCGGTAACTGACTGACTCACTGACTCACTGACATGCAACGCACAGACAAACCGCTGGACCTAAAGGGCTGAAATTTTGCATGGTGATTCTTCTTATGGTGTAGGGGTGCACTAAGTAAGATTTTTTGAAAAATTATATATATATATATATTACATCAATTGTATGCATTGATCGTCGCATTTATTATGAATATATATTTATTTATTTATTTTGGCATTAATTGCATACATTGACCGTTGTATTTAATTTGAATGTACTCCGTAGCGAAGTGCGGGTTTTCAGCTAGTACATAATAATTGGGTAGAAACTTATAAACTTGTATTCATCCTCAATATCTTTAACTTTCTATGTTAGCGTATATTTTAGATTCTTTTCCAGATGATTGTTAGATACATTATTACAGCATTTTATACTTACCAAAACCCTTTTCGCTACTAAGTGCTGTCTATAACAGAAAAAAAGTAATCCATCCTCTAAAACAACTACATTTTATTTAAGAAAATGGATAACGAAAATGCCCAGGTTACTAAAAGTATACACGGAATTAATTTTCTTCCGAAAGAAGATTATGTGAGTATTAAATAAAACTCATAAACCTGTAAGAGTACATAATTTTCATACAGGGTGCTAAAAGCCAGAAATATATGAAAAACTTTAAAAACTTATAATTCAAAGATTTATTGTTCCTTATTTGCACATTATTTTCTAAGAAATGCAGAATAATTAGTTTAATGAATACTAAGCTCTCCGTTGAAAAGATAAAAAAAGAATAACTTTTTTAAAACTTTAATTATTTTTAGCTTTTTTTTCAAAGATTTAACCACTGGTTTATTCTGCAATACTAAAATTATTAAGAATCCGTTTACTTCCTATTATTTTAAAGTTATTTTTATTTTTAAACTTGTATGAAATGATCTAGAATTTCCAATATAATATTAATAATTATGATAATTATAATAATTTGTTAAATAAATTTACCTCTGAATATTTTAAATAAATTTAATTATTCTCTAGGTATTATAAGGTAAAATGAGCCTTACTGTCATAAATTTTAATAATTAAACCATACAAAAATATTTCAATTACCTTTATGACTACACTATTAATTATGTCGAACATTAATAAATGTTGAGACTGATGCATATATTCTCTAAAAAGAATAGGTCAATTAAGAGAAGATTTATGTAAGAATGTCTTTATGTACAATTTTAAGGTGACTAAACCTGGTGTACTTACTTATTGTAAAAGAACAGGAAACATGCTTTGGCAGTATTGTGAAAACTGTGTAACTTATAATATAAAGGAATATGGATGGGTTATCAAGATATAGCTCATCAGAAATGCAATATTTATTTTAAATTTTATGTTAAAGCAATCATTGACGTTGATGTATTTTATCAAATGTGCAAATTAGCTTTCTACTTTATTACTGTCTATGGGTTATATAAAATATATCCATCAAAATTAAAACAAATAAGTAATCATAAGAGAAACACTCAAAAATTCTTTAATTATCTAATTGTTTTAAATTGCTACAATTTAATTGATTAATCAACATTAGAGTTTTAATTAATGTTAAACAGCAGGGTTTGTTTACTTCTTTTTCCAATTAAGGCGAATTTTCCATTATGAGCAAAAATTATTCTCTTAAATGCTCTTAAATCATTACTTATTTAACTAATCTGCCCCTATGCTTATATTCAAACAAATTATTCATCATTCCAGGCTTATTGCCACCTAACACCTTTCTTTTATTTAGACAACTATTTAATTTATCTTAATTAAATCGGCTTATTAGAAAGTTTCTTAAGTAAAAAGCAAACATGTAAGATTCTTATTTTGTAATAATTAAGATGATAATCTCAATTAATTTGTGTTTTGATAAGTACAATTGATATTATTGATGAAAAAAGATGAATTCTTAAAGTTTTTTTTTTTTTTTTTAACGGAAGAATCATAATTTTTGAAGCGTCATTATCTGAATGATAATTTAGAAATTACCTACACTGCCTTAACTTATAGTTGAAAAATATTTAGCGGTAAATTTAATTCTCTTTTCTCTCCATATGTTGTTTTCCACATCTGTCTTACATTCAAAAGAATATTAAATTTAAAATAAATATATGAAAGTATGTCATCATGAATTTAAGATCAACCCACATATAATTCTGTTTAATATTAATGCAATGATGAACCATAAATCATAAAGATTTTTAAAGTATTTCTCATGGCATTTGTATTTTATTAGTAAAGCTAAATTTATAATAAAACCTCACACATTCTAATTAATTAAATCATTGTTATTGTCAAGATAGAAACAATAGAATTTTGAATAAACATCATTTCACAAACCTAATTTAATTATCTTACATTATTTACTATTTTATGTTATGCAATAGATTTTACAGAGATATCTAAATATTTTGAATAAGAATTGAAGATGATCCAATTAACCACTTTATGCTGAATGATCATTCATAATGTTTTTCATCAATTAGACTGAAAAAGCACTTACTCGGACTGGTTTTATTTCAGTTTCATTAGGTAATGAAATACTATTTGTGTAATCATGAAATAAACTCACTCAGTGGTTACTTTCAGCATAGGCCTTAATGCAATTGGATTTCTCATTTATATTGCATCATTTTTATTTAAACAGGAAATGTTCTTAAAGATAGATATAGACTTAATTTAAAGCATTGCTAGAATATAAATTGTACGTATGTTTTGTGTTGTACAGCTACTGATATTATTTGGTGGTTTGAGTGGGCTTCGGTTCGAATCCCGAGTGACGTAGAGACGTTTCTGTGTTGTCTAAACGTAGGGAACAATGTCGGTGCTTCCATAATAAAGTATACAACGAAATTTTGTGGTATGGGATGGGCAAAGTTCGTCAAGACTACTGCCTACAGCCTCCAAGAAAAACAGTTCGTGGTGAACAACATTTTGTCACACGAGTACCTCATGAACCATGTTACGTATAAATAAATGACGTAATAGAGGTGGAAACCACATACATCAAGAACCTCCGGGAATAACTTGAGGAGCTAAATTCCTGTTCGGCAAGGAGGCATACAATCGAGCACATAAGCATATTTTATGCCATTAATCTATTCACGTGAGGTCCACATCGACAGTATACAGCAAAAAAAATGATGACATAAAAGAGAGGGAAATAACGTAAATCAAGTACCTCTAGGAACATCTTGAAGAGCTAAACTTGAGTTCTGCAAGAAAGCTTGCAATTGAACACATAAGCAAAGTTCATGCCATTAATGTTTGAAAATTATTCCAAAATGTAACTAATAAATGTAACTAAAGAATAAAAGGGATCTAGACTGGTCATATTGCGGGTCATATTGCGATTTTTTGAACACTTGATAATATTAAAGTATGTTAACTGAGATAAAAAGGAATCTTCACCGGGGGGGAACTATATTCCACAGTGAATTTTGTTATTTCCAGAATGTAGTTACATTTGTCACATACAGGTGGCGTTTCAGTTGTGTTAGTAGTTTGTACAGTGGAGCAGCATAGTCCACAATGCAGCTAGGATAACAAATATTCAATGTGACTGCTGTCATTCATAAAAATGACCATCTAACGTGGCCGGATCGAAGAGGGTTTCAGCTGTAATTCACGTCACATCATAGCGAATAGTTTCTTCCAGCATGGACATGACTTCAGCTGACTTAAACCTGTACCCATGTGACATGACCTGTGCACATGTGGCTTAAAGCAGGCCAATCACAAGATGTCACAAGCTGTAAGACTTGGAGACCTTGGTGGCCATTCGTGCGGAAGAGATAGACTGAGTATACGGTCATCACTACATGTCGATTGTAGCACGCGCTGAAGAGGATCTGTGTTGTGCGAAGCCTCTCCAACATGCATGAATGCTTCAATAAGGTGAGCATTTCTGTTAATTATATGATGTTGTCACTTAAAAGTGCTGCATAACACTCGCCTGTGACAGAAAATATTTGAAACCAGCCGGCCAATCTATCTAAATAATGACAGGCTACAGCTCCGCGAGCACTAGAGGGCCAGTTGTCGGTGACAAATGTAACTTCCCTGGAAAAAAAATCGTATGTATTTCTGTGCATTGCTGTGAAAACCGCATCGTGATACTATCTATACTTTTCGAATGATTGAATGTTTACTTTTTCTGTGACTTTTGGATCACCCTGTATAGTGTTTGTGTACTCAGTGTTGTTTCGTTATTACAAGTTAAATAATATCCGTTGACTAATTAATTAATTTATTTTAATTTCATGATAGAGAAAAAACGTATGATTTATGAAGCAGGGTTTTTTTTCACTACTGATTGCTTAGCGAAATACTTTTTACTCAACAAAATTTGAAATAAGACTATTTTACGAGAGTTCTAAAAATTTTCTTTTCGGTAATTCTAAAGTTATTAAAGCATAAAAAAGGAATAAATAACTTGATTCGCTTCATGAATTTTAACACCATAATGCATGAAACGAAAACAAAGCCGGAGCTTCTTCCATCATAAATATGCCTGTTAGAAAACAAAGCAAACAATTGATTTCTGCCTAAAAAATTGAGATGCGCTCTTGCTTCAAAGTCACGTATTCAGCCCTGCTTTTTACGATATATAGGGGATCTGAAAAATTATGCAGATTTTGTTTTATACAGCTCATATTTTTCTAAAAGCAGGGATTTACAGAATGTGGTTTTTCAAAATAAACGCTGATCCTCATGATCTTCTTTCGCAAAGTCAGTAGAACCCATTTAATACCCATCCTTTTGTGCTTGAGATTATTACTTTAATAAACCAAGGGTTTTAATAGGAGAAATTCGATTCTAAATAGAAGTAATTTATTGGTCATTTTTCTCTACCATTATTGAATAGAGTTTAGGTTAAAATCAAGTTTCAATTTTTGGGATCCTTGTATGTCGTTTGAAATACAACTGGATTGCTGATTAATAATTTAAATTTTTTTTTCACAAATCTTGTGGATTAGTAAGATTTAAACATGCATTTGCCGACACAAAACCTTTCAAGTTTTGAAAAATATTTATCTATTTTTTAATTCAGAATTCGGTTTTTAAGGGTAATTATGTAGTTTAAAATTTAAATTCGTTGATAATTAGTAGATATATAATTTATGTTTTCGTCAATAAATATTTGTTGGTCAGTAAGATTTAAATGTACAAGTTGCATTTAAATGCATTTCCAACCATACATATCCCATGGAGGGACTTCCGGGCCTACAAATTTATATTGTTCATACACGGTATTGAAACTTGAGGATTCAGTGTCGCTTATCGTGACTCTAAAGGAGAGCCATCTATACTGAATCCTGATTTGAAAACCATCACCTGCTGAGCTTACGTCACTAATATAATATACTATAAAAAACTGAGAAAAACTTTAAAATACTAAAAACTACGAGTTCTTTATTTGGAAGCTCACCTTGATAAAACATAATCCACAACTATGCAACTAGAACTAACCAAATTTGATAAAAGCTAAAAGAAAGATTCTCCGCCACTTAATTAGTGATATTGAAGAGCTGAACTATGCGGTGCAACAACATAATGAAATGATTTATTTTACTTAAAAATAATTAAATTCACTTAATGAATTGATAGTATAGACATTTAATATCATTTTTTTTCTTTACCCGCAGCCACACTAAAACCACAACTATGCAACTAGAACTAACTAAATTAGATAAAAGCTAAAGAAAGATTCCCCGCCACTTAATTAGCGATATTGAAGAGCTGAACTATGTGGTGCAACATCATAATGAAATGATTTATTTTATTTAAAAATAATTAAATTCACTTAAAGAATTGATAGTATAGACATTTAATATCACTTCTTTTTCTTTACCTGCACGAACACTAAAACCTAGTATCTTAAAGTAACTTGTTTGCCATGTCAGTTTGTAGTAAACTCGACCGGACTACATAAACCCAACTTCATCTACTACTTGCATAACACGATATCCATAAACTAGAATGTCTTTAAATGAAATACAGCCCAAAATACCCGGAACTAAACAAAATGTGTTGAAACACAGAACATCTGAAACGATTAGAACTATAGGTTTATTCACTCGGGACATTATACTAAAACTGCCTATAATTTTGGAAGGGGGAAAAACATTTCAAGCTAAAATTTGAATACAAAGTGTCGCACGTTTTGTCATTTGCATCCATACCTAAGCCATTTGCCTCATATTCCCAGCTGAAAAGCAACATCGCATAGGAAATTGAAGCAATAAATATGAACATGCTGAAATGTTCGTAGGACAAGTGACGAGTTGATCTCTGCATGTTATTGGAGGACATTTTCAGCAACAACAGTGATATCGGTGTGATTGTAATAGACAAGACCCTTTGTATTGAAATTTCAACTTGAATTGTTCACCCCCTTCAAAATTTTTGTGCTTTTTCGGTTAATTCCCGAGAAGTGAACAATAGAAAAAAATATTTTCCTTAAAACAGGACAATGGGCCTCCGAGTCATATATAATTTGTATTCGACTTCCTAATACGCGTATCATTCAGCTTCAATAACCAATTACGTTATTTTAAATGCTGCCGAAAGTGAATTTCTCTCGTGACACATAAAGTGTCGACTAAGAGGGTAGTTTCTTTTCATTCTAGACTTGATTGGAAATTTGACGACGGAAAGGATAAACCATATATTATTGTCAAAATATTTTTCCTGGTAGACATGAAGGCCGATGAGTTGGAAGTAAAAAAAAAATGAATCAATTTATTCTCCATTACACTAAACTGTTAAGAACTGTTACCACTGGTAAGTACATAATCAAATTTACATAGGTAACCTAATTGGGGAACAGCTATTGGTTTCTTTTGGTTTGTTCATCCAAATATACAGGGTGTCTCAAAAGGTCGTTGCCAAACTTAACATTGACACATCACGGTGAGCAAGATTTACATAGAAATCCACCCATTGTTGGCTTTTCATTTCTGCATCTTTGTTCATCCTTTAGCTGATCCGATTTGCATTTCCGGTCATACATTCCTATGTGATTCTGTTTTGTTTTGAGTTTTCTACCTCGTCCAGAAATATGCGATATTTCAGGCCACCCAGTTGGGTTGGTAAGAGGTATGGTACGATAAAGTAAACAGCGCTTTCCACCGTCAGGTTTGCGTTTCCGGACACACGTTTGTATGTAAATCTTGTTCGTCATGATATGACAGACCAGTATGTTAAGTTTGGCAACGACCTTTTGAGACACCCTGTATACAACTGTTTGAAGCCATTCTTTATTTGTATAATTCTTCATATATCTAAGTTTAACTGTGCAAAAAGAAAAAAAAAATTCTACAGCAAGTCATCGCATCTAGAACAAAGGAACAAATTGCTATGAATTTTTTGTTCATGCTTTATCTCAAATGTTAAACAATTCCAGAGATAGGTGATTTCTTTGTATCCACAATAAAATCAAAGAGTTATATAATTTATTTCGGACATAATTATGACTTTGTATCTGGCATAAGGAGTGTAAGGTGGGACTGTCTGTATGGGCAATTCAAAAATGCTAGGATCATTCAACTATTTTATGCAAGTAGGAGAAACAACAGAAATTGTCGGGGGAATTCGCAGCACAAGCCTAGCTTAGAGAGAAGAGACGCTTGTAAGAGAGACAAAGATTAGAAAGTTTATATCCTACGCAAGGGAAACAGTGGTTAACAAAGCAAACACTTAAGCCGCATTTTGTGGGTGAATAGGGAGAGTTGAACCAAGAAAACGGAATTATGAAAAGGAGTTTAGAAATAAAGGAATACGAGCAAATAGTTAGGAAAAGGCGAAATCTAGAAAATATAATTGAACCTTTTCTCCGAACCTTCAAATTCCCTGTACCATTCATAAGCAATGTAAAATACAACACATCTAAAGTAAAAGCTTGTGAAATATTTAAAACTGTAACTTTTACGTACATGCACTATAACAAATATGTTTATAATTAGGGCTCTATTTAAACTACCTCACCTATGCTTCATTTTTAAAGGTTATTATCCATTCCAAATATTCTCACAAATTGGGGATTTATTTTGAAAAATTAATGGAACAAAGCAAAATATGTAAATTTGAAGTCCTCTTTTGGCGCAATAATCGTGTTACGTAAAACAGAAATGGAAATAACTTTGTTTTATATGCATTTGTCTTCATTCAATAAAACATTGGCAAAACCCGTTCTTTAAGAGGAAGAACAACATTTACGCAATGCATATGAAATATTGTTTGTGATGGTTTCAAATCTTATTATTATAAACAAGCAAAAAAAAATATTTAACGAACGAAAGTCTTGTTGAATTGTTGTCGCTGACAAATAATGGAAAAAATAATAATTTGTAAGCATAAAAATGTTGTTGTGGGGAGAAGGTGAACATTGTAAAAAAAAAAAAAAATTACCGCTGTTATGAAATTATAGAACAAAAATCGCGTGAATGCAGGGAATTAAATAGTAAAATATTTCTCAGAAATTCTATTCGAATTTCGAAAAAGGGCGTCTTTACTTGGAAGAAGAATCAAAGTAAGAAGAAATATGTTTATTAAAAATGCATATTTCATAAAGTATATTTTAATATTGAAAAATAATGCTATTCAGACGTTTTTTAAGATGGTGTAATTTTATGAATAACAGCGAGGAATTTATAATTTCCTTCTCGCCAGTATTGATTTTAGTTTGATTTTTGGGTAAAAGTCCGTAAAGGAAAGGAATTTATTTTGCAAAAACTTTCGTACTTTGCTAATGATAGCATTTACATTGAAACAGTCAAAACATAATGGAAACCTTTTTTTTATCTTAAAAACAGCTCTTTGCTTAAATGCTAACCGTGTTCACTGAAGGCTTCAAAGCGAAGACATGGAGGCTCCTTTTCAGCTATCGGCTATTGGACCGCACAAGGATCGGAGGCTGGCTAAAAAATGGCAACTGCACGCGAGGTTCATCGAATGGCTAGGGCGCTGTCATTCGGTTCAGATCCTGTCGGTTCCAGTCCCACTGTTGGCATGGGTATTTGTAGCCGTTCGCAATCGGCTTTAAACCGTAGGTCCTGGTCTAATTAGCCCTCGTGTATCAAAAAGTCGACCATAGCTCTCCAAACCAAACCAAACCCTTGTATAGACAGTGTCCGATGCTGTTGTGCCTCTGTGACTAAGCGAGAACCGCTATTTTCAGCATGGTATGACACTTGACTTAAAATGCATGCCAATGAGTAAATATCCGTAAACATAAAGCGGTATATCTTGAAATATCATGGCCTTCGAGATATGAATGGGACGGGTAGTATTTTTAATATCACTGCCGCCATACGTCTTTATACTTTGTATTGAAAAATGTGATGTATACTTAGTACAAAAATAGATAAATATTTATTTTTCGTCTCTTTGTTAAAAAACATGTTTAGTCTCTTACACTTAATTTCATTACCGCAAACTACCGAAATTCATTTCCTTCATACCTTGTTATATTAAACCATCTTAAAGAAAGTCAAGTGCGGTCGAATTGAAAGTGATAGCCCAATTAATATTGCGAAAAGACCGATACTAACACCTTACTCGTGCTTTTTATAGGGCATAAAATTTAAGATTCTTTTGTGTTGGGTAAACTACTCCTTTAGATTAAAACTTTTTCATTTTTCTGTACAATTGTGTTGCATAAATTGTGTAATGCAAACTCCATGACCATGATTCTGCGTTTAAAGTTATAATTTTTCGTTACAAACGGTGTTTATTATTTTGCACTCAGAAATAATGATGAAATGCGGATCTAAGACGTGCATGGACAATGCTAATACTGTACCCCTAAGTAAGTATATTTACATAGAATATGAAACAATAACGTCATATGACGTCACGCCATTACCACATGGAAATTTTTAGAGAAAAACACTGCCTTTAGCTTAAGAAATTATCCACTATAAAAAATAATTTTATATGGTATAAAAAAAGATAGTACTACGGTTATGAAGTAATCGTACATGTGACTGCACAAATTATTATAAGTTGTCAGAGTAATATACTTCATCAAAAATATGACTCTTATTTACAACACACGATAATGGTTTACAAAAGGATTATATATATAGGTAAAACATTGTAATACTCTCCCGTTTTCATGTGAAAGGTTGGTAAAATATGACGCCTTATGTCTGTACGTCCTTTTGCCTTAATCGGAAAAGACTGAATGATAAAAACAAATTATTGAAAAAATGAATTTTAGTTCCTTAGAATTAAAATTAAAATAGATTTAATTTGTTTTCTAGTAAATAACTCGTAATCTCTGATCTTTTTCTTCTTTCATGTCTGTTAAGAACTGAAATATACGAATGACTTTTTGTACTATTTTTAAATAATAACATCTTTCACACTTTTGGTATGATAGTTGTTTTTTTTTAAATAAATAATACTATCATAGCTTTTTAGCAGTTGACTCAGAAGGAATCCCAAAAATGAATGCTAAGCATGTAAAGAAACGAATTTTTTTGTTTTGCCTATAACTACAAAATTGTATTGATATTTTGTTGTCAATTTCAGTGCATATAAAGGATACAGACCTAGAGAGGTAGCACTAAATGTTTTTCTGAAGTTAAAACAAGCTAGTACGTAAGTTATCAACAAAAAAAAGTAGGATGCGATGGCCCAGTTGGCAAGAGCAGTGGGCCAGTGATCTGAACGTCCCTTGTTAGATGCGTCCCTTGTTAGATGCTACAAATCCACCGCCGTGTTCACTAATGGTGGCCGGGACACGTAAAATAGGGCGTGGCTGCAGTGTCCTCCAAGTTCTCAAATTTACCTATGGATGTGCGGGGTCCAATATTCCGGTCCCGTCACTTGACTCTGTTCAAAATTACTTGACCTGTCATTCACCCAACTCTGACTCCGACCTTTGTGGTGCTAATTCCAAAACGGAGCTGCACCTTCATCGCCCATAGCCTTCGGGATTTGATCTGATGTTGCTGTCGGTCAAGTGGCATAAGCAACAACAACAACAAAAAAACAAAGAGTGTTTACAGACGCTATCAGAAACAACGAGTCCATATTATAAAGAAAAAAATACCAAATGCGCGGAAAATGATATGTGTTAAATTCTCCATTATTACATAGGAAAAATAAATAAAATATATCAATGTACTTCTCGGCTATGCTAATACGAAGAGACTATAACAACGGGGATATTTGGTCCTTCGCGACTGGTTACGCAGGTGGGGAACATATTTGCAATTGTAGCCTCTCCTACGAGAGTGTTTCCAAATCCAATTTTTTTTCTTTTGCAAGCACCATGAACATTTTACTGCAATTACTGTTAAACGATGGTTCTTTTCGTTCTGGACTGCACTTTCTTAGTCAATGCAGGAATTCGGCGTTTGGAATTATTTTCTCCCCCAAACTGTAATGGCCAAAGACTTGTTATGTAGACCATACCGTATGCGAAAACTTCGCCCAAGGCAGCTGAGTATTCTGTATATGTATACATATCAACTTAATATACGTTTGAAATTACGTTTACTGCTACGTTTTGCGTTATACGATTACTGGTTATAATAAGATCGGAGAAGGATGCTGTGCTTTAAGGGGTAAAAAAAAAATCTTTTTCCGGCACTTCGTTATGATTTTGTTTTAAACACAAATCTGTCTTTATACAAATATAAATATGCATATAAAAACTCCTTGAACATTAAAAAATTTTATTAAGAAAATTCAGATTTAAAGTGTAAAGTTTATAACGGATGATTACGTTCCTCCATAACGGTTATCCGAAATGGAAAATTTCAGGCGCCAAAACCGTCCCTCCGTACAGCACGAGTTATAAATTTGGCAGCACGTCAGACAGAAAATTTTTCCGAGCATTATTTCTTTTACTACGAATTTTTAAACTTTGCACGAATTTATGGCGCACCCGGTATATATATATATATATATATATATATATATATATATATATATATATATATATATATATACCGGGTGGTTATAATTAAACGTTCCCTATAAACGGCATCCTACAGCGCAAACGGGTGAACGGAATGCAACGACATTTCGTATATGGGCTATAAACGACATGCGCTCACGGAAGTTCGAAAAAAAATTAGTTCCAAAATGTCCACTAGAGGGCGCATTTCCGAGAAAAACATGAAATTTAACACAATAAACGACCAAAACGGAATACAGTATTAACAATCCAGAACAAGAATTATGAGTAATAAAATGTAAAACCGGGAAAAGCTGTCAGTTGTAGGAGAAAAATGTCGAGATTTGCATGCTTGGGAAGAAGGGGAAGCTTTATGCAAAACACATTAGGGTATAAAACGTTTGCAGACGTTGTCATGTTTAAGTCGATGTTTCCGGCTGTACTAATGACGGTCTCTTTAGTTGAACGTGCGTTATTGGTGAAGCTGTTTTACGAAAACAAGGGGAATGCTTCTGCTGCAGTTCGTAAATTTCGTCGTAGAAAGAACCTACGGCGTGGACCAATGTCTACTAAAGGTATCCGGGCCTTGATAAGAGATTTGAAGAGACGGAGAAATTAGGAGTTCAACCTGGAAGAGGCCGTAAAAGTGTCACACCGGTACTTGTTGATGCCAGCAAGACAGCTGTTGACGCACAGTTACAGACACCAGAGTTTGGAAGTAGTAGCGCGCGTGCAGTTTCTCTACAGACAGGCTATTCTTAGAGCACCGTCCGAAAAGTACTCAGAGACATAACGCGCTACTTCCCATACAAGATTCGCCATTCCCAGGAGCTGCTTTAACGCTTCATGTGCGAAGTGTCACAACTGATCAGTTACGATCTGCTGTTGAACACACTGTCCATCGACATAAAATTTTGCAGGTGAATGAAGGTGGTCACGTGGAGCAGCTTTCCCTACATCGTCCTGGACACGATTAACAACTGCTACTCTTGTGCAATTTCGTCCTAATCTGTTCTTGTTTTTGCAAACAGAACTGTTTTTGTTTCTCCCTTACCTTTACTTAATGTGGTTCCATGACAAGGTGATCAGAATGTAGACAATAAATGTTAATATTGTTTCTGTATTTCCTTTTGGCCGTTTATTATGTTAAATTTCATGTTTTTCCCGAAAAGGCGCCGTCTGGTGGACATTTTGGAACTATTTTGTTTTTTTGAAATTCCGTGAGCGCATCTTGTGTATAGCCCATATACAAAATTTCGGTGCATTCCGTCCACCCGTTTGTGCTGTAGGATGCCGTTTATAGGGGAAGTGTAATTATAACCACCCGGTATATATATATATATATATATATATATATATATATGCATATATACATAACACATATATACATACAAAAGAGGTAAGCAACGATAAGTAGTCCTACGTTAATCACCCTCGGTAGTTTCGTTAGAAGAGACTACCTGAAATTTTTTTCAGTTTTTAACATATCTGCCATAATAAATAGCCCTAAATGCGTATTGTTTTCACTTTTTTACATTTGCAAAACTTTTCTAAACCATTTATGTACTTTATTTTTAAAACGTTTGTTTATATAATTTTCAGTTACTGTAAAGTGATATAACTTTTTTACGGAATGGGTTTCACTACAGAACATGATATTTTCTAAATTTTTACTGTAAACCAAATCTAGTTTAAAGGGAAATATAATTTTTTAGAAATAATTTTGCTAGAAGAAATGATATTTTTGAATTTTTACTACCAGTACAATCTCTTGCAGATAGTTGATTCAAAACAATACACGGGATATTGTGCATAATTTTATACAGATTCCTTAGGAGGAATTTTAGATATCTTTTCAAATATGCAAATGATTTAAAATTTCCATTTGGAGATAAATGGATTCCAAAAACAGCTGAGATCAAATATACAACTCAACATAAAATGCCATTGAAGGAACAATATAATTTCCATTTAATATTGTAAATTCTGTTTAAAATATATTAAATAAAAGCATGTGTTTTATTGCTGTAGTTTTAGTCTGATGTAAATGGGGGTATTCATCATTAGAAATATTTATGATACCCGATTAAAGCAGGACCAAAATTGTAAGATACATAGAGATTGCAAGCAGAAATATAGAGAAGAAGAACAAAAACTTAAAACTACTGAACATATAAAAATCTGAATTTTTTCCAACGTTGCTTTATTTTTCACTCCCTTTTATGCTGCACTTTAGAAATTTCTGCTATCTACTGGGAGTATAAACTTGATTTTACTTTTCTGGTATTCTGTGTACTCCATCATATCAGAAAGCCTTAAAACTTTAAATTCATCTCCTATAATAGTCCAAAAGTAAACAGGATTACCGGAAAGAGAAGCTATCTCACATCACAATAGAATATGAATTTTACCTAGTACATAATTTTAAGACCGACAAGTTTAATCATTAACTCCCACGTCCACAAATACAACTTTCTCAAAGTCCGTTTCTTTTAATGAGCGAGAGATATTTTCATACTAGGGTAGTATTAATTCCCTCATTTCATATCTTTTATCATTCGAAACTAACTTGGAAACATTAGAAAGGATTCACATACAGAGGGATTAGGTGATAGGTATAAGTCTTCATACATTACTTCATGGCGACTTGTGCGGCACACTTAATCCGATTAGCACTAAAGCTTTGATGATTTCGGGTCCTTATCTTCAGAGAGATTTTAGACTCTTAATGCATCCAAATATATATGACATATCTGTATGGCAGATATATGCACAACACGCCAAAAGGAAAAGGCATAGCTTAGCAAGATTGTACCCTCTTTCATAAGTAGTCAGTAGTTCATGGACTTTTGACAGACTGACAGAAGTGATGCAAATTTACTGGGACAAGCTTATTGAATCATACGGCAGCTTATATGTGTATGTACGCATATATATATATATACATATATATATATATATATACTAGCCGAATACCCGTGCTTCGCTATGGGGTACATTTTAGGATAATTACAATGAAAAAGTAATGAAATAGCTTTTTAGAAGATCTTCTTATAAACAATATATTTTGTTTCTTCATTGGGCAGAACTAATATTACCAGGCTCGTCCGCGAACTTACGCATGAGCAAGCTACGTAAAACTGTCCGTGGGAGAAACAATTTTCTCGTAAATGTAGGCCAGCATATTTTAAAGTTTGGCCTTGGGACTTATCTATCGTCATGGCGAAGCATATTTTGAGAGGAAATTACAGTTTTATATATAGATTTGATTTAATATCCATAAAACATACTAATTTGAACTAAATTTTTAAAAAATTCTATCTCAATTAGTCTAGTGGTTAAATTTTATCTTTTACTGTATTTTAATATTTTCTTTGTCAATTAATTTCGTTGTTATGCACGTGACGCAAAATTAATTTAAAGTATCACAAAAAGAAAAGAAATCTCGTGATCAGCATTTAATAAATTAAATTCAAAACTTTACAAACGATTACTGTTTTGGAAGCTAATGTTCTGCTAATTTCCAGTAAAAGCTAAAATCATTTGAAAACCACACACCAGTGTTCCACTCACACGCAACACTATAAACCCCTAAAAAATGCAAGAATAAAACGCTTTAAAAATATAAATCTATTAATTTAAAGAATTAAACACACACAAATGTATAAATTACACAAAAGTTTACTTAAATTCTTTAATCTGTATAAATCTCCAGTATAGAAATGTTTTCGGGGCATTTGCAGAACATGGTATATTTAACTTTTGAAAACACGCATTAAATGAGCATCATCTGAATGAGAAATTTCTGAAATGAGCATGGCAATGAAGATCGTGTGTTTACAAACAACAGCAGTAACCGAAATGTGTTAAAATATAAATTTTAAGACTATTATGGTAGTGAGTTGTGTATGTAAATAAAACTTTCCAAACGATTACTGCTTTGGAAGCTAATGTTCTGCTTATTTCCAGTAAAAGCTAAAATAATTTGAAAACCACACACCAGTGTTCCATTCACACGCGACACTATAAAACTGAATTACAGTACTGGTCATATGGTATATGGCCAGTACTGTAATTCAGTTTATATGGGCATTGAAAATTGTGTTTAGTAGAGGGCAATATGGGACAATCCACTCATTGTCTATAGACACTTGCTATCTTTGGCTATTATTTGATCCGTAATATCTGCCTCATATGTCGTATGTTTCTAAATGCCATTACCGAATGAAGAAATCGTGTAGAGGAGGCTTCTGCAACATGTGGACAGAGACAGGTTTTTTGTGACAACTGACTGAAGTGGTGTCATCTTTAGCTATTATTTGATCTGTAATATCTGACTCATATGCCGTATGTTTCTAAACGCCATTCCCATATGAAACACAGCCTAATTCCTTTAAAATGAAACAAAATGAGTGACTCCAGTTAACCATGTAATCCAATACTGCTACAGGGGCATCAAAATGTGAGAATACAGAGTTTAAATCAGCCAAAACTGCAATTATGGTGTACATATGACACCTAACTTCTCCAAAAATCTTTGCCTTTGTGATGAGACTCATATGTGATTTTTGTTTTTGATGAAACACTCTTGCTAACAAATCATGGCGATCCTGTGGTTTTTGTCCAACTATTCTTTGCTGTTGTTGCCTGATTTCTTCCATTCTCGCTTCTCTTTCCGGGGTAAAGATTCGGAAAATCACTCGGAAAAAGCTGAAAAGTAAGAATACCAAATCAATTTAAAAATTAAATGCAATATAAATAACGTAGAAAAAATAACAGTATAAATAACAAAGTATAAATAAAAAGTACAGGCTGCGGCCGGATATGCTCAGGCCAATAATACAAAAAAAAAATTTTAAATCGTAGTAAGCAATGAAAAACATTTTACACACTTCAGTAATAGAAAAACAAAACATGATGGTAAAATAGAAAGGAAAGTTAAAACAGAAGTAAGAAGTTAAATTCTAAAAATATAAATGAGGAATAAATCACCTATCGATTCTAATTTATGAATCATTTATCAGGACATGAAAAAATTACTGCATGTAAAAAAAAATTAACCTTACCTCCGTTAATTTCAACACTTCTTGACCTGTGGCTTGTCCAATCATGTGAAATATAATTCTTGACAATAAATCTCGTTAACCTGATATTTGTGTTATAAATCTTGTTTAACTGTTATTTGTGTTTTTTTTAATTTAAAAAAGTTATGTTCTCAAATTATGACAATTAAGAAAAGATATCATGCAGAAAAATAAATCATGCTACTTAAGAAAGTCATACCACAAATTTCTATAAAATTAATGTGCTACTATATTTGACGTACAAAATAATGCATATGTAATACATTGCTAACATGTTTTAACATCAAAAATTTCCACAATCCAAAGCTAAAATTAGTTTAAAATATTAGCCTTAGGATTTTGTGTAGAATGATAGGTGTTTTAGCTAAATTTCATTTAAAAATTACTTCAAATTGATCAATTTATAAAAAAGGTATGCTATTTACAGGTAAGTTTTTGTTTCTTTTTTTATTTTTAAGTGCTATTTTAGCCTATAAGACCAAAAAAACCTTTACAAAATTATTTTTTCTCAAAGCTAAACACAAGCATAATCAAAGCTAAACACAAATATAATCAACAGTTGTTTTAAAACACCCCTGGTAAACTCTGTTAAGTTTCGAAGTATTAGAATGCTAATAAAAAATATTCCAGAGTTTCAGACAGAAGCATAAAAAGAAAGAATAAAAAAGCAACTAAATGAAACAAAAATTGACAGAATAAAGAAACAGTGAACACCGGCAAAAGTAAATAAAACGCTTCCTTGTGCGCATGCACAGTTCTTATGAATGATTGATTCCAACGCCTAGAGTACCGCGTTCGAAGAATCGCGTATAAAATTTGCGTTGAAGCATCTTTCTTAAAAATTCAATTAAAAATCGAAATTTTAATAGTGTTGAAATGAGGTTTATATGAATGAGAAAACTTTCATCTTCCAGATGATGTAAATATTTTCTTTGTAAGATAAAAACTCGAAGAGCATCGACCGTAGATCCTCAAAAGCGCGTAAATTTCTCGAAAAAGGGGGTTTAATATTTTAATGAAAATATTTGTCTGTTTTAAATTATTTTTAAACAAAAGAGGTCTTGTTTGAAGGTAAAATGTCTGTAGTCTTAGATTGTTAAAAGATCAAAATTCTACGATCATTTTTTGCCGAGATAACGTAATCTGAAGTTAAAATAACATACAATATCCCACAAAACATAAAATAAAAAATTTTCTAGAATAAAATTTAAAATTCGGGCTTCGAGGAGCACGTTCCTATAGTCTGCACTACCCGTGTGTTAAATTTAATAGCTGTAAGTTTCACAGATTAGAATGGAAACACTAAAAAACAACGAATCAAGGTATCTAAATTTTGTGGCTACGTATCCCATGTCCTGCAAACAGTTGTAGCCAGAAGGAAAATTCTTCCCCCCCTCCACCGGCGAGAAATTTTGTTCTGTCCATCGCTCCACGTATAAGCGAAAAATTCTTTCTTCGAGACTACCGCATTTGAAATTTGTGTTGACGTATCGTTCTTTAAAATTCAATTAAAAATCGAAATTTTAAGATAGAGACTTCAAATGAGGTTTATATGAATAAGAAAGCTTTCATCTTCCAGATGATGTAAATATTATCCTTGTAAGATAAAAACACGAAGAGCATCGACCGTAGATACTCAAAAGGACGTAAATTTCTCGAAAAAGTGGGTTTAATATTTTGATGAAAATATTAGTCTATTTTAAATTATTTTTAAACAAATGAGGTCTTGTTTGAAGAAAAAATGTCTGTAATCTTAGATTGTAAAAAGATAAAAGTCCTACGATCATTTTTTGTCAAGATATCGTAATCTGAATTTAAAAAAATATAAAATATTCCACAAAACATAATTGAATGACTCAATCGCTTACAGTCCAAGGGGAGAAAATTTCGTCATTCAATTCCGCGCTTGAAGAACCAAGCAAGATATTTGTGTTGCAGTATCGATCTTTAAAATTCAATTAAAAATCGAAATTTTAAGATAGAGACTTGAAATGAGATTTATATGAATGAGAAAGTTTTCATCTTCCAGATTATGTAAATATTTTCTTTGTAAGATAAAAACTTGAAGAACATCGACCGTAGATGCTCAAAAGGGCGTAAATTTCTCGAAAAAGTGGGTTTAATATTTTGATGAAAATATTAGTCTTTTTAAATTGTTTTTAAACAAATGAGGTCTTGTTTGAAGGAGAAATGTCTGTAGTCTTAGATTGCAAAAAGATCAAAATTCTACGATACTTTTTTGCCGAGATATCGTAATCTGAAGTTAAAAAAACATAAAATATCGCACAAAGCATAAAGAAAAAAAAATTTCTAGGAAAAAATTTAAAATTCCGTCTTCGAGGTGCACCTTCCCATAGTCTGCACTACCCGTGTGCAAAATTCACTGATGTATGTTTCACAGATTTGCCTGGGGGCCACATACACACACGCACGCACGCAAACACTTGCTTTTATTAATAAGATATATATATATATATATATATATATATATATATATATTAAGAATTGATTCTTACACTTGCGAGTTCCATGCAGCGATATTTTAAAAGAGATCCACAAACCCTCAATCAAATTTGTGTGAACCCCAGGGACAGGACAACACCCCTTAAATGTCATACTATGATTGTCTTAAAGGTGTATAAAGCCTTTATTTTGAAGACAATTTTACAGTTTCCAGCAATCGGAGACAATTACAGAACCGTGTATTATGTTTTTTTCTTAATAACCTACAGAAGATTTTTCTTCGTTCTTTCCTGAACAACCGCAAAAGATGACCTTAAACACCCCTTTCAACTCCTCCGTACATCCAGGTTCCATCCATAATTTTACCATGATTATATTTTCAATTGCCGAACTTGATTTCATCAATTACCACGATCCCACCAGCACCCCAATCATACAATTTTCGTGCATACATATCTCTACATATATCGCTCTGCAAAAATACGTACAAGCCGTAACATATTTCTCCGATACATCGATCTCAAAAGAAATGAAATCGAGGGTGGCATTTCGTACCCACGAATTCGACTTCATAAAAATCTGAATTACACTTAACTTACTGTCTTCAAACCAGGTATACTTTCTCACAGACCTTCTCATATTAAGTTAATTCAATCCGCCCTTACGACACTCATAGGTAAAATCATCATCCATTTCTATTATTTTTTTTTTTACAAAAAGTATATCGTACTTGCACATCGAACATTCTACCTTATAAGCAAGTAAACCCATTACCATGCAACCACTGTAAAGTACACATTTTCCCCTTTCTCTCTAAATCATAAAAACAAATCCTAAATCATAATTTTCAGCCATGTTGCTGATAGCTCAAGAGCAGTTTACGCAACGAACACTACAATGTGATGAGTAAAAGATTCCGTTTTCGCCATTTAAAAATACGACGTTTAAAGATTAACCAATAGCATTCAAGAACCTAGGGAGAAATATGCTCACAATTCCACTGATCCCAGTTACCAAAAGAAAAAAAAAAAAAAGAAAAATTCCGCTAGTCTCTTCTAACGGAACTACCGCGGGTTATTATAGTAGGATTCCTTATAGTTGATTGACTCTTTTTTATGTATATCTGTATGTATCTGTATGTATATATATATATATATATATATATATATATATATATATATATATATATATATATATATATATACATATATATATATGTGTGTGTGTGTGTGTGTATATATATATATATATATATATATATATATATATATATATATATATATATATATATATATTTATATATATGTCAAAATTTTGACGCATTTGGTACTTTTCTATTTAACTGTTTACTGCTTGTCCAAGTGATATAGACTGTGCTTAGCGCGCTGCCAAAATTATAACTCACAAGGTACTGACGGACAATTTTAATGTCTGAAATTTTGCTTTCCGGAGGGAGGACCATTATGGACAGGGTTGCCAAATGTCCCGGATTTTAAGGGACAGTCCCTTATTTCTAAATTTTGTCCCGCGTCCCGAGGAACTTTGATACGGAATGATAAAAGTCCCGTTTTTTTCTCCGAAATGAGAAATTTATTGTATACGAGTTGGGTGCATACAAAGGCCTGTTCACATCCGGTCCGGAAGCGCAAAAGTAAAGATGGCGCTGAGACAGAAAAAAAAAAACCAATCATAGGCGTTAAAAATATTGCCGCTAATCGTTTGGAGGTTTGTCATTAGTTAAATATATTTCAATTCTTTAACGATTCCGCTACTGGACTTCTATGTGAACAGGCCCTTGACAACAAAGTTGTCTGTATGCGCCGGGATCCGAACGTCACAACGACAACAGTCTCACTCTGGTACGAAATACAAATGCAGGTTAGTGCGTGATCGTGTTGTTAGATAGTGGCATTTGAATTAAGTGTTTGTTATAAAACTAATCCCTAAATATGAACAGTGGTAATGGTAAACTTTCAAATTCCAATAGTGATGGACCAAAACAAGGTTTATATGCTTTTAGGGATGAATTGATGAAGGAAAGTGGTGCATCCAGTGCCTGGACCAAGGGGCCCTGCCTAACTCCCTCAAAGAAATAGAAATTGTATTAAGATTATTGATGAATTTGCATTATAAATATCTTTATCCGTTCAGCTTGGCCCTCTCCAAGATTACATCCTGGGTACGCCACTGATGAAGGACGAACATTGACTCAGGCCTAGTCCAAAAAACGCCAGTAAGACACGTTGTAGCTATTGTAATAAAGATTTTTTGGTTTTCCATGAAGGTCGGAGTGACGTAACTCAACATACTCCCGAGCACAAGAAAAACAAAATAACTGTTTCATCTAGCAGCAGTCTGTCAAAGTTTTACACCACTAAAGTTTCCTCTTAAAGTGACAAAATCGCTCTAGTAGAGTTAGCACAATATATCATACAATTCAATGGACTGTGGCAACACGATCATTCGAAAACTTTTTTATGAATCAAAAGTCACCCCAAAGATTTCCTGCGGACATTATATTTTGTACATTGTACAGTAATAAAATTACAAATTTTACATACACGTCCCTAACACTTTATAAGAGCACTTACTTAATTGTAGTAAACTAATAAAATGAAAATTAGTTTTGTAATATATGCCTAAACAAACTTTAAATTATTCTTGATTTGCAAATTTTCTATGTAATTACATTATTGTTTACTTAACCTAAACTCTATGTAAGTTGCAAAACTGGACGAAAAATGCATTGAAAATGGCTATTTGAAAGGTTAAAATTTGAAAAATTTCCCGGGTAATACCCTCGGACCCCCTTTCCCTGGGTTTTTTTTCCATACTCCCGAGTTGTATAGTTATCAAAACCCGTCCCTTATTTCCGGTGTTTTTATTTTACCTGTCCCTTTTTTTCGGTGTTTTTATTTGGCAAACCTAGTTATGGAGGAACGTTATCCTACTTTAAAATAACGTTTCCAGAATAAAATGGTTATCGAACAACGAAATCACCAAATTTTGCGTGTCCACTCTAGTTCATTTTAGCCCCTATCCAGTCATAACTGCACTCAGTCAATTCTTAAAATCAGCGATTCTTTAGTTGACAATTTATAATTTTCATTCTTTTAAACGACAGAACAAGTTGATAAGCAATATTGCTTAAAAATGAAAATGGATCTTGTAAACCTTGAAAAAAACAATGTTGCCACAATTTTTGTCGGCAACATTGTTTCAAAAACAGACGAAATCAGATAATTAAAACTAATGTTAACGAGTCTCTGAATTTTTCAAGAACGATAATAAGTTAAGGTTATTTAATTTCTGTGTTGTATGTAAGTAATTGCCTATGAAACTTTCATATATACTTTTTTCCTCATTAGTAAATTAAACAGCCTCATGTAAATCATATTTATTTAATCATTATGCTTAAAATTACTATTCTCAACGATTATTTATGTTCTAACAAAAACATATTCGTAAATTACCTACATGTTTAATTTCATTAATTGTTTTCTTTGATAATTTTGAAATTAAATATTTCAGAAATCTGATGGAGGCTCTTACAGTATTCTTTATTCCACTAAGTAAAATATGCTAATTGCAGCGGGCAAAATTCTTTCTTGGAAAATTCATTAATTGGGCTTTAAGCAGTTTATACTTTGCAATTTAGATAATTGTGAAACTAAATACTCTAATGGGAAAATAATTACTTAAGCTCTTTATTTATAAACAATACAAATTTCAATTTTGTGAGTAATATTAAACTGGGCATTTTAAAATTACAAAATATTCACTTAGAGAATCAAAAATAACTTTTTTTTTACATTAAATTTTTTTTAAGAATTTAAAGCATCATACACCCTTTTAAGAGCTTAGTATAAATTATTTAATTATTTATTTATAAAGAAAAAGTGTAACAATACATTTTTTTCTCAACATCTGTCAGACAGAAAAAAAACAATTATTCCAAGATAGGTTTTTATGCTTCACCATAAAAAATAAACTTTGAAACTAAATCGAAAAAAAATCTATTTTGTTAGAATTCTGCAACTTCCATTAGATTAGTTCGGAAATATATTATGTTTTTACAAAGTTTTAAAATAGTATACATGGAGAAATGAACCTTTTTTCTTTGTGAGCTATATAATATATATTGACCATGAGACCTGTGAGCTATATATAGACCATGACCTTTATTTATGGTGCAAGTTGCTGAAACCACCTGCTAAGTGCATGAATCATTTGGAACTGCTTCATCTTCGAAGAGAACTCTAGATGGATTTACATGAACAATGTAAATTTTGCCCCACGTTTTATGGGACTAACAAACAAAATATTGAGATTTCTTAAACTGCAGTGAGATAGGATGTAGTTGTCGTTTTACTGTCTTTTTTTCTCATGATTTCGGAAATGATTTCCCGTTCAATATATTTGCTTATTTCTTTCCAAACGGTCCGTCAATGTTCTTTACATGTTTCAGCAGTTCCGAAACAGTATCTTGCATAAATCAAGATACAAACTTATAACCTCTGGATTCCAAAGCCAGCGTCCTAACCACAAGACCATCTCAAAAAATTCTGCGATTTTCTCTTCTTAATACCAATCTAAAATTATGTACTCAGTATATGAATTACATGATGGGCATAAGAAGTTTTCTTCTACCGTTTTCCTTGTATCATGAAGATTAACATTCACATAAACTAGAAAAGGCATAGAGTCCTAGATATTTTCACAGTTATTGAAATTTTGAACTTTTTTCCTGACATTCCGGCAATATACTTTACAAGGTCGAGTGCATTGTAAATTTCTCATATCCGAAGTAGGACATGAATCTACGACCTTTGGATTTAACCATTTGATTCATAGACTCTGGCTTAATAACTAGACCATCAGGAAAGGTTTCGGCTTCTGAATATCATCAAAACCAAAGGTATGTATTCAATTATGTGCTCAATAGATGAATTGCCCGAAGGATATAAGATGCCTTTTATCATCTTGATTTGTCATAATGCTTATTATATGCGTAAAATAGAGGTAAGAAGGGACATTCGATATTTTCAATCGGATTTTAATCTCCTGTTCTCATTTTACTCTTCTGTTGTTGCTTTCGTGTCAGCTTTTGATGATGAAATCTCAGCTATCCGGTTGGCTCTTATCCAGCCTCAGAGCCGATTGAAGCGTTTCTCACGAGTGGTGATTCTCTCAGATTGAAGAGCAGCTCTTCAGGCTATTGACTCCTCGTGTTTCTCTCCATCCAAAGATATTGATGACTAGATATTGATGACTTATCCAGAGTGTTAACCTTATGGAACGGTTGTCACATCATAATAAAACTGTTGTGTTGCAGTGGATCCCGGCCCACTGCGGAATTGAGGAGAACAAGGCTGCTGACTTCCTGGTGAAAAAGGGGGGGCTTTTGTTTTACAGTTAAACAACGAGGATTTGGCCTATCATTCCATCAAGACGATAATCCAAACGACCCTCAAGTGTTCCTTTTCACAGGCCGCTGCCACTAGAAGCGGTCACAAACCCTGGTATGACCATGTCCATGATCTTCCTGAGTGGTCTAGAGATAAATCTGTGGCAATGCTACGGCTTTTTTCTGGCCATGATTGCCTCCGCATGCACCTCCACCGAATTCAATTGGCTCCCGACCCTCTTTGTCTCCTGTGTGATAGCCAGGAAAAAATGGACATGCCTCACCTTCCATCTTGTCCTGCTCTACCATCCTTTTCTTTATGGAAGCGATACTGGATTGTAAGTCATAAGTTGACGGATTAATTGATATCATTTTTCTATCTTGTGTTTTTGTCTTTTTGATATATGTTGTTCTGTAATTCTTGCCATTGTAAAAAAAATTCATTTTTATCAGACGATCAAAGAGAGCGTTTAACTGTCCTAAAAAATTATTACGATTTGGACACTTGGACAGCACCTATTGTCTTGCTAGAAGAAAACTACCTCTCTCAAAGAAAATAGATACAAATGTGGTTTTTAATATAAAAGGGTTCTGTTGTGCTCTTAAAGCCTCACTCGTTCCTTCAAATGAGTCTCAAGTTTTTACTCAGAGTGATCTGAAAACTTTAGAAAAACTACAAATCTCTGCGTCCAGGAAACTTAGAAATTCCCGGGGAAAAAAACAGTAGTACTGGGAAAATTAATTCATCCAATTTTCAATATTTCTGTGTAATTATATTTATATTCACCATAGAATTACACATTGAACGCGAACGTTCTTGAAAGCTATGTGCTTTCCTAGATGGTTATTGGCTCCAACTTGGCTACTTTTGTTATTGAGATAATATTTTAAATATCATCGGACATATTTCAAACGCAAGTAAAATTATTGGGCTTATTTCAAAAGGTATACCGCATTTTAAATGGACATGACTTTAACTCTCTATCTACCATATGATAATCAATTTTTAAGTGCACAGCGTGTCAGATTTTCAATTTTACAAACTTAATATAAAACGTCCTTTCATGCGACAAACTAAATCTTGCTACTAAATCAAAAATATCTTTTAAAATATGGAACTAGAAAGATCTTTTCACGAACTATTACGATAAGATTGAATTATACAGTTATTGTATTTGTTATATAATAGGATGGATTGAAGTGCAATTACTTTAGACCGTTATTTACTCTTCTTTCAATGTTTGAAGCCCTCTTTGCGTAATGGTTTTAGAGGACTTCTTGACATTCTGTACTTCTCTGACAAGGCCCACTGAAGAGAAAAAAAACGTTCCTAAAATTTAAACAAACGCAAGGATTTCGAACAAGACTAATCATTTCTACAATTAAGCCCTCGTCAGAGTGAGACAGGAAGTAATTTTCAACTTTGTGAACAAAAGAATTATTTTTCAGCTCTGTGTTTTAAATTTGCGAACCATTTATAAAACTCATGACCACAGGAACTTTACTTATATATTTGTACATATATCAGAAGAGAAATAGTATTTTAAGAAGAGAAATAGTATATCCCTATTAGAAGAGAAATAGTATATCCTTATTATCTAATAGGGAAAGAATTGGTAATATTTGTCTTTGAAGAAAAGAATATGTCTTATGAAAAATTTCGATTTCGAATTTAAAAGACTAATTCGTCCTTTTTCTAACTAAAGGGGGAAATTTATCAGTGAACTTTACGTCCAGTATTTAAAGAAATCTGAAACTTAAATTGTAAACACTTCCAGATTCCTTGACCAATATATTTTTCCTGCTTAAAATTGGCCACTATTTCTTATATATATCTAATATATAAAAATGAATGTTTGTATCTCTGTAATTGTATAGAAATCCACAGTTTAGGAGCAACGATCGTGAAATTTTACATACAGGCGTCTTTAAAAACAGCCGAGGGTCTGAAGAACTTCAAAAATCGAAATTAATTACCGTTGATTTTTAATTAATAAAAAAAACAATTTGTAAGCTGTTACACTTTGTGGAATCACCGCTCTGAATATGGCGTCCACGTTAGGGTTAGCTAGCAAACAGCGAGCGAAAAGATAAAAATAAATAAAATCAAAAAGTTTCAAGTTATATATTAAACCAGAATAATAAATGAAAATAAAAATCTTTCAAGTCAGATTTTATACTCTAAAATAAATCGGATCCAACGGCATATTGACACTCTCACACGCGATGGAAAATTCGAATCAACCACGCTAAGTGTCACGATCTTTTTTAATCGCTACTGCAATCCTCCTAGCTTATGTCTTTGCGTCTATTGAAGAGTTAAAGACTAAGCTTCTATCCTGCTAACTTATTTCTCACTTAAAACTCCTCTTACTCCATAAATGTATGTATATTCACCAACCCATAGCAACTTTCCAAAAAACTCATTGCGTATATTTTTTACTTTACTCACCAATTCTGTATATAATCGTGGCGTAGTCGTTAAAACGCTTCATTTGGTACCCCGTAAGTCTCGGGTTCGAGTATGGGATCGTGCAAATTTTGCTAAACCTGTATTTTCAGCTTTTTTATGAAGGCTTTTTTATTTCAGCTTTTATTTTATTATTTTTTTAATTATTATCTTTATTTTATTTTATTATTTTTTAAATTATTATTTTTATTTTATTTTATTATTTTTTTAAATTTTTTTTTCAGCTTTTTTTATGATGAAAGACCGAATATAGCTGAAATCTGAGGAGTTTATTATACATTTATATATTTTTAATTGGTTTTCATATTATTAATGTGTATAACATTTCGTATGCTTTTTTTTTCTATGTTATTTATACTGTGTTTAGTTTTTAATGGATTTTGGTAGGTTTATTATAAATAGATGGCGCCACTATTTTAAACTTTTAGTATTCCATAAACCAGGTGTTCCTGAACGAACGGTACATTCAAATTAAATACAATGTCAGTGTATGCAATTAATGCCAATATATATATATATATATATATATATATATATATATATATATAATAAATACGACGATCAATGTATACGATTGATGTAAAAAAAACAAAAAAAATATATTAATAAAAAAATCGTAAGGGATATTTTTATAGACAAAATAATGTAGAAGAAAGTATTCAAATTAAATCTCATAGGACATACTAAAGAATATAGTACAGTTAATGTAGTACAGTTTGAGGAACATATCTTTTACATTATTTTAATATTTTTTTGAATAATGTCCAATCGTCTGCCGCATTAGCAAGAAAAAAATGTATTTTTTTGCCTATTTCGTTGTTATGTGAAGATAAATTTATTTAAAGTAACAGAAAAAGGAATCACGTGATCAGCGTTTAATAAATTAACCTTTTACATGCCAATGTTCCTTTTTTGGAACACCATGTTTAATATTTTTTTTTAAAATAAAGTGTGATATCTGTGAGTTTGAAAAAATTAACGTATATTATAGAAGGCATGACTGATTTTTTGACTTTTTTTTTTTCAAATATGAATATTTTAGCGTAGAAAAATTTCTAAAAATCAGCTTTTTTCACAATTTTTACAGTACGTAAGAAAAAAAATTCTATAAAATTCCTAAAAATTCAAATCCACCCAAAAATTTCCCCATCGTACTTGCAAAGGACAAGTTTAACGAGTTAATAAAATAAATTAAAATAATAACAAGAAATATTTCCTCAAGACTGCGTAAAAATGCAATGTTCCAAAAAAGGAACATTGGCATGTAACGATATACAAAAGAAGTGATATCACACGTGATCAGTGATTCTGCAGTCTGATTACTTAGAAAATTCAGCCGAACTTACAAAGCTGTATGCCCTACAAAAAGGAGACTCTTTAGACGTCGACGCAAATGACATTCGGCAGTTTCTTGGATTACTGTTGTTTAGTGGCTACCACTCAGTACCTGATGAAAATACATATTGGAGCTCTCAGGAAGATTTGCATATCCTAATTGTTAACAATACAATGCCCAGAAATAAATTTCGGATGTTAAAATTATTTCCACATTGTTGATAATAGTAAATTGGAACCAGGCGATAAATTAGGAAAAATTTCTCCCTTTTATAAAGAGGTGGGAAAAAATTTTCGTCAATTTGGATTTTTTCATGAAAATATGAGTATCGATGAATCCATGGATCCGTGTTATGGACATCGTTCGGCTAAGGTATTCATACGTGGAAAGCCAATTCGCTTTGGTTTCAAAGTTTGGATGATCTGCTCAGCAAATGGTTATCCTTATGCTATGTCTATCTACGGTGGAAAAAGTTCGAAAAATGAAAATTTGCCACTTGGATCAAAAGTTGTCTCCGAACTATTATCTTTTATTGACAATCCAGAGAAACGCAAAATATTTTTCGATAACTTTTTTTACATCGTACAGTCTGCTGACAGATTTATCTAACAAAGGCTTTAAGGCAATCGGCACAGTGCGAGATTCCAGAACGGGACAATGGTCTCTTAAAACAGCAAAAGAAATATCGAAATTTCAACGTGGAGAGTTTGATTACCGATGCGATGGAGAAGTTTATATGTGCTATTGGAACGATAGTTTTGTTGTAACTATTACATCAAATTTTATCACTCACGAACCATTAGGAAGAGCAAAAAGATATGTCCGAGCTAAAATAAAAGTTGATTTTCCTTAACCTTACATTATAAAATTATATAATAAAGGAATGAGGGGAGTACACCTGTTGGACCGACTTCCTGGAAGTTATCGACCAAAGTTACGCAGCAAAATATGGTACTTTATTCCTTGATCATAGTGTGGCATGTAAAAGGTTAAATTCTAAAAATTAATCTTTAAAAATTCACCAAAAATCATAAAATGGAGGTAAAGATTCGAAAAAGATTTCATATTAAAGAAATTTTTATGATCTTTTTCGTGATATAAATTTTATAACCCTCAAATTATTATTATTTTAAATGCAAACTTAAAAAAAGTTACTAAAACAACTCAAAAATTTAATTTTAAAAAAATCTAAGAAGAATTTTTCAAAAATCTTTCTTAGTGCACTCCTACACTAAAAGAAGAATCGCCATGCAAATTTTCAGCCCTTTTATTTCCCGCGGTTTGGTCTGTACGTTGTATGTCAGTCAGTCAATCAGTCAGTCAGTCAGTTAGTTACGGAACTGTTTTATATATATATATATATATTATTATTACTATCTTTATATCGTAACGTTAACTTCATGCGCACGCATTATTTTCCTATGCTTTTTTTTATCTTTATAATAGCGTAATTTTCATATGATTTTAAACAACAATAATTTTTAACTGGCATTCAATTCGATGTTAAAACTTTATATTTACACCCTATTTAAAAGAAGTAGGGTGTAAATTTTTCAAAGAGAATGTTTCAACACCCAACTCCAAAGAAGTAGGGTGTAAATTGTAGGGTAGAAAGTTGGTAAAATCAAAATTTTGTGCAATGTATTTAATTTCTCGATTAAAAGTAGTTTTTTTTCTAAAAATGAATTTATTTCGCTTGAAAAGCTAAATATTTTATGCACGCGTTATATTATTATTACTATCTTTATATCATAAAGTTAACTTCATACGCGAGCATTATTTTCATATGCTTTTTTTATTATTATCTTTATAACAGCTTTATTTTCATATGCTTTTAGACAACTATCGTTTTTATTCATATCATGTTGGTTTTTTATTAATTAAAAATTAAGGGTAATTAATTTCGATTCCGGAAGTTCTTATTATCTTTATTTTCATATGCTTTTTCATTTACGAATTATTCAAATGTTGGTTAAAAAACTTATGTAATTCATACATTTGCGTGAGTTTAATTATTGTAATTAATAAATTTATATTTCTGGAGAGGATGTTTCAGGTTTTATGGTACTATGATGAAAGGCTGAATCTACCAAAATTCTGAGGAGTTTATTATGGAGAGAAAAGGAATTTAATATGTAGAGGATGTTTATAGGAGTTTAATATGGAGAGGAGTTGAATGGTTTGCAGCCCTCAATCAAACACTTCATTTTTTAAGAGGCAACGCTACAGTCATATCATGGTTCTATTGGAAATTTCAGCTAAACCTGTAATTTCAGCTTCTTTTTTTGCCCAAATGATAAAAGGCTAAATCTAGCTGAATTCTGAGGAGTTTATTATAATTTTATATATTTTTTATTGGGTTTTCATTTTATTCATGCGTATAAGATTTCACGTTTTTTTCTATGTTATTTATAACGTGTTTAGTTTTAAATTAATTTTGGTTAGCAAACATTAGACAATTTGACATTTTTACTTTTCGAATTTTAGTGCTTCAATGATGAAAGGCTGAAATTCCTGAATTCTGAGATGTGTATAACATTTCACATATACTATTTCTATGTTATTTATACTGTGTTGATTTTGGTTAACAAATATTGTTAAAATCCCGGGCAATGCCGGGTACTTCAGCTAGTATATATATATATATATAAATGTAGGGAAAGATAAAAAAAAATATTATTGATTTTGCCAAATTTAAAAAGTTGTAGAAAATTTTTCTTTTACAATAAAATTGTATTAGTTTCATAGACGTTAGTGATGATATTGTACGTTTTTCCTAATATGAAATGTATAGGTAGAATTTAAGGACTGAGCATGATGATCAAATTATTCATAAGAATAACCTATTATATCAATTGGAAATTTCTACTTCTGCATCAACGTTCGGTAGAATTTTTTAACGTATTTTCTTTTTGTGATCTAAAAACATACAAAATCTTAGCAAGAGGTTAAATGCAAGTGTGAGCAAGATCGTTAATGTATTTATGGTTTCTACGGAAACATAATCCGAATAAGGTGCATTATATCAATCAGGTTTTTTTAGCCTACTGGTGAATGGTAACTTTACCTCAAGTACTTTTCATATCTTTAAATATATAAGAAATATGGCTAAAGAAATTTTTATAAAGGCTGACTTTTCTTTATTTTTATTATGTGGGACCTAAGTATTATGGATGGTTGTTAGCAACAATAGATATATATTTTAAAGGCTGAATAATTTCAAACTCATTCTTAATTTCAGTTATTCCCTCACTCAGAATTGTAGTCTTCAGCTTTAAAATATTTAGGAGAACGTTTTATCTCGATTATGAAGCACACATTCATTTTTCACTTTACATTTATTTACAAGGTGACCGCTGATATCTCAAACGGTCTGTTTCAAATGGTGAAATGGTGATCTCATCGACTTTTTAATTTCTATAAATTTTCTGACGATATAATAAAAGATGGACATTAGATTTATACTTTTATGTTTTAAATCAATATATTATCACAGTTTAATGTAAAGTGAAATGATATTTTACCTAAAAGTACGTTGCAAAGGCATTTTACTTGATGACGATATTTATACGAATTGCTAAGGTTTTGATTAGAATGTCAGGTGATATGCATATTTGCTGGTTTAAGGACAAAACAAATACCAATTTGACATTATCCAATAAAAGTCTGGTAAAAAATGATCATTTAAATTTTTTCATGTTATTTAAGTATACATTTGAAATCAAATTGCTTTTGTACTTGTGATAAGCAGGAATTCCAAATTCGGATTTATATCAGAATTAATTGTTTTTTTGTATAAATACTCCTATTATGTCTCTGGAGAGTTAGTAAATGGATTATAATTTTTTCCTGAATTATCAGTGATTAAAAAAACAAATTATTGAGGATTCGATTGTCATTGTCTTTATTATTACGCTAGATTTAAAACTTTGCAATAAAAAAATCAGTCGCTTTTATTACGAACTTTTGTTATTAAATTGTGTATTTCCTAAACATAAAAATAAAAATCAATTTCCCGCAAGAAGAAAATAATTTATATATCGATGATTTTTTAGATGCTATTTGCTATGAATTATATACGATCCCATTTCTAGATAATGCAGTATTTTACTTATAATGTTTCTAATATAAAATCATATTCTTGGTAATATATTTTTATATATTACCAATATATTTTTCTTAATATATATTTCTTTAATATATTTTTTCTTTTCTAATAGATAATTTTAATCATTTGTTAAAGCAATAATAAATTACAGAAAAATTTTGTTTAGACCAAGAATTTGTTTTTCACAAATGCACAGGAAGTATCTAGGTTTAACGTGCCACACCAATAACTTCAATCTGCTGAAGCGGATACAGCACACTTACACTAACATTTGAAAACGTTTAGAAGATTAAAAAAATCTGTAACTGCGGACTCCAAGCCATGAAGGCGATATATTACGGCCTTCATCCTCTAAAACTCGTGACAGAAATTCAATTTCGCGGAAATCAGTTCTCCCGCTGAGCTTGTAAACTCGGCAAACATTACTTTAAATGATTATTATTGGCTATCAAAGATTTACCGATGGAAGATTCACGATTGAACTGCATAAAAATTCCTACGATACGGTTAGGATTGAAAGTACTTTTTAACGCCTTATTTATTGGTTACTTCATTTGTTTATTCGCGAAATTTAATTTTAAAAATGTGCGATAGTAGTTGAGGATTTCTTTTAATATTTAGGATAAAAATTGCTGCTCAATACTCTTTCTCCAGTATGTTTCCTCCGAAAAATAAAAATCTAAAATCAAACAACACCTGACTCGATACCACTGCAAGGAGAAACCTTCAAACTCAAGCTTGTAATAGGGCAACTCGCAACTCGTTTTGCTACCACGATCCACATTTTAATAACAGTACAAGCTGATTTTGATACTGCTGGGAAATAAACGTCCAGTTGATATAAGTGGTTTCATTCAATATTCCAGTGCATTCCTGCGATTTGTGATTCCAGAATTCAAAATACTTTTTCCTGATTATTTTGAGTTGTGACTTTATCTAAAAAGCATTTTTTAGTTGAAATGACATTGTGTGTTTTTATTTTCATTTTCAGGAATAACATTATAATTTAAGGCCTTGTTTGAATAGTGGTCCAACTCCATTCTTGTTCATTTTGAGTATAGAGCCTTAAAGTCTAATGATTGTTGAGAAGTGACTACTGAAGTCTGATTTGTAATGCCCTCTGTAGGCAGCAGAAATGAGTTGGGGATGTACTAGTTTAAGGGGACAGTGGACTTTCAAAATTGTTAAATTTGTCCAAAAATTCGATTTTTTATTTTATTGAATTGTGAAACTACGGACGAGTAGGAATGTGCTGCAAAAAGAAATTTTAATTTCTGTGATTACTTTCCTAGTTATAGACATTTGTATTTAATTTAGATATTATGTGCCTACTAATAGCAATAACTTTAAATGTGTTTTCCTCAAAATAAAATTTTTCATGTCATACGAATATTCAAACTGCTCCAGGCGTATTTCAATTATCGTATTGCTTTGAAATTTAAGTTTTATATACTTAACTGTATATCAGATAAATCTTATTGAAAAAAATTATGCTTCGTAGCTCAGAATTTCTTAATTTTGTACTTGAAAAGATGATTTATAGGTATTTTGCGTAATAAAATGGGTGTTTTCACTATTATTATTTTTTTCTCTTTAAATTTTTAAGGAATGCTTAAAATAAGCAATAAGTTTCATTGTTAGTTCTATATGGTATCCTTCAAATAAAAATTAACATATTATATGCAAAAGAAATGAGCATGGAAAATTTTAAATTAGGTCAATTTTTTATATAATTAATAATTCATAATTCATAACATATTAATATTTCATCATTAAATTTTAACCACTTTTACATATGTATGGTACTAATTACATATTCAAATTTCAACAAATCGATTCAAAACAAAAAATGTTAGGTTTGAAGGTACACTGTCCCCTTAAAATAAGATAGAAATGACTTGTATGATCATGAAAGTGGTGCTAACTCCATTTTTTTTTAAAAGTGGAGTTGTACCACTATTCAAATGTGGCCTTCAATTAGACCTTTATAAAAATTTAAATTCTTTGAAACAAGACCAAAACTTTTGCATGATTATTCAAGATATTATTCAAATATGTCAACAAATGGTAAGATATTTCATAAAAAACCAAAATGTCAATATTCTGAACACATTTTATCGCAACATGTGTCATCCTTTTAAAACTGCTGGTTACATTTTTTACTAAATTTGTTTCATAACGCAATTGTCTTTCTAATATCAAATCTTTATTTTCATCTTGAGTGCCTTTCGAAAAATTGAAATATTGTTACTTGCATTTTGTACATAAGTGTTTTTACTGAATTCTTATTGTTAGTTTCATTACTTTGTACACAATGTTCTTTCGCCACATAAAATGTAATATAAATACGTTAAGCTTTTAGTCTTAGTAAACGATAATGAAGTGTCAATTCAGATAAATTGCTCAGATCCTATTCTTACCCTTTATTTTACATCGTAATATTTTCTTTGTAAAATATAACTCAACATTTTTTAAATAATTTAAAGATAGTTTGAAAAGTATGTATATATATATATATATATATATATATATATATATATATATATATATATATATATATATATATATATATATATATATATATATATATATATATATATATATACACTCAAGAGCCAAAACATTATGACCACCCCTACATTTTGCAATGAATTCGCCTGGATGAAGTGGAAGGCACGTGATCAGGTGGAAGTGGTATTTAACTGCTGCTGGAGAGTCTGTAGAATCATTCTTTCACTTACTTCTGTGTGCGATGGCTGCGGATCTAAGGGACTTTAATAGAGGGCAGATTGTAATGGTTCGAAGGCTCTGAACAAGTATTTCCGAAACTGCACGACTCGTGGGTTGTTCGCGACCTACAGTTGTTAGTACTTATGCAAAGTGGATGAATGACGGTGAAACCAGCAGTAGACGACATGGTGTTGGACGTCCACATGCTATGAAAGAAAAAGGTCGTCGGAGACTGTCTCGCATGGTGAATCAAAACCGGAGCCAGAGAGTGGCTCAGCTGACAGCCCAATACAATGCAGGGCCGAGTAGAATAGTATCGCAGCACACTGTTCAGCGGACACTGTTGGATATGGGGCTACGCAGCAAACGTCCCACTCGTGTGTCTTTGCTGACCAAGCGTCATCGCCATCTGCGCCTGCGCTGGACCCGGGAAAATCGCGACTGGTCCATGGATCAGTGGGAGAGAGTGGCCTGGTCAGATGAATCACGGTTTGTCATTCATCACGCCGATGGCCGTGTCAGGATACGCCGTCTTCCAGCCAAACTGTTGCTCCCTCAATGTACAGTAGGTCATACACAGGCCGGTGGTGGCGGTATTATGCTTTGGGTCACGTTCTCTTGGGCGTCTCTGGGACCCGTGGTTGTGGTAGAGTATACCATGAATGCTACAGGGTATCTGAACATCATTGCGGACCAGTTGCACCCTTACATGGCCTCTGTTTTTCCAGAAGGAAATGGAATGTTCCAACAGGACAACGCCCCGTGTCACAAGGCTAAAATTTTGTTGGAGTGGTTCCAGGAACATGATGCTGAATTCCAGTTAATGTCCTGGCAGCCTAACTCACCGGATCTCAATCCGATAGAACACATTTGGGATGTCATGGGACGGCAGCTCAGAGTTCAATGACCACCAATTCGCAATATCTCGGATTTGCGTGACCGTTGCTTAAACATCTGGTACAATCTGTCTCCGGCCATCTACCAAGGACTTGTGGCGTCCATGCCAAGGCGGGTTGAAGCTGTGTTGCTCGCCAAAGGTGGGCCAACTCGGTGGTTGCCGCAACAGATATTCCATTTGACGCGCTCCAACAATTTGCCCTCTTTTCAAGGTCTGCAAGGTTTAATAATTTGCGTTATCCCCCCCAAAACCACGATGCCCATAGCTTCATTACTGTTACCTGGTGGTAGAAAAATATATATACTCTATTCTATAGAAGATACCGTGGGCCATACTTGTATTTTAAAGAGTAGGAAACACTTTCCTGAATACCACAAATATTTATAGTGCAACGTCTCTTTCAACATTGATTATTCCTTTTGTAATAAACCTTTTTTTTCAAATTGAAAATTATAATTCTGCCTTTTATGACAATATATAAAATGTTGAAAATTTTGAGATATATTTATAATTAAAGGCCAAAGATTGCAGATACAATCGCCTTATTTCAATACTGTCCGGTTTATTGGATATAAGGACAAATTGAGAATGGATTTCTATTATGTCCAAAAACCTAAAAACAATGAGATTGTCCATCTTCGTGATAGGTAGGATACCGTGTAATAGCTGCACATTGGATCGACTACATCAACTTATGCTTTTGTCGTACTGTAATCCAGTATAATCCCTGTTTTACTGCGGTTAAATCAAGACTAAGAATGAATGGAAATGACGAGGTTCGAAAAATCAGACCTGCATGACAAAGAGTGTAGCTATAAATAGAAACTGCTTAGAACATTCAAACCTTACATGTAAAAACAAACCATTCAAAATTACGAAAATGTTGCACTTTGTACACGGGCGTGCCCTCTGAAGAGTTAAACGGTATTATTACTGACGAATAGTCGTTCCAATACTGACGAATAGTCGACTGACGAATAGTCGACAGCAATCAGCGCCGTCGGGACCCTCACGCCTGAAAGGCGAGCACACCAATTCGGCACGCCGACACCACCAAGCCGGGAACAAAATTTTTGTTTTCCTAACTTATTAAAACTATATCTTTGACTACTTCTGTATGATATCACTGCCTAAGCCCCAGACCGTTTCCTGTTACCTTCTTCATTGAATACTCAATGTACATGATATATTGCATTTCCCTTAAAAAGTAAATTAATTTCATAACACATAATTAAAGAATGATTTTTAATAATTAATAATCGCAAAATAATTCATATTGTGTGAAAAATTATTGATAATTTATTACAAAAAATAATTAAATAGTGAAATACTTTCAACGTGTCTAAAGAAATACACACTAATTTAACATCTAATAAATCGCATGGAACGAAAATGTTTAAAAGGTGTTAGACGGATGAAATATAATTTATAGAATTTATATCATCCTCATTAAAATTCTCCTTTCTGGAATTCAAAAAGGTGTTTCCTCAATAAAAGTGACGCCAACTAACCATTACAACGTATCTAAAACTTTTAAGTATTATTTTATGTAAATGATTCGCTTGAATCTGGGAAATCAGAATCTGTTTCGACATCATTAGCGTACCAAAATGGAAATGGTTCTGTTGGATGAAAAAAATAGCTTTTAAGAGCATTTTCCATATTTTGCAGTATTTCCTTGCAATCAATATATAACTGAAATGTAGCATGCTAACTCTTGGAAAGTAATAATTTGTCTCACCCATTAGAAACACTTCCATATATTTTTTTAGATTAAAAACAAAAGGATGACTTAAAAAGTTACAGCATAAAATATTAACAAAAATTTAATATAATATATAATACATTAAAATAAATTTCAAAAGTGCATTAACATAAAATATAACTATACTTATATAACTGTAATCCTACAAAAATTCTTAAAATATTTTAAATTAAATGAGAATTATTACATTTCAAATCACTTTTATATATATTGTTACGAATTTTACGAGTCTATGAAAATCTAACCGAATATGAGAATTATCACCAAATTGGGGATGGATTTGGTGACTTAATCTGGTCAACAAATTTGGCGATTTTTCGCCACATTTGGGGATATGGCGCCAAATGTTCGACAACTTTCTGTCTAGAGCTTTGTGGAAACTTCTGGAGTTGTCTAGGGGACTGACCGATAGGGGGCGCTTTCGAACGCTCTAAATATACCTAATATTGACATTGGAACTCATTTATTTTGTACTGAGAATTTAATGTGGTGAAAGTGCGTTAGGCGTGTACTGTATTGAAGACTCTGGTATCCTGACTTCTGTTTTTCTTAGAGTTTTATGCTGTATAGAAAAGATTTTTTTAGTGTTTTTTGCTTGAATTTGTGTCTGCGTCTGAAGAATTTACAGAAAAATAATTTTTTTTTATTTTGTGTGAATTTTCTGAAGAAATTTTATTCAATCCTAGCTCACCCAGGAAACATGGAAAAAAAAATATATAAATATATATATATATATATATATATATATATATATATATATATATATATATATATATATATATATATATATATATATATATATATATATATATATATATATATATATATATATATATATATATATATATATATATATATATATATATATATATATATATATATATATATATTATATATATATATATATATATATATATATATATATATATATATGTGTGTGTGTGTGTGTGTGTGTGTGTGACACGCGTCTTATTTACACGTTAGTTCCCGCTTAAATTTTCCCTTAATTAATTCCTTAATTAGCAGTCAATAAACGTAGGCCTGTGGTAAATAAATACTATTAAGTTACTTCTAAGAGCTTTATTAACTATCATTACTTAATTTCAATTCAATCCGTGCCAAGTTATCATCATCTCTGCTCGCGACGCGACCCACGTCTATGAATTTACAAATTTAAACCCTATATGCTAAAAACCTTTGTTTCAAGCTTCTAGCATAGTGTCTTACACGTCACCACCGATGATGAGGCTTCGGCGTCGTCAACCTGTCAATCAAATCGATGCTATTAATAAATTTCTCCCGTGGTTTCTTCTTATTAAATTCTGTTGCGCGTCTCGAAATACGAAAAAAAGTGATATTAACATATATATGTGTATATATGTATATATATATATATATATATATATATATATATATATATATATATATATATATATATATATATATATATATATATATATATATATACATTTATATATATTGATTGATTGATTGACCTAATTCAAAGTTATAGCTTAGAAAATCTGAAGGACAATATTATGCCAATGCATACATGGGATCTCAGATTAACAGACTGTACTTCGTGAATATCAATGTCTTTTCCCATCTCTGCTTTAATTTCTTGAGGGTCGACAATTTTACCCGTTTTATGGACCTTTTTCTGCCCCTTGCTTTCTTTAATGAAATTTATTCCTTCGTCATTACTAACCTCGTTGATACTATCTTTAGCTTCATAATCTGTACATTTCCCTATGTCATCCCCTTTTCTAATTTCTTCCTTAGTACCTGAAGAAACCTGCTGTTGCGTACTTTTTTTCTCCTCAGTTTGCCCAAATATTTCTCCTACAATTGAACGTTTATTTAGCGTAATCCTATATCTCCTTGTATTTTTCATTTCCAAATGCTGCTTCCTATCTTGACTCACCAATCTATTTCCACATACCACCTGATCATTTTCAAACCTTTTTTGTTTGAAGTTCATTTTATACAGTATATTCATATCAAAATTTCCTTTTGTTAGTACCATTTGGTTTGAATTCGGTTCCAAATGTACCTGATTCGCTATCCTAACAACTTGACCCTGTTCCTCAATTTCTCGCTCATCAATCCCTTCATAAAATTTTAAATTATGCCCATTAATATTTAATTTTCTCTGCCCCAAATTTATGATTGTATTATATTTTTCAAAAAAATCTGCTCCTAAAATTCCTTGATATGCCGGATTTTTATCTAATTTATCAGTTAAAAAGAAAGTGTTACTAAAAATTTTCGTTTCCACTTTGAAATTTATATCAACACACCCTGAATAATTTAAAGCCCTACAGTTAATAGTCGATATTCTTACTTTTCGCTCCACATGCTTGTATTTTAAGCCTAACTTTTTGGCACTTTCAAACGTGCTTCGTGACAAAATACTAATAGAAGCCCCTGTGCATGAAGTTTTGGATATTTGAACCAACTGAATTTTAATTGCTGGCACTTTTTCATATAAATCTTCAATCTGCGCCTGATTATAATTTGGCTCCAATCCAATCGCTCTCAATTTGATTCTTCCACTTACCTTAGATGCTGGCTCCACTCAACTGACTGCCGATTTATGTCTTTATGTAAGTTTATACGCAAGGGAAAACAACAACTTCACACGTCAATAAGCTTCGATTCCAAATTATTTTTAAGACAACACAGGGTTGCGGGATCCTACAATTTTTGCCCGTCAAAACTCAATCTCAATGCTACGAAAGCCACAGGGGTGCGGGATCCTAAAATTTTTGCCCGTCAAAACTCAATCTCAATGCTACGAAAACCACAGGGGTGCGGGGACTCAACAGCTTCCCCGACAAAAACTTCCTCTCAATTTCAAACTCTGATCCACGTATGTATCTTCTTTCATCCTGTTTGTCTAAATTTAATCCAGCTTTAAATAATCCAACAGATATAGATAAAAATTATACTAAAAAAGACAAAAACCAAACACAAATCAAGCATTCTGGGCATCCACGCACCAACGGCATTGGTGCGTGGATGCCCAGAATGCTTGATTTCTGTTTGTTTTTGTCTTTTTTAGTATAATTTTTATCTATATCTGTTGGATTATTTATTTGTTTTTTCATTATGGGGATATGAAGCTTCTGCGCTATCCTCTATTGAAAATGTTTTCTTTGCAGGATATGTTTTATGTTATAGTGATTTAGCAGTCTATGCTTGAATTTTAATTTTGTTTATTTCTATGGTTTACTTTTTAAATTTAATCCCGCTTTCTCATAAAACCTCTAGCCATTCCAAAGCACTGTATTATTTTTATTCGTCTATCCAAAACTCAAAATCTTGGATTGGATGCCTCTCTCAAAACCGTACAAATCCTGATCAGGCCAAACCGCACAGACCTCCCTCGTAAACTGCGTCGACTCCACACTCTGACTACCATAAATTGTTCACAATAGGGTATTCTATTTTAACGTCATCCGTGGCTCCAGCCCCGCTAATGTTGTCTGGGATCGGAAACCACAGACAAACCGCTTTCGTCAATCTCCTCTCCTGAACATAAAAGGAACCTACTTACTCTTTAATTAAAAAGTCTTCTACGCCAGTGTTCTTATTTAACCATAAATGTAATGTTGCCGCCTTTAAATATTTCTTCTTAATATTTCAATATAACTATTATCCAAATTAAAAGCGCATAATTACAATACTTCAACAATAAGTAAATATTATTAAAAAATATTAAAAATCCCCTATAATAATCAAATGTAATGTAGAAGTCCACATCTGTTCCAGAAATATTGCAACAGTGATAGATAACAACATAAAAATATTAAGTCACTAAAACAAACGCGAGACTTTATTCTTCATCTGTGCACAAAACCCCCAAAAAAAAACATATTTTCCTTAACCCATTTAGGACCGCTCCATTTTTCCTTTATTGGAAATGCACCAAACAGTTTTTTAACACTTCTTAACACATTAATTACACAAATAAGTTGTTTGCATAAAATTAAATTTATTTTTACGAGAGTTACAAAATGTTGCGTTTTCGCAACATCAGTCCAAAGCGGTATAAAAATTTTAAGAATATAAAAATTTAAAATTATAACTTTTTAAAATTTTTTTTTAAATCTTTGAAACATTTAGCATGAAGAGGTACATTACACTTATTTCATACAGAAATTGTTTGACTTTTGCAGTGTTTACATTTTTTTGTTTATTTTCACTATTTTTAGTAATAATATGGCCCATACGGTTTTTCCGAGTTTTGTTGAGAATTAGATTTTGAATTGAAGATGGTCTTCCAATATGTGAAGTTTTAGGTAAAACAGAATTCATCTGCATTTCTTCAAGCCTTTTTATCAAAGATATGGCTCTCTCAAAGATATAGATCTCTTAAACTCTAATAAACTTATTTTAGAATTCATTACATCCATGTAGAGTCTCCATTTTTCCCATACAGTATGCTCCTTTTTCTTACTATATTGCTTACTTTTACATTTATTAGAAAAAAATGTCGATTTCACCTGCACTGTCTTTAGGTGATTCGACATTTTCACATAAAATATCATCATCAATAGCTTCTTCACTCGCCAAATCATCCGGATCTGGAGGGATAATGACGAATTATGGTTCCTCATTAGCTTCTGTTGAGGACGATTCTGAAATATCATCATCTAGCCCATGAAAATACTCCAATGTCTCTTCCAATGTCAAAAATCGCTTTTTTCTAGAGACAAACTTATCCGAAATGCAAACAATACCAATTTACTGTATGCAAAACTAGGCAGCACTAATAAAACACATTGGAAATAAGTAATACACTTTGGACTGATGTTGCGTTTTCGCAACATTTTTAAAAATATGAATTTTGAAACATAAAAACAAAAATTCTAATTTATCTGTTGAAGCCATTTTGTTCTTTAGTCTCTAGTAAACTCGGAACAAGCATCAAATCGGAAATTTAAAATGTGCTGCTATCTAAGGTTATTATTTGAAAATAGTCATTTTTTCCCTTTCAAAACTCCAGAAAAAGACAATTTTTTGCAAGTGCTAAAAGCGGGGAAATGAGGAAACAAAAAAATTATTATGATCAATTGAAGTATAGAGAATAAAATAAAAATGTTACTTCAGACGTACAAAATTTTGAACATGCCTTTAAAAAATACAGAAATTAATGTTGCGTTTTCGCAATGCCAGTCTTAAATGGGTTAAATAACACCATAATTACACAATTTGTTTTACGAGATCCAGAAAGAAAAATACACACAGAGTTGCTCAAAAAAATGAGAGTTTAAACAAGATAGCATTTTTTTTGACAACGCACAGTTATAATCACCTTAAGGTGAAGTCAAGTGACGTTAGGCGCCAAAAGTGATATCAAAGGAAGTGGATCTCTGAAATTCACATTTTTTTATACTACCAAATTATAAACATATCATAAATTTTATATCATCCTAGTCAGTAGAACCAAGAATGCACAACAGGAGATTGCTAAAATATATGAGAAAAAAGTAAATTAGATCTTAAATGTATGGAATCAAATTATCAACTTTCAAATTTATTTACAATACTCAAAACAATTTTTTATCTGAAATTTTTGCATTATGTACTTTTCGTAATCATTCAATGACCATTTCAATACCCTTGACCATATGAATTGAGAAGATGAATGTGAAAAAGGCTCATGCCAGGTCAAACATTAAATCACATCCTTAATTGATAAAATATGTACATAATTCACACTTTTTCAATATTCTAACACGTTCCTACCATTTCCAAAATTAAAATATTTCGTAAACCTTCACATCTTACATTATTGAAAAAATAGCCTAAAAATACATTATACTTTGCTTCCCCCCCCCCCTTCCCAAGAAAAAGATGGATAAACATTTTAATTTCATAACATGAATATTAAAGCTCTTTCCAATGTCAAAGTATTAATTAATTAATCTGGAAAACATGAAATAAGTCTGCCAAACTCAAAATCCTAATCAAATCTTAGCAAAAGCGTACTATAGGAAATTTTAATTCAGCAGTCTAAAACTCCACTGAAAATTAAATATTCAATGCAAACCAATTTGGGAAGTGCCGTTAGAAAAATTAAGTGCCCAAATCCTCCTAGTTGTACCAAAGTTTACAAATTCCTCGGTGAACAGGGGTGAGTAACATCAGTTTTAAAATTTATGGGTTTATTGCTCCCAAAATCATACTCAATTTAGTTTAGATTCTGATGTCACCTCCATTAAACATTCCATTTTTTCATCAAAACACGTTATTACAAAAATCCAAAACCTAAGATTTATTTCAATTCAAATCATAATTTGGCTTACCCTGTAGAAACATTAATTTATAGTAATCATAATTTTTTCTTTTATATTAATTCGAATTAGATGGGAAACAGTATATGCAGTAATTTATTTACTTCTTCGGTTTTACTCATAATACCTGATGAACAGTCGTTTCTGCTTGTGATGACCAAAATCCTTCAACACTTTTATTTTTATGCTTGATCACAATCACTTTGAGTAGTTTCAGTTTACATATCACTAATCACGGATGTCGTGTAGTTGCTCGTTAACTACACACCGAACATTTGTCTTCAAAAGCATAATCGTTCATGCTGGTCGCGTCTAATAATTAAATCGCCTTTTCGTTCAAAGGTCGCACGGAACAACGCAAACAACTATTCGACTAAAAATCTCACGAAACCGATGCAGACATCTAGTTGAATTCTCTCGGAAATTATACCCAGATTGAAGATCGACGTTTACATCACTCGAAGAAACTTTGAAGATTGTCCTGCTCACCCATGAGCAGCACACATTCCGAATAATCACGATGTCCGCGATGATGAAGAAGAAAGAAAGAAAATCATAACATGGCAAGCACATGCTGGACAATCTGAAGACACACTGGGCTTAATTCCCGCTTAATTTTCCCTTAATTAATTCCTTAATTAGAAGTCAATGAACGTAGGCCTGTGGTAAATAAATACTATTAAGCTGCCTCTAAGAGCTTTATTAAATATCATTACTTAATTTCAATTTAATCCGTGCCAAGTTATCATCATCTCTGCTCGCGACGCGACCCACGTCTATTAACTTACAAATTTAAACTCTATATGCTAAAAAACTTTGTTTCAAGCTTCCAGCATACTGTCTTATACGTCACTACCGAAGATGAGGCTTGGGCGTGGTCAACCTGTCAATCAAATCGATGCTATTAATAAATTTTCCACTTGGTTTCTTCTCATTTAATTCTGTCGCGCGTCTCGAAATAGGAAAAAAAGTGATATTTAACGCTACAAATTATATTTACTTTTAAGCCCTCCTGTAAATTATATTAACTATTCTCTCACAAATTAACTCTTAACATATATATATATATATATATATATATATATATATATATATATATATATATATATATATATATATATATATATATATATATATATATATATTTATATATATATATATATATATATATATATATATATATATGTATATATATTTATATATATATATATATATATATATATATATATATATATATATATATATATATATATATATATATATATATATATATATATATATATATTGTTTGATTGGTTGAGCGAATTAAAAGTTATGGCGTAGAAAATGTGAAGGACAAAATTATGCCAATGCTTACATGGGATCCCATATTAACTAATCGAACTATTTAATATTTTCTACTAGTACAATTGCTTCAGGTTAGCAATTGTAGCGAAGCGAAATAATTATTATTGTACACAAGTTGCAACAAAACTGCGTAATTATTACCCAGATATAATTAACCACACACGTGAAATATACATAACGTTTCCAGTAATGCATTTACTCTAGGAAAATTTCTACGTCTCGTTACTTTCCCCATAATTTGACCTGAAAATAATTATTATCCCAATTAATCACAAAAGTAAGCAGGATTCCTTCGGGATCATATTGTAGTGTTTATATCCGTGCGGTACTAAGAATTTTTATCACGCGAGCAAATCAAGGTGCAGCTAAGTAGAGACCTAAAAGCCTTTTTGATTTAGCAACGAGTTACATGTTTTGCATCCGTATTCATTTTCGCGACTTTCACGAGCTTTAAAGTTAATGCATTTATGACTATTTGCGTATAAAGGGCGTAATTTTGTTATTTCTATCGAATACGTACGCTTTGTAAGGGAATTTTTATACATCAGATTTTACTTTTAACGAAGGATTACGTTCCTCCATAACGGTCCTCCGGAAAGGAAAATTTCAGACGCTAAACCCATCTGTTCGTATCTCGCGAGTTTTAATTTTGGCAGCGTGCCTAACCCATTCTCTATCGCTTGGACAAGCAGTAAACAGTTAAACAGAAAAGTACCAAAATGAGGCAAAATTTTGACATACATATATGTATATATATATATATACATACGTACATATATATAGATACATATATATATAACACATACATACATATATACATGCAAAAGAGGTAAGCAACAATAAGTAATCCTACGTTAATTTAATAACCCGTGGTAGATTCGTTAGAAGAGACTACCTGAATTTTTTTCTATTATTCTGTCACTACATTTATTCTAAAAGTCACCATATACGAAATACTGCGTTTAAATGTATTAAGGCGCCTATATACGCAGAGAACGTCGGCGAAGGCAAGGGTAACCGCCAGACTAGGCCAAATTTCAGGGAACAAATTCGGAGCTCGGTTAGAAATTCGATTGGCCGTCCATATTAACAAACATAATGTTTGTGTTGCCGTTCGTTTACTTTCGTATTACATTGATCTGATGAGTTATTTTTCTAGCTTTAGTGAGTTAAAATCACAAACAACAACATTAAGTTTCCTATTCGAAATGGCCTGTCCAAGCGAAAAGTAAAATGTTTCGAATCGAAATTATAGGTTCTGTAAACATACAGCACTGTACACATACAGCGAACGACGGCTAATGAAGAATGGCGGATTTCCTGTGATGTAACGCCTAGTGGGCGTTTACCTTGGCAAAGGCAAACAATGGCTTTCGGTGATGTTTGTTGCTACGTAAACATTTCGCGTAGAATTTCGTTTGTTACCCTTCGTTCTCTTTCGTTAGCCTTATGAATTTCGCCTGTAGGCCTGGGGATGACCGAGTGGTTATGGTGATTTGAAACAGGAGTGTATGGGTTTGACTTAACCCTTATATTAGACTTAACCCTTATATTCTATATTTTATTTGATTAGCTTTGTGTTAAAAAAAGGAAAAATATTGTAAATTTAGAAGAAGATTAAGATTAAAACAACCAACAAATAGAATAATTTATTTATAGTATCTCTTTTTCTCTAGAACTAACTCCGCCAATAAACCGCATGGAGAATTTTTTACAGTTACATCTTATATATAATATTCATACATGTCCATTAAACTGGTATTTAAGAAATTTTCATGGTACGTCCTTGAGTCAAGCCAGATTTTGCCGAGTGTGTACCTTAAATTAAAACCTATGTTGTTAAAAATTAATCAAGAGCAATTATCCGGTATAAATGTTAACTAATTTTTAATGATCTGGCGATTGCAGTGACCTTCGAATTCATGAAAAATCATAAAGAGGAAGTTACAATAAAAGTAGAAACACCTCTGGTATCAATCGTACAAATTTCCCGACATTTTCATGTGACTCAGGAAGGAAATACAGTGACACAGACACACCGATTCTTGTCGAAAAGTTTTTCTTGGTCACAAACAAATTATATTTGCTCTAAAGTAAATGATAGTGTGGATCATTCCTTTGTTTAAAGTCCAATGAACTGCAAAATAAACATAAATATAGAAAAGGTTACTCCGGGATATCGTTCATATTTTTTATTGAAAACAGTAATCAAACTTTAATAAAATGTATTTCTGTGAAAAATATAAATGGCCGATATCAAATGCAAATTTTTTTTTCCGGGATATCGTTAGCAAACTTTAAGAAAAAAAAATGTCTACGGGAGAAAATATTAAATGGCCCATATCAAAAGCAAAATTGATTTTTATGGGATATCATTCATTTTTTTTTATTCAAACATCAAGCAAACTTTTTTTAAAATGGCTACAGGGGAAAATGTAAATGGCTAGTATCATGTGCAAAACTGTTTACTCTGGGATATCGTTTAATATTTTATTGAAATCGTTAAAAAACTTAAAAAGAAGAAAAAAAATGTCTTCAGTGAAAAATATAAATGGCTGGTTTCAAGGGCAAAACTGTTTACTCTGGGACATCCTTTAATATTTTATTTAAAACGTTAAGCAAACTTAAAAAGAAAAATGTGGCTACAGGGAAAAATATGAATGGCTTAAGCTCAAAACGGTTTTCTCTGGAATTTCATTTTTTTTTATTGGAAGCATTAAGGCAGCTATGTACTAACCCATCGGATTCGCTCACCTCCATGTTAACCTATGGAGAAAATTTGTCCACGGATTGCCGACTTGAATTAAAAGATTATTAAAAAAAAAATTACTCCTTCATAAAGAAAGAAATTTTACATTTGTGTACATTTTTCGTTTAAAAAAAATTAATATTTTAAAATTTAAATGATTCGGGGAAAAATCTGGTATAGTGTGTTTTAAACGCTCATAAATTCCTTCGGTGGGCGAAATTTATAAAATGAATCCTGTAGCGCTTTGCAGAAAAGTTCAGGCTATCTGACATTACCAATTTTATTTGATTATCAGCATTTATGTAACGGTAAATACTAGTTGACAAAAATATGCTGTAAATAAAACATTTGGGGGCACCACTTAACCCCCCCCCTATAGAGATAGAGAGCCATCGAACTGTCAACTGGACTCCTCCCACACAAGAGTCTCCAAGAAGAGGAAAAGGGAAATACGATTTTTTTTTTCTTAGTACATAGCAGCCTTAAGCAAACTTAAGATAAAAAAATGTCTACAGTGATAAATACAAATACCCGATATCAAATGGCAAAAGTGTTCTCTATTATAAGAAATCTTATTCTTATAATTATTTTACATTGCAATATTCAGAAATAAATTTGTATATACGAAAATTTTAATTCCTAATAAAGGAAAGAAGTTAAATTAGTAAATGACTAATGCAGTAAAATTAAAATGAACATTCCACAGATGAGTCAATACGCATTCAAATTAAATAAAAGCCAAAATACTTCCAAACAGAACATATCAGTTGCTAAGAGTTATGTAAGATGGAAATCAATCGGTGAATGTGAAAATTAGTAATGCCTCTCAACAGACATGCATAGAGATGGTAATAAACGTAATGCTTCAGGCCATAATTTTCCAAGACGTTGAATCTCTGAAATGATTACAGAAATGAAAGATTCATTAACTATCAAAAACAGCGAAATGGATGAAAAAATAAAGTGGATAACTGAGAAAAATATCTCATTCTTACTTCGTTTTCAAAACAAATCATGACATCTGTATTAATGGAAATTCAACGTGTATCGTATGACGCAAAGCACTATTTCTTATGTTTCAGACTCATTTATTTTTTGCGAGCAAAACAGAGGAGACAAAATAATTGATGCTGAGAATAATTTTAGGGAACTGTAGTCCAAAGTCAGAAAATGTATGAGATTTATCATAGAATATCCATTAATATATATATTCGAATGAGAGGAATGTGAAGTGTTGTAAATTAGTTCATTCTTAAGTGCTTCTGAATGAAATGCGTAATTGCGGGTTGAAATAAATTAGCATTGTATTCGAACTCTAGTTCTGCAAAATGTATCGCTGAGTAAAGTGAAACAACTATATATAACTGCGAAATATTATATTTTTATCTAAAATAGATAATTTGAAGTTACATATGGAAGTGTACAGTTACCCCATCAAATAAATGAATAAAAATCTCATTTTTTTCTATAAAATGGCTATGAAATGGATGGGGAAACTTTATATTAAAGTGTACGATATACCGTTAACATGTTCAGTTTTAAAGCAGCATATTATGCGACACATATATCCCTTTTAAACGGTATTTTCTCCATATATGAATATATAGATTAAATCCGACTATAGTTCACTGTATTACATTTGTTACCCAGTTAGAAAATGACCTGCGATTCATACGTGGGTATCGATGTCCAATATTTAATGGCGCTTCAGTACTTTTAAATTGTTTCATATATAACATAATTAATTAGAACTCGTGGAAATTTATTTATCTCGGATTCAAATATACCTAAATTTCTATGAACATGTATTAAATTTGACTGTAAATCAACGCATTACATTTGCTACCCAATTAGAAAATGACCTATGATACTTATGTAGCTATGGATGTCCAATATTTTATTCGTTTAAGCACCTTTTAATCTATATATATTAAACAGTTCCGAAACTGACTGACTGACTGATTGACTGACTGACATATAACGCACAGACCAAACCGTTGGACCTAAAGGGCTGAAATTTTACATGGCGGTACTTCTTATAGTGTAGGGGTGCACTGAGAAATATTTTTGAAAAATTCTTCTTAGATTTTTTTAAATTACATTTTTAAACTTTTTTTGAAACATTATTTAAAAATTTCATTTAAAATAATAGTTGGAGGGGGTGTTATAAAATTTATATCACGAGAAAGATCCTAAAAATTCCTTTAAAATGAAATCTTTACCTCCATTTTCTGATTTTTGGTGAATTTTTAAAGATTCATTTTTATAATTTAATTTATTAAATGCTGATCACGTGGTTTCTTTTCTTTTTGTGATACTTTAAATTAATTTATCGTCACGTGCATAACAACGAAATAAATTGACAATTATTTTTCTTTGTAATGCGGCAGACAATTAGACATTATTTAAACAAATATTAAAATACAGTAAAAGAAATGTTCATCAAACTGTACTATATTAACTGTACCATATTTTTTAGTATGTCCTATTAGATGTAATTTGAATATTTTCTTCTAGATTCTTTTGTCTATAAAAATATCCATTACGATTTTTTTATAAATATAATTTTTTTTTGCCATTAATTGTATACATTGACCGTTGTATTTAATTTGAATATACTCCGTAGCGAAGTACGGGTATTCAGCTAGTCGTTTCATATATACCATAATATAATATAATTCATAGAGGTTAATTTCTCAGGGATTCAAATATACCTAAATTTCCATATTAAATTTCACTATAATTCATTGCATTGCATTTGCTACCCAATTAGAAAGTGCCCTGTGATACATACGTGGCTATCGATATCCAATATTTTATGGCACTTTACCGTTCTTATATAAAATAATTTATCAAAATTCACTGAAGTTTATTTATCCTGGATTCAAATATACCTAATTTTCTATGAACATGTATTAAACTTGACTGAAATAAACGCATAACATTTGTTACCCAATTAGAAAATGACCTATCATACTTATGAAGCTATGGATGTCCAATATTTTATGGCGTTTCAGTACGTTTTAATCGTTTCATATATAGCATAATACATTATAATCCATGGAGGTTTATTTATCCTAGATTCAAATATACCTAAATTTCTAGAAACATGTATTAAATTTGACTTTGATTCATCGCATTACATTTGCCACTCAATTCGAAAATGACTTATGATACATACGTGGCTATCGATATCCAATATTTTAAGGCCCTTCAGTACTTTTTAATCGTTTCCTCTATAACATAATTTAACATGAAATTAAAACTAGTAAAATGTAGATTATTCAACAGAAAAATATATTAAATAACAGGAAGAATGTAATGACAGGCAAGCGAAATAAACAGAAATCCTGCACTTAAAGCTAAACAGAAAAATGTATTAAATAACATGAATGTAATGAACTTACATAGAGCTAAACACGTGTAATAAGTATGAGGATTTGTTGCAACTGCGCAATCTTTTATTAAAAAGTTTAAAAGTTATTCAACAGTAGTGCAGTTTTTCTAATAATTTCATTTGGCTGTATATGCCTTCTTTATGTTTTTTAATTTCTTATTTTGTGTTGAATTGTTTACAATGTATAATTTATAATTTATCAGAATTCATTGAAATCTATTTATCTTGGATTCAAATATACCTAAATGTCTATAAACATATATAAAATTTATCTATAATTCATTACATTACATTTGCTACCCAATTAGAAAATGACTTATAATACATACGTGGATGTTGATATCCAATATTTTATGGCACTTCAGGAATTTTTAATCTTTTCCTATATAACACAATTTATCAGAATTCATTGAAATTTATTTATCTTGGATTCAAATATACTTTTTAAAATTACATTCAAATATAGTTAAATTTCTATAAACATGTATGAAATTTATCTATAATTCATTACATTACAATTGCTACCCAATTAGAAAATGATTTACGATGCAAACGTGGCTGTCGATATCCAATAATTTATGTCACTTCAGTAATTTTTAATATTTTCCTATATAACATAATTTATCAGAATTCATTGAAATTTATTTATCTTGCATTCAAATATACGTAAATTTCTAAAAACATATATAAAATTTATCTATAATTCATTACATTACATTTGCTACCCAATTAGAAAATGACTTAGATACATACGGGGATGTTGATATCCAATATTTTATGGAACTTCAGTAATTTTTAATCGTTTCCTATATAACATAATTTATCAGAATTCATTGAAATTTCTTATCTTGCATTCAAATATACCTAAATTTCTATAAAAATATATTAAATTTGTCTATAATTCATTACATTACTATTGCTACCAAAGTAGTAGATTATACATACGTGACTGTCGATATCCAATATTTTATAGCGCTTTAGTGCTTTTTAATCGTTTCATATATAACATAGTTTATTAGCATTCAATAAAATTTATTCTTCTTGGATTCAAATATACAGTGCTAAAAGTAAAAAAAAAAAAATTCTCTAGGGACAAAACTAACCGGCTCTTCTAACTAAATTAATAATAATAAGTTTCTAAATAAACTAGATAATATTTTTTTCAGTTTCTGATAAACGGAAAGTGTCCTTACAAGTGGCTTTTGTCAGAAATGTTTAGAGAGTTCCTTCCAATATATATGTAAATCAATATCACTTTATCGACTGCCAGGTATTTTGTTCAATATTCGATCTTTTGAGCTATATTAACGTGAAAACCTTTTCAAAAACATCACGGCAAATGACGATAAAATACCCATCAGGAAAACATAATGTTATTTTAATGAATGTGAGCTTTCGAATGTTTTTCAAACATCAGATGAACATCTCGGTAGTTTAATATTCCTTCTTTTATCGCCATTTATGATCTCAGTGTTCGCTACAGCGGCAATGGTAGCTGCTATTCTTCGTAAATAACCGGGTGTAACGCAAACATATGTGCTCTGCCATTCCAGTTAAAGAGCAATGGAAACTTTTATCCACTTCATTTTTTAACGTATAATTAGAAAAACTTATAATTAGAATTTCCTCAAATAAACAAAAAAATGTTTTGGGACATGAGAAATGTTTTCTCGAAACGGCTGATAAGGTTTTTTTTTATTTTTTAATCGATAATCATCCAGTTTTCATCGTGAAATATTAGGTATTAGGAATTTTAAACATACACACACACACACACATACAGACATATATATATATATATATATATATATATATATATATATATATATATATATATATATATATATATTACATTACATAACACAAGGGTGGTTCCAAATGTACAAGCAAATGGACTGTAGTCCCTCAAACGAAAACCCAAGGCCTTTCAAACACCTGCGCAGAGAAGATTAAAAAAATTTCAAATTCGCATATACAAAATGGCGTGGCCTAGCAGTTTGCACCATTCAGGGGCTTCTAACATTTATCAAATTTTTCTTATTGGAGGATGCAAAACATCGATAAATTTGCATAAAAAAGGGGGTTAATAAAGGTTGGTATGGAGATGCTTGCATTAGTGACGTAAGGATGTTCAAGTGAGTAGATACGATTAAGAACGGACAAACATCAATCCGTGATGAGTCAAAAGCGGTCAGTGTCCTGATGCCAAAAAGCGGTGCTTGTGGGGGTGAAAGCACAACCAGAAAAGAAAAAAAAATCAGGTGAAATAAAGAATTTAGTACAACTGTATTGGAAAGTGTATTCAAAATTAGGTTGATTTTGTAGATAAAATTACTATTCTGGTATTAGTTGTTGGGGAAAATACCGCAATAAATATAATTGTTTACTCTTGTTCATCAAATGGTTATGGTCAAGGTAGTTAGTTTTGAGTGTGTTGCCAATATCATAAATGATTTAAATACTACCTGATTGCTTGACCAATTAGTCTCATATTTTTAATTGCGTTGTATTTTAAAATAATATAATCCTTTGATTGAACTTATAATGGATAGATTTATTAAAAACAAATAAACACTTACTAATTCATAACAATACATGTCACATTTGCTATATTAAATACCTTATTTAGTCATTATACTTTTCAAATATACATTGACTTTTATTTTACTCAATTAAATATGGGTAACTTATTCATCAGTAATGCTTTTATCAATGAGGTATTATACTAAATACATATTTTTACAATTCGACTTATTCATTTAATTTTGGTATCATTCAATTAACTATGAGAGGTAATCAGGCAAACACTGAATTATGGGATCAATACTGAACTGCCACACGTACCTTCACTGACGTTTTCATTTGTAAATAACGGCACGCGTCTTGACTCACGTCGTACATTACTCGGATACGGTTCAGGCTGGGGGTCAGCGAGGTGCTGCTATCGGGCCGGCATTCATTAGGTCCCTGAGGAGATGGTTTTCATTCTCTGTCGAGCGGTAAACTGTCGGGAATCGCCTTCTTCCATGATCACTCTGTCATTCGTCTGGGAAGGGCTATCATCACGTCTCTGGGTTCTCAGTCATCCTTTGTAGCCGAAACAAATCTCCTTGCCTAATCCTTATCTTGCTTCTTTTTATATATTTTCTTTCAGCAACTAACTCCTCCCATTTTCTCTCGATTGGACCCTTATATTTTTTTCTGGAAGTTTCCATCCCGCCCTGCTGCAGGCGTGTCTCATCATCTCAATATCACAACTCCTCTCGGGCTTACATTTGATCTTTTCCGATGTCATCTTGGGTTGTCATCACTTCCGCTGTCATCACTTCTTATTATCTCGGCTAAGTCATATATTATCCCCGTCTTTCATGCTCATCTATTCACATTCCTCTCTTTTAAAGACTTATTTTTAAATGTTTCCCACCCGCAATCTCTTTTCTGTGCCATAATTGCTCCGGCCCACCTGGACCACCTGGACGTCACCTTGCGGCGTCTCTTTTCATACCATAATTGCCTTTTTACTTCTTCAGGATCTAGCTAAATCCACCGCCTATTCATCTCCTGTATTCATCAATATTCTATTTTAACCTCTTTTATGGTCTATTCTTTCTCCCCTGTTCGTTTTATCTTACGACATCTTTCAAAGGTTTATTCATTATCCTTTTACTCCATATAATGTCACTCTTTAACCGTGACAATGACATGCTGATTTTATCTCTAATTAAATCCTGTACCTGGAAGTATTCTATTTGCATTTACTTTTTTGTTACATCTTCGTATTTATTACGATTTTCCATTTTAACAGATGACACGTATAACTCAGCAAAAAGATATAAGAATAAAATATTTCCTAAGTTATCCTATTTTTATTTGCATTTAGCTGTTTCTGGCAATTTAAGAAGCTTTCATTGCAGTCATTATTTATAATACTAAATGTGACGAAAAATAATGCAGTGTAAATTTACCCTCCTCTGTCATCTTATATGTGCCAACAGAGATCCCTTAAAGTTTTGTAAGGCATCACTTATTTTCACATTCACTAATTGACACCGTAACGGTTTTTCTTTCAGCTATTACGTAAATATTCTCGCAACAGGTATGAAAGGTGTGTAATAAATAAGTGCTTGAAAATGTCCATGTATTTTTAAAAAGGTCGTCGACAGAATTCAGCTCTGAGTTTGTTTTCATAGACACTGTTTTCATAGACGCGAGTTTGTTTTCGTAGACACATTGTGGGATAAAATTTTTAATTTTGCTGATTATATAATGTCTCCTCCTGACGTATGATGAACGCTTTCAAACTATGTTATTTGTTTATTAATCTCCTAAATTGTCTTATAAAGCTTAAATTATCGGTTTCCGTTAGTACACTGGCAACTGTCTGCACAAGAACGCGAAAATAAGCAATTCCCTTGGAAAAAAAGAAAAACTTTTGTTATATTAGAGGATAGATTATTGTTCCTTAACAAGTCAGACACTAACTAATACAGTGGTGCCTTGACTTATGAGTTTAATTCATTCCGTGATGGAGCTCGTAATTCAAATTACTTGTATGTCGAGTCAATTTACCCCATTGAAATGAACTGAAATGCCATTAATTCGTCTCCCCCCCAAAAAAAAAAGAAACACCACAATGCATTGTTACATGTTTTTAAATAAGAAAACTGTATTTATGAATAACATATATTGTCTAAAAACATGACACAGCAGACTGTACTGCAATAAACTGGTTTTATTAAGCATAATGTACAATATTTACTGTGGAGATCCGACGACTTGAAGATTCTGACGGAGTTGGAGGAGAAAGGATGAAATGGATAATTGAATCTTATTCGCTGATTTTTTCTCATGTTACCACACTTTCTCCACTTTTATTTGGTGGGGAATTCGATAAAAAATTCTCCAATGAGGTCTGTTTTATCTCTCCTCTCAGCATGTTTTTAAAATGAGAGGTTGGACGCAGTTCGGTTTCGGAGGCGTACTCATTTGCTGGCAGAGAAAGCTACCCCGTATGATAATTGTTGAGAGTTAATCTCTCGGTTTAAGACTGGAAAGTAGTCTTAGAATAATACTATATAATTGCAAAATAAGTGTACATAAAGGTTGTAAATATTATGTGTTTCTCTGCTCACTTGACGAGAACGTTATATTGTGTACGTTCCGTAAACTATTGGTGGGGTATCTGAAGCTGGCTCGTAACCCGAATTTTAGCTCACAACTCAAGGGAAAAAAAGCCGAGAGACTGCTCCCATTTCAAAAAATCTCGTAAGTCGGGACACTTATAAGTCGAGGTACCACGGTATAGGATATTTTTCATTGCATTGAAAACTAACCGCAGAATTACACTAAGCGAACAAAGCAAATTTTTGGCGTCACGTTTATGCTGTGGATGGTTCCGGTCAATTCAGATGACTGCAACTTCTGTAAATTGACACAATTACCTTTCCGATAATACAAATACAGCCAACGTCATAAGGACTTTACAATTACCAGTACCCTATAGCAGCGGTTATCAACCATTTTAGCCACACCATCAGCGTAAACGTGAAAATAAAAATAAGAATAAATCAAAAATAAAATAAGCAATTCGCCTCCTCCCTCCCCTCCCCTCCCTATACCAAACCTTAATAACAGTAAAAATACATAACTACATGACCGACTGCTTCAAACTTGTACGATTTCAGTTGTAATTATTTCGGGACCCCCCTGGCCCTCAGGTTGAGAAACGCTACCCTAGAGACTGGGATATTTTTGAATGTCCCATAATGTCATTTTTTAACATTTTACCGTTCGCAAATTCCTAGGAACCTTCTATTCCTTCCTCCAGGTATAAATGTAGAGATAGGGAAGAAAGATCCTCTATGAGTGATACAAAAGATGTCCCGTTTCGTGTAAGTGTTGTTGTTGTTTCCCATCCCCTTGGTTTAGGAAAGCCTACACCAACTCCAAAGAACCTAGATCCTCAAATCCTAGGTCCTTGGCGAAGGTTAGTAAGCAGCTTCACTTTAAAGCGGGGTGCCACTAGGGCTGAAGTCTGACTTGACCTCAAAGAACATTGGTTCCGAAATTTTGAACCCAGTCAAGTGACGAGATTGGAACACTTGACCCCGAAACTCCAGAGGTAAATTTAAGTATGTTATAAAGTCAAATATAAATATAAATATGCCTGACAGGAAACGTGTGAAAAACTCACTCGGAATCATCATTTCTTGAATTTCGCAATAAATAAAAAAAGTATGGCAACATAGTATTTCGAACTGCTTAATAGTTCATCTTCAGGCCGAAAAGCAATGGGCGTGACTGCGTGTATTGCCGCTAAGGTGCATTTGCATTTGTGAATTATTCGTAGCGGCAATCACACCTAATGCTCCTCGCGATAAACTATATATTAAAAAGAGATGACTTCATGTTTCAAAGTAGTACTAACAATCCCATCGTCAGGCCGAGGAGCATTAGGTGTGTTTGTAGCTAAGAAGCATTAGCGTTTGTGAATTGTTCACTGACACCTAATGCTACCGACGATGAACTATAAGTTAAAAATAATGGCTACATGATTCAAACTACTTATTAGAGTAATTAGTATGGCGAAAAAGTATGGCGACATAGTATTTCAAGCTGCTTAATACTTCATCTTCAGGCCGCGAAGCATTAGCCGTGACTGCGTGTAATGCCGCTAAGGAGCATTAGCATTTGTGAATTATTCATAGCAGCTATCCCACATAATGCTCCTGACGATAAACTATAAATTAAAAAAGGATGACTTCATGTTTCAAAGTACTTACAATCGCATCGTCAGGCGGATTAGCATTCCGTATGATTGTCTCTATGAAGTATTAGCATTTGTGACTTGTTCATGGCAACAATCACACCTAATGGTCCTGACGATGAACTATACGTTAAAAAGAATGGCTACATGCTTCGAACAACTTATTTATCGTCAGGCTAAGGATTATTAGGTTTTATTGTCTTTGTGAAACATTAGTATTATTTATAAATTATTCATACTATCACACTTAATGCTTCTAATGATGAACTATTAGGCAGTTTGAAATATGAAGCCATGCTTTTGGGTTTATTGTGGAGTTAAAGAAACGTTGTATTCGTATAAACAAGAAATGTAAATATGATAAAGATAGAAAATTACAAATTCAATCTTGGGGAATTAAGTTTAGTTTAACAAATCAACGAAAATTAAATAAATGTTCTTAAATGATGCTTGGGTCTAACAATATCGATTGAAGAACTCCACTTCTCATTTGATTCATACAAATTGTTGTAGACTTATCACGTTGATAAATGATATTGAAAAATGTGTGTGATATTTCTTTAATCTTTTTGCTTTAAGTTTGTTAAAGAAAGGTCTTAATTTTAATGTTTCCCCATCACTAAAGATTAGAGACATTTTACGGATATTTTAATTATCTGAATGATGTTATGTTACGAAAATATCGCAATACTTTGTATTTTTCGCCACAGTTTAAAAATGGAATTTAATTTAGTGACACTCCTTTAACGTGTAAAGCAAAAATTATACTTGGATAAATTAGACAAGTTTGGTTTGTTTTAGACAAAAAATGATTCATTTGATAATTTATAAACTCCGTTTTAAAAATCAAATTTAAAATTAAATAGATAAATAAATAAATACAATTATATATAAGAAAGAGCGGATTGCTTGATTTTTTATCATACCTAAATAGTTGAGAATAACTTAATATCAATAAATGAAATTTTATATATAAAATTTAAGATGATATTGGATTCAAATATGTATGAACACCTTATTTAACCCTAATTGCTATTACAATTTTTCTGAATCATCGGTATTTCTTATGTGTATTCTGAAAGGCATAATCTTCTCTAAATTGGGAAGCAACCTATCATTTACTAATAAACTGATATAAAAATATAAGGCTATAACACTGAATTGAATATCCCATAAATAAAAATATGTATTATCTACTGGGAGTTAACTTTTATAAGGAATAGAATTCTTCATAAAAGTCTATTAATAATATATATATATATATATATATATATATATATATATATATATATATATATATATATATATATATATATATATATATATATACTAGACATAATTGTTACCGTACATGAACAAATGATACTTTACTATATTACTTAACTATACTTCTTATTACTTATTTAGAATATTACTTAACTAAGTGATTTATTATTTATATTACTTAATCATGTGATGTATTACTTATTTACCGTATTACTTAACTATTTAACTAAAGGGTCGAAGGCCTCTCGAGATAATGTTCCTTTACCAGTATTTTTCCGGAACCTTAAATATTTATATTATTGAACATACATTTCGGTTACAATTACGTTAATAACCCCAAATAAAATAATTATTTGTTTTCATGATGTAAATTATTTACATGAATAGATTATGCCCCAGTGAATACATATTTGAACTAATTCTTAAATTTTGTATCAACAATAATAAATATAAATACACAATAAAGAAACCCCGTAGCTTCCACGTTGGTGTTCTGCAGATTTCATAAAATAACCAGTATAAAATTTAGTAAACAAAATGTATAAATAAAAAGATAAAATTGCTTTTCATTAGCTCACCTAATTGTTTGAAAAAAAGAAGGAAATAAATGTGCTTTCAATCTAAAGGAACATATATATACATGTATATTGGCCTCTACTAATCTATATGTTTAAATTCTGTAATCATAGATTTATGTAAGTTATTTAAGTTTTTTTTGCTTTAAAATGGCTTAATTATTCTGCAATTTGTGCATGCAATACCAAATGTCTGTTTGTGAATTTTGCCACCGAGAAACTTCTAAAACAAGAAAATCCGTATGTTCTGAAAATTCTATACAAAGGAAATAAATAACTTCAATTTATTGACGTATGACAGCAAAGGTATCAATTACTGAAAAACACAAAACTGTTTTCGACACTTGTAATGCACGTGTATGTTACAGAAATTTCCAACCTTTTTCATGTACAGTAAAGGCTAATTAGGTGTTATTGCAAGTTAGTCCTATATTTTTTGACAAGCATTCCTGTATCGTTTAAAAAAAATTAGGATTTTTTTTTAGTTTTAGATTGGTTGTTGCATTTTAACATAAGTTTTCTAACAATTTCATAAGTACAATTTGCATTTATTTGATAAACTATTGCATAATCTAGAAATTAAGCTCTCTGCGGAGGAAAAATTTTAATCTATTTATGTTTGATGGTCGCAATGCTTAAAGGGGAATCAGCATTTCTGACCTGTAAACTGGGGTATCCAGATATACTTTTAGGCCGAATTTGGCTTTAGCGAGTGTGATAAACATTTCTGAACTGTTACAGTTGAATTTCAAGAGCCTGGAAAATGCATAGAATTAATCTCGGACAATAAATCTCGACAATAAAGCTCGGATTCGAAAGCATGACGACAACGTTTGATCGTGGGTCATCAGATCTGGAAGGGCAACGTATATGTTTTTTATTCAATACCAGATCTATTAATACTGTTTTTCAAGTAAATGCTAACAAAGTTTTAATGTGTGTACTTCAGGCCTTTTTTTCCTTCCTCAGGAACACCAAAAAAAGAAAAAAAATATATGTGACTTCCACTCTACGTCAGAGTCTAATATATCTTAGTTCGTGAAGGTTATGAAATTAATTCAAATGTATGTCAAATCTTTCTGATGTGTCAGCACTTCTAAACGGAGAGAATGTAGTCCTAAAGGATCCCGGAGGCCCAGAGCTGGTTTAAAATTGCTTTTCAACTGTAAGTTTGGTTTGGAGTGCTACGGTCAGATTTTGATACACGAGCTATAATTAGCCCTACTGTTTAAAGCCGATTTCGAACGGCTACGAACGTTTATGCTAAGAGTGTGATTCAAACCCACAGATTCTAGCACCGAATGCTCGCACCCTAGCCATTCTGCCATCATCCTTTTCGAACGTAAGATAAAAGCTGATTACATAACGTTCGCTGTTTTAATGCACATGAAAAATAAGCCTCTATGGGATTTCTGATAATTATAGGGTCTAAAGTTTGAAACCATGGCTAACCATCAGTTCGACTAGAGGTGAATGTCCAGTTCGGACGGTGAGTGAGGTGGCTCCCGATGTGTGTAGCACGTGGCTTTTTAGGCCTGAGTTTGTGATGTTCAATAAACGACTTAAAATTTATACAGTCCTCTACATATCTGAGTTGTATCGACCATGATTTGCATGGTCCTACCTCGAATCCAGAGCGTAAACCTATAATGTGAAATGCGTGTGTGCTGAAAAAAAAATATTTTTGTGATAACTAAAAACTCTTTGTGTGCTGAGTAAAAAATGTTCAACGGTGCAAGAAAAGATCTGAATCTCGTCGCTCAGGAATTTGGAGAATCAATGACTGAGGATATTAAAGTAGGTGAGTTAAAAGATCTTATTCAAAATAATGTTCATTTTAGAAATGATCCAGAGTTTGCTAAAAATTATTTGACTTCCATAATATCCGATCGAAAGTCCGAAGAGACAAATAATTTAGAGAGGATAAAATTGGAAAGAGTCAAGGCAGAGCTTGAACTATCTCGATTTCGGGCCGATGCAAGGAGTGAAAGCTCCAATCCAAATGACATAAGTGAAAATCAAGAGTCATTGGATTCATTAAATAAAAGTGTTAGGACATTAACTGTGAAGGTTCCAAGTAAACCCAAAGCATGGGGATTCTTTTTTTTTCCTCTTTAGAAAGAGCTTTTGTGACAAAAAATGTACAAGCTAGATTTAAAGCTGAAATCATGCTGAATTTGTTGGGAGAAAAAGCCTCTAACATTAATACTTACATTAATGACAATGAGATTAGTGATTACGATAAACTGAAATATATAGTGCTAAGAGAATTTGAACCAACACCTCAAGTTTGCTTAGAAAACTTTCGTAACGCTCAACGCAAAAATGAATCTCATGTGCAGTTTGCTTTGCGTTTAATAACGAGTTTTTATTATTATTGAAAATTGAGAAATGCGTCTATTTTAAGACTCTTAAAGAATTAATTGTGTCGGATAAATTATTTCAAAGTTTAGACAGGGAGACTGCAGCCCACATAAGTATTAGACAATCCGAAAATGGTTTAAACCTTTAGAACTATCAAAAGAGTGGGACCTTTTTTGTGCTTCCCGAGGAAAATCTCTCGTCGAAGCTACTAGTAGTAAATTTCCAAAGAGTAATAACTTTAATTCTAAGTGCTCGAAAAATTCTTCTAAAGTTTTTGTATCTAATGTAAAAGATTCTAAATGCATTTTGTGTAATTCTGAGAGTCATTATTTGTATAAATGTACACATTTTATTGAGAAATCTGTTAATGAGAGAGTAGATATTGTGAAAAATCATAACCTTTGTTTCAATTGCCTTTCTCTTAATCATTCTGTAAAATATTGTAAATTTTTGTTGTCCTAAATTTTTATTGCAAAGTTTTGTTGTCCTGAGTGTGGCAAAAGACATAACGTCATGTTACACTTTCAAAGAGAGGAGCCATCTCAAAGTTCCCATGGTCAGGGAGAATTGAGGAGTTAGAACCCCCACTGTTGAATTCTGGTTTAACGCATTCCTTCGCTTCCTCTAGAAACGAAGATAAGAAAACAACAACGGTTTTCTTGAGTACCGCGAGATGTTTAATAAAAAATAGCATGGGTGAGTTTGTAGAGTGCCTCTGCCTTCTTGACGGAGGGTCTATGTGAAATTTCATTTCAAAGGATTGTGCAGATAAACTTAATTTAAAAAGGGAGAAAATTAATATAGTAGTATCTTGTTTAAATGACCCATCAATGGTAATTAAGGGGTGTATTTCTACTACAGTTTCTAATAAAGTAAAAAATTATCAGAGAGATTTAGAATTTTTAGTCACTTCCAAAATAACCGATCTCATACTTTCTAATCCAATTAATGTTTGTATAGAAAGGTCGGAAAATATACGATTAGCATATTCTGAATTTAATGTCCCTGGTAATATAGACATATTGTCAGGTGCTGAAGTGTTTTACGAGTTATTAAGGGCGGGGCAAATCTATCCCGAAAATTCTAATTTAATATTACAAAATACAGTGTTTGGATACGTCGTGAGTGGTAGGGTACAAACCTTTAAAAAAGATACGAATATTCACTGTGGTGTAGTTATTCAGAGTAATTTAGATAAAAAACCTAAAAAGATTTTGGGAAGTAGAAAATATTGAGGAGGAATTAGTAAAAAGTAAAGAAAAGAAAATCTGTGAGAAACATTATTCGCGAACGCACATGAGAAATCATGATGGCAGATATGTGGTGACAATGCCACTAAAAGAGGAACCTACATACGTAGGAAAATCTGAAGAGATAGACTGGAATGAGCAAGTCCCAGTGAAAGAAGAAAAAGAGCGGCAGATATTTCTCGAATCTTTAAGTAAAATAAACAACATCGACACCGAGAGATGCATCTTCACCGAGACACCACAGAGGATTAAGTTTCACGGCTTCTCAGACGCCTCCGAACGAGCTTATGGAGCTGTGATCTAAGCCAAATTAATTTCCAATTCTGGAAATGTGACAGTTAAATTGATTACTAGCAAATCAAGAGTTTCACCAATCAAACAGTTTACCATTCCGTGGCTGGAGTTGTGTGCAGTTATCCTTCTAGCAAAGCTGATGAAGAAGATCCCGACTGCATTAAAATTAGAAGTTTCCAACATCAACACGTGGAGTGATTCCATGATAGTGTTAGCATGGATCCAGAAAGAGCCCGTATGTCTAAAGACTTTCTGGCTAGCAGAGTCGCTACAATTCAAGAACTGATATCCATAGAGCAGTGGCACCATGTCCCATCTGAGCAGAATCATGCTCACCTCATTTCCCGAGGACTAGACCCAGAAGAGCTGCCCCAGAACGAGCTTTGGTGAAATGGCCCCCTGTTCCTGAGACAAGATGAGTATCCCATCAAAGTCATTGCTGTATCAGACCAGCAAATTGACTTTAATTGTGAATTAAAGAACTCTAAAAAGTTCATGTCTGTAGTGAATATTCCTGTTAATACATTTGTACGTAATATAATATAAATTAACCTTAGTAATAAGTATGTTAAATTTACCCGTATTTTAGCATTTGTTTTTAAATTCGTAAGTAATTCTAGAAACACGGAGAATAAGAGTTTGGTCCCGTGGATCCCAGCCTGGTGACGTGCTGATCACGTGACAATGGAGTTGGAGCAGGGTAAAAGGCGGGAAACGCCAGTTCGACTAGTGGTGAATGTGCAGTGCTGATGGTGTGTGACATGGCTCCCGATGTGTGTAGCATGTGTGCAGCATTTTTAGGCCTGAGTTTGTGATGTTCAATAAACGAGTTTAAATGTATACAGTCCGCTACTTAACTGAGTTGTGTCGATCATGATTTACACCATCCATCTTTTTCTTACACTGCTAAATAACAGTATTTAAAAAAATGGTCATTCCTATGTAGCTCGCACAGTTCATCATAGTAGTAGCTTTTTGGAATTCGATACTGGGGGTTCTTGATTCGAATCTCGACAAGTCTATGTCGTGTATAGACTCGTTAAATCTGTAGTCTGGAAAGTTTCTCACTGTGGTTTGTAGGGGCCAGAGGATAATTCGAACTTGGGGAATGTTCGATTTAAGTTTAGGTGGCAGATCATTTAGGTGGCTGCAGATCATTTACTTACATGCCCAGGACTTGATCCGGAAGCCAAAAAAAAGTGAGAACTTTGCCAAATTATACTGGGACGCTAGAGCTATGATGAACTTTCTATGAACTTTTAACACCTTTTATCAGACTTTGTTCACTGTTGCGCTTTATGCATCTGTTCAATGCTTAGTTCTTTGCTGCTTGTGTTGCCTGTAAATATGGATTAATTTTCCAAATAAAGCCATAGGTTAAAAAAAAAAGTTTAGGTGGCACCAGTGGGCGATTCTGGTTCGCCTATACGTGCTCCCATTACAGGAAAGCAGTAACTTTCGTGGTGTTCAGTGGGCGAATGTTGAAAGACAATGTGCCTGATCCGTTGAAAAAATTGCTATATAGCTTACAGGTAAAATGTGCAGGACGAACATAAGGTCCGTAAAAATGAAACACACAGCTTCCTGATACGCGGAATAGAAATAAAATATTTGTATTTACACAATAAAAACACAACCAACGTGCAAATAAATTTTATTTGTCTAAAAAAGTGTTTCATATAATATTTTTACAAAACACACTCATACAAATCTTCAGCACAACATATTATGATTGGAAATGCCCAGCATTCCTTAAATACGTTAGCATAAAAATTGAATGTTTCACTTATTACAAATGTTAACACATTGTTCATTTTTTTTGTAGCTATAGACGTATGTATAACATAACTGTTGAAACAGACACATAAATTTGTCATTAAGGTGACGGTCGAATTCACTAGGAATTTTTTTTTTCAATCTGTATATTTTTTATGTCATACAATTCGAAAAACAAATGGAATTTGAAATAACGTGATTTTGCTCCAGAAAAATAATAGGTATTTCTAAGAAAATATTTGCTAGTTACATATAAATAATTTCAGAATATTAATCTTAAAATACATTCATGTTCTACAGCTATAACTCTCTTTTAGAATATTATTTTTATGTACATAAAATAAATTCATTTTGGGGAAAGAATAAATAATTCAACACGTCAAAAACATACAATTTCAGCTTAATGTAAGCCAATATTTTTAATTATTAACGTTATTCAGGATGAATGCCGTTAAAACAGTCGTACCATAATTTCTGTATTAATGCGAATCTTTAAATCTTATGTTACACAGTTCATAATTAATTTTCTAACTTTGAACATTAAATAAATTTAGTGAACACCAATTATAAATCATACTGCATCCGAGATATTACTCTATAAATATAATTAAACACAAATGATGATTAAAAAAGGCTCTGTTCCGGACAGTTCATGACAAAAGAAGACTTCATAACATTTCTGAAATGTAAAAAAAAATCAAGCACAGTTTCAAAAAGATCTCTTGAATTGATTTCACTTCTCTCTATTTTTATGAATATATACAAGCTAATCCATAAGGTTCTTAGTTCCCATCTGTAACTGCTTGGTTATTCACAATGCACACTTTTAATCCCCTAAAATCCAATGATCAACTTAGCGTTCAACATAAAATTAATAAAATGTTACGTAATTATTCATCGGATAAAATCCAGTATTTTTACTGTGAAATGTTTCTTTCCACAGATAATAATGTACTATTTCTGTTCGGGGTATTCCAATATTTCAATATTTTTAAGCTCCATGAATGAATCTCTGCTTATGAGTTCGCTAAGAATTTTTCAGTGATTTAAAATGACTTGTTTTGAGGTATCATTTCAGTCACATCCATTTTCTTCATACTAGGATTTAAAAACAGTTCTCTCCCATATTTACCTGAAAAACAAAAGCAAAGAGACTTCCATTAGAATATCAGCAATTACACGACTTCCTATTATTATGCAAGGTATTGAATACTGCTAATAATATCAGTAATTGTTTTTAATAGAAAACAATGAAAAAATTTAAACACAATTATGGGAGTTCAAAATAATTCTCTCCCATATTTACCTGACAAACAAAAGCAAAGAGACTTCCATTAGAATATCAGCAATTACACGAGTTCATATTATTATGTAAATTATTGAATACTGCTACCAATATCATTAATTGTTCTTAAATATAAAACAATGAAAATGATTTAAACATAATTCTAGGAGTTCAAAATTAATTTTCTCATATATTTACCTGCAAACAAATTCAAAGAGGCTTCTATGATAATATCATCTATAGCAGGAATTTTTAAAATTACATAAAGTTTAAAATACTGCTAATAATATCAAAAAGGATTTTTTAACATAAAACAATAAACAGGATTTTGAAAACAGTTCTTTTCCATATTTACCTAGAAAAAATGCAAAAGACTTTATCATCATAATATGAGCAGTAGCACGAGTTACCATTATTAAGCAAAGTTTTAAATTTTGCTAGTAATATCTATAAGTATTATTTAAAATAAAACAGTTCTACGTAGGATTTAATAAAAATTCTCTGGTCATATTTACCTGTAAAAAAGGCATAGAGAGTCCCATCATAAAATCAGTAATAGCACGAGTTATCATTACGGAGCAAAGTTTTAAATACTGCTAATAATATCTATAAGTATTATTTAAAATAAAACAGTTCTACGTAGGATTTAATAAAAATTCTCTGGCCATATTTACCTGTGAAAAAGGAATAGAGATTCCCATCATAAAATCAGTAATAGCACGAGTTATCATTACGAAGCAAAGTTTTAAATACTGCTAATAATATCTCTAAGGATTTTCAAGCATAATACAAGGAAAAGGATTGATAAAAAATTATCTCCCATGTTTACCTAGAGAAAAGTGAAGAGGCTTCCATTATAATATCCGCAATAGTACCAGTTCATATTGTCACGTAAAGTTTAAAATACTGCTAATAATACCAAAAAGGATTTTTTAACAAAATGCGATGAACAGGTTTTAAAAACAATTTTAATATTTACAAAATAATTCTCTCCCACATATATGTGGAAAATATATGTGGACTTCCACGATAATATCAGCAGCAGCTCGAGTTCCCATTATTAAGTAAAATTTTCAATACTGATAATAACAGTAATAATATTTTTTAACAAAATGCGATGAACAGGTTTTAAAAATAATTCTAGGATTTACAAAATAATTCTCTCCCACATATATGTGGAAAATATATGTGAACTTCCACGATAATATCAGCAGCAGCTCGAGTTCCCATTATTAACTAAAATTTTCAATACTGATAATAACAGTAATAATATTTTTAACAATATGCGGTGAACAGGTTTTAAAAATAATTCTAGGAATTACGAAATAATTCTCTCCCACATATATGTGGAAAATATATGTGGACTTCCACGATAATATCAGCAGCAGTTCGAGTTCCCATTATTAAGTAAAATTTACAATACTGATAATAACAGTACTAATATTTTTTAACAAAAAACAATGAACAAAAATTAAAATTAAATAAAATATTATTTCAAGTATTTACAAAAATCAGGCCTGGAAAATACTTTGCAAAACAAACTTTACTTATTCATAACATTAAAAAAAAATATTCCCTCTCCATATCGAATGAAACTGAGATAAAATTTGTACATGAACATGACCTTTATTTATTTTCTAATCAGAAGAAGAATAAGGCCGGTTCTTCTAATACCCTTTTATCGCACATAAAAACATATTTATTGCCTCCTCGCCTTTTGCTACCTTGTTGTTAGCTGCTTACTTTAGGAAAAATAAAATAAAAGCCATAAATTTTTGACGCGATGTTGAAAATACACATCACTGAGATTTCATAAGATTCCAGCTGTTGCGACCGGTGAAGAGAAACAGAACCGCTGGAAATGGCTGAAAATTAGGAAATGGAACAGTAACTAAAATGAAAAGAAATGTACAAAATAATGCTGCGCTAACGTAATAAATATCTTCGTCATGGGAATTGAACAAAAGTTAACAAATTACATATAAAATTTTTTTTTACCTTTTATGAGTAAATTGAATAGACGGAAAAAATTTTATAATCTGTAAAATGGGATTTTTTTAAGCAGAACTATTAAATATGTAAACCATAAACAAAAAATAATTGTTTTTAAAGTCATATATGAATAAAACATAAATAAAATAAAATTATATTCAATATAAGCGGTTAAGGTGAAAAATGGCGTTTTATCTTTGGTTCACTCATTAGTAATATCCTATAATCGAATGTCGCTATATTCTTGCCTTACACATGATCTTTAATTTTATTAGAGAACAAAAAAAAAAGCGGGTATGGAAGTGAAGGAGGATGTAAATTATATATATATATATATATATATATATATATATATATATATATATATATATATATATATATATATATATATATATATATATATATATATATATATATATATAAAGAAAGAGAGAGAGAGACGTGATGTCTATACTAATAAATTAAATCATAAAAGTATTTACTTACGTACAATTAGGTTAATTCCTCTCGTAACATTCATACGTCCGTCTGCCGAGGAGAAACGACAGAATGTTTGGCTATCACAGTAACAGGAGAGGCTGTGGAGGAAATCGGTGACCCCTCATCGATGGTTGGCAACGTTACCATTGGTATCGCATGTGTTTGGTCTTGACTCAAGTCATCTGCTGGTCTGTGGAACTGTAAAGACACTGTCTCTACAGGCTGCGTTTGCCAATCTGATGACTGTGACCAGGGCATTTTCCCACTGGGCATCTGTCATAAAATTTAAAAAAAAAATTATGTTTTGCATACATTTAGATGACATAGCATATTTATGAATACGTCAACCAAACTGATGTTTTAATCTGCAGGTACCTTTCTTTCATTCGTGAAGTGGATTAATATTTTTCTCTTGTGGTTCCAAATCAACCGGATATTAATACCAATTCTTATCAGCTACATTTTTAAACCACTTTTACTCCAGTTTGCAGAGAATTGTATAAAACTCTAGTCAATTGGTTTTGAAAGGTGCTATAGGCAACTCTTAGTTATGTTTTATTTAAAATTGTCGAAATGCCATACAACTTATCTCTTTTATGTCATACTATGGCAATAAATTTTAAAAGATTATTAACGGGTTCTCGTGACTGCTAGTTTGGTTACCACTAACACTCACGTAAGTGTCAGAAAACAGAATCACTGACACACAACTGAAAAAAAAACATTTTCAGATCATTTTCATTGACTACATACAACCTTACCAGCTAGAACTACTCGTTGTTAAATTATGCATTTTTCTTTCATTGAAGATTTGTAACTAAGCAAGTGCAAAACTTGAAATCAACCGAAAAGACAGTGTTTGCAATAATTAGGTAGAAACATCAGGTAAACATTTCAGAAACCTTCAGGAAAACATTAAGAATCAGTATATCAGCCATGTATCAAAAAGAAAGAGGAAAAAAAACTGTACAACTTTCCTGGGAATTGCGAGTTGATAACATCTCTAGAAAATCTCAAGCGGTATGAAGTCTAGGAACCCCGGGTTTTATCAATTGTCATGGCAAACGGTGTTTACCATAACTGTACACTTTAACATTATAGATATTCAACAGGTATTTAACACCAAAAACTTTTTTAATTCGGATGTGTACATTCGGATGAACATATTATAATAAATATATGAACATAAAGATAATCAAACGGAACTTATCACACTATAGCTTGCATTTTTTTAATGGATAAATAACATTACATACGCAAAATAATTCAAGAGCAGATTGGTTGGTTGGAAGCCCTAAGGTTGTCTTTAGCCACACTGGAGTTGAGCTGACCAAATGATTACACACTGGAGAATTATTACGAATACTGCGAAATTAAAATTTACAGGATCTGGCTCCAATGACTATATAACGGTTCTCTGATTTTTCCACCGTCCAACTCTCAGACAATATGACATTTCTAGTTCACCTTACAAAAAACAGGTCACTATGTGTCATGACAATATATTTGATAATCACGACATTAAAATGTTAATATAAAGTTAGGATTGTTAGTTTAGTTCCAAAAAGTTCACTTTGCTATATAAGAATCAGAAGTGAGATTTAAATTCATATATTTAAAGCAGAATACATTCTAAAACGTCTTTAGTATGTTCTAAGAGCCTTGAAGATAGTTTAGGTAGCAGACAAAATGCAGATCGTACGCGCTCGCATTCAGAATTAAATTTTCGATTTTAAACTTTTATTCTTGAGAAAACTAGGAATGTGAATAGAAGTATTTCTTTACGTTAAACCAGTAAAGGTAGGACTATAAAGAGTTAAATTAGGGAATGGTATTCCCGATTCTAAATAAAAGAATTTTCATGAACTGCATTTTGAATTCATTGAATTTTAGTACCTGATTCTGTCTCGAAACGTGAATCAGCAACTTTAAAAATTGCAAAAGATTGTTATAAAACTCACAATAAATATTTTAAGACACAGAGCTTGTAAATGCATTTTTAACTTATCTAGTAACAATTGATTTATATTCTTATATTTTACATTTCCACTTTACTTTAATAGGGAAATTTCAGAGAATGTATTAAGTATGAACACCTTAACGGAAAATCTCGAGCTAAAAATGAGTTTACTTAGACTTAGCTTATTCATAACGCTTGCAGAACTGGAAGTGCCTTATCGCATTGTTAGGTACCTATTTTAATAATTCAGGCGCAGTCTGCTAATTTTTCTTTTTTAGGTTGCAATTACATATAACCGTTTCTATTATACTTATTACTAGCTTCATGAGATGCATTCCTGACATTAATTAACATTCTTTGTTAGATGCTTAGTCATCTGTTCCACTGAACAAAGAAGGTGGCATATAATGATTCCTTTATTTATCTTTAAAGCATTGTTAGTCGCTAACTATCAGCTAACTTCATAACTTTATAGTTGTTAATAAAGAAAGGTTTCAACCTGCATGATGCGACATTTAAAAAATTATTACCTTGTGAAATAAAAAAAATTAAAAAAAGTTTTGTTGCTTGTAATAATGAACGTTTTTAAAAAAATTAATTAATTTAAGAATAGCAAAAAGTTAAATTTATTATTTATTATATAAATCATTTTGCGTTTTATTGATTCCTTAACTAATTTGTCCAAACTCAGCTTTAAAATTTTAGCATGCTTTAAAATTCTAGGGCTGCCGTGCGTTGACTGAATTTTCATAATAAAACTTTATTTCCGCTTCGTCACGCACCTGAAGATCTATTTATATTTAGATTTCGTTTTGGCGCGTTTTTTTATGTATAGTGTCAGGTTCTTGTTACTTTTGAGTGTAATCTTTTGTGAGTGCATTGTTATGATAAATTTTATATTCATTTTTTTTTTCTCCGTTACAGAAATACATAGCTAAAAGTTGAATACATAATATTATTTTAATGCAAATTTATTTTGATTTGTTCTTCTCATTGCATTTGCTTGCTATTTTGTGAATGGACTGCAAGGAAGAAAGATGAACTGCAAGGTTTTGTGCAATAATACTGTGTTGCTAACCTAAATATAAATCTTTTATATTATTAATGGTAGAATTTTTTTTCCTGCTTCTCCATGATGGTTCAAGAAATGGGAACTTATAAGAATATTTCAGCTTTATAGTGATGAAAACGTATTTTACAATGATATGTTAATTTTTGTAAAGTATAAACACTACTTTAATTCATATGAATTAAAGTAGTGTTGCATTTACACACTTCCATTTACTATACACTTGCATTTAAAGTTGAATACACTTGCATTTAAAGTTGAAAAATATTAAAAAAGTGACCTTTTTTACCATATTTTACCATTCGAACCATACCCTTTTTTACCATTCGAAGAAAAATTGCTGTTAAGAGGCCAATGCATTAATGTCGGCCGAAGAAATAAAAAACATTAAGAAATTTATGTCGTTTCATTATATTTCCAGTTAAACCTATATGAGTCATTTTATATGAATTATAATTTAACATGTTTTTATAAAAAGTACTAATCACTTTTATGTAGTAAATTACATTATTTTATGCTTTAGAATCACTTTTGTATGAAAACAAAAGAAATTTACTTTTCATCGTGAATATGCAACATTAAGAGAGAGCTGCCAGAACACCTCAAAACTTACATTACCCGCGGCAATCTCAAATTGTTCGGAAGCAATCATATTGCACGGTATTATTGTTTGCATATCTTAATTAGTTTCATTGTTACAATTCACTTCCTGATGAGAATACTATCCATGCCATGGATTCATAATTTTTGCACAACGCTGATCAAGAAATAGAGAATATGTCATTCGGGACATGAAATTGAGGAAAGAGGATTTTGCCTTTGTAAGTATTAATTACAGAAAGAATTGTGCATGCCAGAGAATTCCCTTCTTACCAACCAGAAAACAACTCCTCTTAATGATGGAGAATAGGTGTAAGCATCTCGGCGTAGTCCAGGAAAGTATATTTGGAGTAGAAGCGAAACATATACAGATGGATTACTGTATCTTTTGCAGAAAATATCTATGGGGAAATCCGGAAGAATGAAATGCTCCGGTGGTAACTTTAAAATTAAGTAGTTGAAGTTAACTGGTGGTGACGGTAGCTAAATATATATATATATATATATATATATATATATATATATATATATATATATATATATATATATATATATATATATATATATATATATATATATATATATATATTTATATATTTATATATATATATATATATATATTTATATATTTATATATATATATATATATATATATATATATATATATATATATATATATATATATATATATATATATATATATATATATATATATATATACAGGGTGTCCATAATTAAAGTCCCAATTTCAAAAGGCAGCAAAAAAAAGAACCACTGGTCAGAATGACTTCAAATTTGAACTGAATATACTGGAAGAAGGGGGAAACGATTTGGCAAAATACTAATAATAAAAAAAGTTTCCAGCCGCTTACAGCGCCATCTATTGATACATTTTGGAACTATTTTTTTATTATGCCAAATCACTTCCCCCTCTTCCAGTATATTCAGTTCAAATTTTAAGTCTGACCAGTGGTTCTTTTTTTGCAGCCTTTTGAAATTGGGACTTTTAATTATGGACACCCTGTATATATATATATATATATATATATATATATATATATATATATAACATTAAAAACCCCATACCATTTTAAAAGCTAACATTATTCTAAATTCCCTTGGGCGTACGAGCTAAATTTCGCTTTTGATTCTAAACTCTAATAACCTCGAGAGAAAATATTAAATGGCTTCCTTTTTCAAATAGGCGCGGCGTCCCCAATATTTTAGATAAGCTCTGCGCAGATTATATAAAACCACATGTGACTTATCGACAACAGCAAATCCCTAATCGCGATGATGATCACATGACAAAGTTTATATAACCCACATGAACAGAAACATGTACGCTTTTTGGATCATGTAACTGCCTTGAGAAGACGTATTCGCCGTCTAATAAAATTTAATGCCGTAACTTGCCGCGTCGTTTATTCGAGCCACGACTACTCTTCATTGCCTGTGATGTGCTGGACGCCCACTCTTTCCTTGGGTTGTCCAGTATGATACATAGAGTCGTCCAGGATTTACTTCACCTGCTGCGACCACATCCCACTGGATTTTCCAAGGCATTTCGGCGTTTTCGTTTCAGCGTCACCGCGTGTTTAATTTTCGCTTTTGCTGGGTGCATTAGTGCGCATTTCTGCCTTACGATGGTGAATCAGCTCCATGTGCGACCTTCGATTGGAGGCCAGCGTGAACAGCCCCATTTCGGTGCTAGTGTGATAGTCAATAAGTGCTTCGGCTTGCTGTGAGATTCATCCTGGATCAGTTTCAACGTGTGGGAGTCCAAGTCCGGTGTTTCTTCAAAAATTGTGTATTTTCCTTTTCAGAAATCTTGTGCCGGAATGTGTATACTTACGATTTGTGTTCCCCATTGCTTCGTGTGATCACCATTTAAATTCTTCGCGAGTGTCATCATGTAAAAAGTGCGTAATCCCCACCATTTAAAAATCATCAGTGAAAGTATTAGGTCATCGAAATTGTGTGCATAACAGAAAAATGTGTTCGCGATACAACTTCGTTCCAGCAGTTCAACGCAATAGTGCCTTCTTAAAATGTTACCTAAAGGAAAGGTTCTACAACTTCCGAAAAAGAAAAAAAAAAAAAAAAATTTCTTTTAAAGTGCTCTTTCATAGTGTTCCAATTGGGATACTGTGTACTGGGACTAACTAAGCCAAGAACCTCACCAAGATAAATTCAGAACCGAGCTACAAATGTTAAAATTATGAAGATATGTAATAGTGAAAATTGTGAATAACACTTCAATTGGTAAGCTAAAATTTACAAATTATTGTGAAAAATTTTAATATTAATAGATACTGATAAAAATTTATTATAAATGTGTTTCGGTGAAAGTATTTTCAAATTATTGATTTAATTAAGTACCTATGATAAAAAATAAATCGATAAAAAGTAAAACGAAAGTAAGAATCATTGGTTTAAAACGTGTATTTTGTTTTTGATTTTAAAATGTTTCATTTTGATTTGCATTTTGATGGAATTTTAAGAGTATATTGTTTCATATTATAAGATATTTGAATTTAAAGAAATTTTTGAGACTTATATGTGATAAATTTATTATAAGTGTGTGTTTTTAGTGTAATTTTATAATATTTCCATGTTCTTTTTCTGATAATGAATATTTTAGTGTTTTAAGATAATTAATGATCCTTGGTTACGTTAAACTGAAATATTAAATGAGTAAAGTAATGTTATGAGTATGTAATTTTGCACGCAGTTCTGAATCGTCGCGGAGAAAAAGAAAAAAAAAAATAACGTAAATCATTTCCGTTTTCGAGCGCGTTGTATTACATTTCGAAGGTCGCCTCCGTAATAAATTTGAATGCTCAGCATTAGTTTTGTAAACACGATCACGAAAAGAGCCAAACTTGTTTTGATTCATTTGACCTAGAATTTTTGCGACTTTTTAAATTTAAACATATGATGCCTGTGGTTTTGGTTTTGGAAAATATCTGCAGGGATAACATAGTAATTTTCAGACATCAAGAAAATTTTATAATTTAAGTACTTTGACATATTCCATTTGATGTTGAGACCTCGTAAATTGTTCTACGAATTTAAGTAAAGGAGATTTCTGGAGGTTCAGTCGAAAGTTAAAATTCGTGTTACGATTTTCATATAAACGGAACGTCTTTATAACATGACTTAGGGTGCCAAAAAACCACAATTGGAGAATTGAAAAACCATTGTATGTTATATTTGGTTCATCCGCCCCAGAAAATTCTCGAAATAGAAATAATGAAGAAAAATAAATAAATAGAAAAAAGAATATTATAATGAGAGATATTTTTTGAGAGATTAAATACAAATGATGAATATTTGGGAACTTTACAGCGAGGATTCATACCAAAATGTGATATAAGAAAAGACAAATTAATTTTGGTTTATCGATTTCATGATTAACTTAATAAAACTGAGATGGGTATTGGTAAAAGAATTTTGATTATTTGTGTCAATTAATAGAATAATAGTTTGAAATTTGAACATTAACATTAAATTATGGCAATTGATAGAGAATATTAAGGTATTATTATTGTTATTATTGGTATTAGGAGTATTTTATTAGTGTGTGTTTAATACTTTCATATGTTGTGTATTTTGTATTCTATTGAATATAAAATTGATAGACCAAACTTTCACGCTAAACGAGATTCTGAAATTGTCCATGCTTGCAGATTGAGATATTATAACGCACCAGAGAACTTAAAACTACACCACGAATAATGACAAACATTAGATCCATTTTTCTTTCTTTTCTATGTGATGCTTAACATCATTATATTTTTTAAAAATTGATATAATTAATTATGTGTTGTCCTACTAAAGATATATAAAAAAAAAAAAAACTGTCTAACTTAAACTTTCTTCTTAAGAATACTATTATATGTGAATTTTTTTTGGATCTCAATTTAAACACCGACTATGACAACTCTACTTCTTTAACCTTTCAGTAAATTTCCTATTTCTTGAATACACTTTCCTATCACCCAACTCTACAAGAGCGTTGGATGTCGTCCCAACTGTTTAAGATCTTTTTTAATTTTTTTTACTATTTGTTTTTAATTCAACAACTCAGTCACTTAAAGTGCTGAAGATTATATGCTTGAGTAATGACTAAAACAGGGCTGGGATGGCCACTCCTTTTGTCCTCCCATTTCTATATATAATACTCCCACAGGTATGACAACTGCACCTTTTCCTTTTTCTCCATCTGTGTACTATGCAAGATGCTGTTTTCCAACGCAGTCATATCCTGTTCGGAGATTCACGGTTAGTCCACTGTACGGCTAAAAGACTCTTCCTCCTTATTAGTCAGAGAACAATATGGAGAAAGAAAACCACTTGTTACACAAACATAAACACAACCCTCACTGCTTAGAGGTAGAATTAAAAAAATTGAAACTAAGAGTTTGGGTAACACACATACAACAAGGTACCTTCAAAGCAAGGAAATGGATCCACATAAACATATAATAAATGTACAAAAATGAATAGTAAATAAATAATTTGAAAATAAAGTGAAAAGTATTGAGAATAAATAAATAAAGTTAGAATAAATATGAATAAGAATAATTAAAGAATATTGAATAGAATTTTGGAATGAATAAATATTGTCGAAATAAAATGAATATAAGAAATGATGAAATGAGAATAAGAAATATAAATGATATTGAAACGAGATTTTTTTTTTGTTGATAATAAGTAATATTGAAATAAAGGAGATAATGGATATTAAGAAAAAATAATGAGATAAATAAAGATACGAAAACTAGATAATGAGTGATATGTTTTGTAATTTTTATAAACAATTGATATATTTGAAGTGTGATTTTATTAAAACTTGTGATTTTTATTGAAAGTGTGATTTTTATTATAAACTGTGATTTTTGTTATGTAACTAAAGGACTAATTTTCTTTATATGTAAACAAGTCGAGATAATGTGATATTTATGCATTCTACGTTTGTGAAACAGAAATGACACAGCACTAAAAAGACTGTGATTTTTTTTTTTTAAATTGGTGTTTTTTCCTCAACATACGAATGACTGTGAAAGGACTAAAAATGTTGCACAGATAAATCATTACAAGATAAGTAAATAAAAAATTTTTTTTGGACTCACTCCATAGTAGTGAACGTTGAGGAAGAATTTTTGAATTTTTCATCCTGTTATCAAAGTCAACTTCATTTACTTAATTTTTGTTTGTTTTTGATATTTTTATTACTATGTTTTGTTATTCTGTATTATTCAAATCGAGATGATGGTAGATATTGAATTAAATGTATGTTTCCAGTGAAAATTTTTGGTAGTTTACAAATTTTGGTTATGTTAATTGATTTTTTTTTTTCTGAGATTGTGTTGTGTGGGGACTGCAGCCCTGCTCAACATTGTTTTCAGTTGATGATAGGTGCATTTTAAAAATTTAATTTTTTTTTTCAAAGCAACAATATAAGAAGAAAGTTACATAATTTACAATTTTCTATAGTTGATCATTAATTACTATAATTTTTTTGCTTTTATTGTGTTCATAAATTAGTAAATCATTAGTGTATTTTTGTGTATTCAATTTTGAAATGTGCCATGTCTTGCCATGTGATCATCATACTAAATTAACTTAAAACATATGTTCCTTTTAAAACTTTTCCAAATTTGTGGTCGACGCCCATTTTCCTCACATGGCAGGGTGAGTCTGTCCTCCAATGCAGGCATTGTTGGTCAGCCTCTTCTCGGACGGGGGGGATATTCTATAACATTAAAAACCCCATACCATTTTAAAAGCTAACATTATTCTAAATTCCCTTGGGCGTACGAGCTAAATTTCGCTTTTGATTCTAAACTCTAATAACCTCGAGAGAAAATATTAAATGGCTTCCTTTTTCAAATAGGCGCGGCGTCCCCAATATTTTAGATAAGCTCTGCGCAGATTATATAAAACCACATGTGACTTATCGACAACAGCAAATCCCTAATCGCGATGATGATCACATGACAAAGTTTATATAACCCACATGAACGGAAACATGTACGCTTTTTGGATCATGTAACTGCCTTGAGAAGACGTATTCGCCGTCTAATAAAATTTAATGCCGTAACTTGCCGCGTCGTTTATTCGAGCCACGACTACTCTTCATTGCCTGTGATGTGCTGGACGCCCACTCTTTCCTTGGGTTGTCCAGTATGATACATAGCAAAAGGTAATTTCCAAGTCATTTCTTGTTAAGAAACTGACACTAAACGAGATAATGCCTTCAAATATATCAATTGTACATAAAATTTACAAAACATATCACTCATTATCTAGTTTTCGTATCTTTATTTATCTCATCATTTTTTCTTAATATCCATTATCTCCTTTATTTCAATGTTACTTATTATCAACCGACTACTCTTCATTGCCTGTGATGTGCTGGACGCCCACTCTTTCCTTGGGTTGTCCAGTATGATACATATATATATATATACAGGGTAGTTATAAAGAAAATTTGATGATATATAGATTTCTAGCGACTGTTCCGTTCAACCGATCGAGATGAGATTTCAGATATAGTTATTCAGAGGTATGAGCTTCAGATTCTGTGAACAGCAACCAAGTGGCGCTCATGATTACGGTTATAGTTACAGAAACTCGAAATTTTAAAAGGCAAGACACATTTTTTCCCATCGCAAAATGCTCAGCGCTTGCGAAAACCCTAAAGACCGTTGGAACGGTACGTGCTTCACAAAAAACGGACGCGTTATGTACACACAAAAAAAAGCTCTGCGAAATGCCTACAAAAACGATATATGGACATCTAGCGGCCGTTCCGTTCAACCTATCGAGATGAGATTTCAGATACAGTTATTCAGATGTATGAGCTCTGGATTCTGAGAACGGAAACACAGTGACGCTCACGGTTACCGTTATAGGTATAGAAACTCGAAATTTTCAAATAGCAAAGCCCACTCATATATCAGCAAAGTTCCTTTATGACCACCCGGTATATATATATATATATATATATATATATATATATATATATATATATATATATATATATATATATATATATATATATACATTAAGTTAAATTGTGTCTGAGTAAAAGTGTTTAGCCTTCTTTAACGATTTTTATATGAAAATGATAGGAACGGTATGAAATGCTCATTTTTGATTACGTCAAGATCTTAAGCTTTCCTTTATAAAACACTTTCAATTTGAATTCGGTTACTTTACCAGTTCTAAAAGAGTACACTTACTTTCATCTTTACTGCAGATGGCACGTATTCATCGTTACCTATTGGGGAAGTTATCCTACTCCAATGAACACTTTCAGGTGCAAAACTTGTAAAAGATTCTTCTTCCCCTGGCTTTAACTTCTCACTGAACACTACGACATCTGAAAGACACGTAGAGCAATAATACTTGGGAGGTAAGTTATAAAATATGGTTCCAAAATATTTGCATCCAAATACTACATATGTTTAAACGTTCTATCTTTTACAACTTCTAAGTTACATTGAATATTCCAACTATGTTATGTCTAAAGAAAGTTCCGGTAATAGATTTAATTTCCCCCCCATATTGATAAATACATAATTACAATAACATTTCTCAGATTTATGTATTATTGAACGCAAACCCATACGACGCATATGACAATAAGTTGACATAAACAATAAGATTTTGCAACGTATGATTGTATAATGTAGGACTATAACAATCTGATAACGATATTAGTCTAGTATATAAATGTAACGTTTATATACAACCCACTCTCTCACACGCACATATATATATATATATACTAGAAGGTAACCCGTCATTTTGACGTCATAATGCTAATAATGACGTCATAATGGAAAAAGTATATATAAATTAAAAAACATTCCGAATTATCTAACAATATTGCATTTAATCCACACCTTGTAAAAGCAAACCCTTTCATTATTTTTTTATTTATTTAGTTTTTTATGCGATTAGAGTAGTAGACTGGCATCCAGTTTTTTACAGATCACTACGCGATATGAATAGTTGAGCTACTTGATTCATTCACATTCGAGTTTGTTTACTTTCAGAATTCATCGCAAAAGTAAACAGATTTTTAAAAACTGTTAAATATACAGCTAAAAGCATCCAATTTTTTTAGTTCTGAATGTTTTATAGAAAAATAGGCTGAACAAACGTGATTTGATGGAGAAGATATTAGTTTTTAGGTAAGAAAAAATTCTGATCCACATCTGAAATTGAAATTAAGCCTAACCGGCTGTTTGTTTACTGAAGGCTTCAATTGAAAGATGAGTACAGCCCGGAACTGTTATACAGAGACAACGGCTATTATATATATAATATATGTGTGTGTGTGTTGACTGCCAACGGTTATACCTCGTTATATGTATAAGAGCGAATCAGATTGAATACCTGGTATGTTTTCTCGAATTTTCTCTTCTTCTCTTCCTGTACATGTGCAGCTTTCCGAACAGTTGTCACCAGATTTTTCTGAATTTTGAACAGACCTGTGAAAATTTTGTGTTATGTATAAATATTGAAAGACATGTTCAGTAAATTTCAAATTTGAAGCAGTTTGTGTAAACTGTGGCCCAGCAAGACTGGAAAATGTTCATAAGTACCTCACAACACAGGTTTAAGATGCTTGTTACAAGGGATCAATGAAAATATCTAAGAGCTACGGACAAAAAAAAAATCGATCCAAAACTTCTGATTAAGGTTCAACACCATTCGTGATGAATTCTCGCTAAACAAAACAGATGCCCTGGAATCAATTTGAATATAATTCACTGGATCCCCTACACAAGCACTTGTTCATCATCCCTTAAACTTATTATTAATTCTGTAGAATATCGATCACAAGCAATATGTTACGCAATACAGAAAAGGAATTTAAATTTAGAGAATTCAGATATTAGTGTGTTTTCTAATTAAGACAGTGGTTTAGTTTAAAAAACTTATTACTGTCGTTGATGAAATTAAGGTCAAGCTTATTTACCATTTCTTAATATATTAAGGATGTCACATTTTTCTGTCGACTGACTGATTGCATTTGTTTAGTCTATGCTATTTTTTTTCATTAATGTAAATATATATTACGCTGCATTTTTATTCTTTCACATAATTGCGAATAGGGAGAATAATTACCTGCCACCAATAACTAAGAACACAAAAGGTGAAACATTTTATTTTTTAAACAAAATGTAATTAAGAAGAAATTATATGATAATTTATGACAAAGAAGTGCTCTAGGAAGTAAATTTTTAAAAACAATTTATAAGTTAGCTAAATTATAGACAACTGAAATGAACTTTTCTTTAATGAATGATGGACTAAGCATTCGTTATTTTCTACATTAAATATTTGAATTCTTAAATAAACCAAATTTCCAAAGTGCTTTTGTATTTTATGCATTCTTTATTTACTATAATATGTTACATTTATATGATGTTGAATGATTTTTTTAATTAAACTATTTGGAATATCCTTATCATACATTTTAAAGCATTTTCAGTGTTTAAATGCTACTATTTATCACTTAGTATATTGTATCAGAAATTTAAAAAAAACTATTTATTTAAAACAAAGTTGCATAATTTTAATTCTGTATCATTAAATCTCATACAAATTATTTCAATAAACTTTTGATATCAATCATAACATTGAAGAAAATATTCTGCACATACAGTGATACGTACGACCTATGTATATATATATATATATATATATATATATATATATATATGGTGCTCGGTATAAAAGGCTTAAATCAAAAACAGTGATTTAAACATATCGAATAATTGGCTTTTAAACCAATTGCAGAACAATAATTACGAAAGATATAAAAATAACTTTTTTCGAATTAAGCCCTTTATACCGGGCACCATGGATATATATATATATATATATATATATATATATATATATATATATATATATATATATATATATATATATATATATATATATATATATATATATATATATATATATATATATATATATATATATATATATATATATATATATATATATATATATATATATATATTCAAACTAGGGACCTGAAATATTGAAAATTCTGGCCTGAAATTATTATCGTTTAAAACTGACAATCACTCAAGCGAAATAACATTATGCGTCTCATTTTAATTGACAACAGTTTTCCTCTTAGGTAACCCTCAGTCTGCGTTATTGATTTCTCCAATTTTTACAGCAAGTGATAAATATAGGGGAAAAATAAAAGCCGCGGAAACAAAATGGATGTCAAGCCCATCAAACCTTGAAGGAAGGAATTTAATTGCTTTTCTGATAAGTAATGCGGTTTATCGCGAAGAAACATCACTCAAGGTACGTGTTCCTTTTAAACGTTAAGGTATTATTTTCAATTTTTGATGAGTGCAGACATTATGAAGACGCTGAAAATGCCCTGAATAAAGATACGATTCACTTTATTCGTGCCTTTTAAAGCGATGGAATTGATTTTGAGCTGAAACTGGGGGGAACGTACTGTGGTACAGTAATATCCGAAAATCCTTTTAGACGGATACAAAAATGTATTATTATATTTGTCATTTAGACGAGACACGGAGTTTGAAAAGGGATAAAAATTTGTTAGATGTTCAATTTTTACCTACAAAATTAGTTATTCAGATTACTTACATTAAAATTTCTTAATGCAGTGACTGCATATTTGGGTCGATCATAATTAATGCTTTTAAAAAAGTATTAGGTGATTAGAAACATTTATGGAGAATAAAATTGTCGGTTTTTTAAATATTTACGTGCTATCACCTAGAGAAGAAAATAATCTATTTATTTTTCATTATTGTATTTTGCTTGGAAATTTAAGTTTTAGTCAAGGATAAAAAGCAATTACTATGATGCGAATATTAGTGCCTGTCTATTTGATACTTTTCATCTTAATTGAAGATAAATTTAATAAATGGCCTACCGATTTACTAACGCATAATTACGTTCCTACATAACGGTCCTCCAGAAAGCAAAATTTCAGACCCTAAAACCGTCTGTAGTCGCGGTTTGTAATTTTTGCAGCTCGCTAAACCCAGTCTGTATCGCCTGGGCAAGCAGTAAAGAGTTAAACAGAAAAGTACCGGGATGCTTCAAAATTTTTACTTAAATACATACATACATACATACATATATATATATATATATATATATATATATATATATATATATATATATATAGTATATATATATATATATATATATATATATATATATATATATATATATATATATATATATATATACATATATATACATACATATATATATATGTATATATACATATGTATATACATATATGTATATATATATATATATATATATATATATATATATATATATATATATATATATATATATATATATATATATATATATATATATATATATATATATATATGAATAACACATACATGCATATATACATACAAAAGGGATAAGCAACGCTAAGTAATTCTACGTTAATAACTCGTCGTAGTTACGTTAAATGAGATTACCTGAAATTTATTTATATTTTTTTGTGGGGGAGGGGGGTCTAAAGCGGATTTACATGGTCTCGAGGCATTTACCCTTTGCTATTCCTCAGGATTCACTGGCTACTTTACTATGGGAGCACCATATAGGGTCGCCCAGTGGCTAAGTGGTTAAAGGTATCAGCCTGCCACGCCGGGGGTGCGGGTTCGATTCCTGCGTAAGACTTGGCTGTATTCTGGGGAACCGGTCAGTCTTCCGCCTGCAAATGGAGCCCCGTCTAGAAAGGGAAGCTGCAACCAATCGTCCATCGCCGGTGTTATCGTTTGTCAATAAAATTCTTCTGTGATTGTGTCATTTGTCTGTTTCTATGTCTTGTATTCATATGTACACCGGACTGGGGTGTAATGTCGTCATCCCCCAGGGACATTAGCCACACACACACCATATAGGTGAGCCAGCATTGTTTCTTATGAGGAGGTTCACACAGAAACGACCAAGCCTTATTTGGAATTTGAACCCAAGCCCTCAGCGTGGCATCTCAGAGAGCTAACCACTATACCACGTGGACGGTTGACCAACCGAAATTAAACAAAGGAAATGTGATTTAAGTAAGATTCCCAAATTTTAAGCCACTTTATTCTCAATTTTCTATAAAATACCTCTCGATGAAAATGCAAAAGAAGTGTGAATAAAAAGAAATTATCATATACGTAGAGATTGGTACATATTATCCTTTCCGAAATTTGTCAGCCCCTGTCGAGTTTCCCGACTAAGCCTCCTGCTCAAGCTTATAAGTTGGCCAAGATAATCTAACCCGCACGTAAATGATATGTATACGACCTAGCAACTAGTGCGTAACAGGTGAGAGGACAGCTTACGCTTTAAGTATATTTCGATTGTTGTTGATATGGTAAAAAAATAAAAAGACTATTCAATCGAAATAAAACATTTTAGTGGTTTTGTGGCATAGCTAGCTCATTCATCAGCGTTTCTAGCATCAGTTTACTAGAATAGCTCTATTATTTTGTTTAAATGGCATCTGCAAATGAAAATGTCCGGGTTGCCCAACACTTATGCCCTAAATGTAGAGTAATTGTCAGTAATTCAGATAAACTTTCCATCTGCGTCTGAAAAGTAAAATCTGAACTTAACTGTAAACTAATACTGGGAAGTAATAATCACAAGATTATTACTTACACGTATAATCGCGTGGTTATTACTTGCATGCATAACGTAATTATAACTTTCTCAGTCTTTCATGTTGTGATTGATACTTAATAACACATGACTGTGTCAATTTCGTTAAACAATATCCATTGTACCATGCAAAATCAGACAGTAGGCATTAATTTGTACCTTTCTTAAATTTTTATCACGTAAAGGAATATTGCGGTAGAAAGACTTAAAATTAGTACCTATTTATACCTACAAAACCCACGAGTTGCATTTTGGGTGAAATACATTTTGATTTAGTTGCAGTTCCTTCCAAAGTTAATATTATCAAAAGAGAGACACGTACAAAAGCAATTTACACTATGTTATAACTTAAATGCGGGATGAAAGAGCACGATTAAAAGAGTTGAAACACTTACTTTCCGTTCCCAGAAGACGATGACATATCTAGAAAAAGATAAAACAATTTCAAGCAACAGACCATTGAATGAAACATGATATAAATTTTGTGGATATACGTTTAGTTATTTTTAGAAATACAGTGTAATTCAGTTTTTAGGTATAATTAATTTTGTAGTCATTTTTGTATTAATCACACATGGTATGTAATTTATTACAAATCAATAAATTTCTTATGTTTTCACTCTGTAAAACTGCATATCAAATTGCAAGTCAATCAGTTATTTTCAAAAAAGAGTCATCTCCACTTTTCAAAAACTCATCGCCAATTTTCTCCAACTTTTCTGGGGCCCCCCAATGTTTAAAAAAAATATTAACAAATTATATTTTTTAATCAGGATTCATGCCTTATAAACATAATAAATGCTAAATTTAGTCTAACTAATAACGCATGAAGGCGAGTTATAGATTTTTGCTTCTCATGAAAAATTTGAAAAAATGGAGATGACTCCTCTTCTAAACTACCGATTCAATTATGTCTAATAATAATTTTTGTGATTATATTTTAGCATAGTTATAAATTAAATTAATGAAAAGTAGTTTCTTGTATACGTAACATAATTTTTTTTGGTTTAATTACGCAATAAGTGTCTTTAAAAATTATTACCAACTAAAACATAAAGAATAATTTTTTAACAGTAAATATAAAAATCCAAAGGGATAAACAGGGATCTCTGGCACCTTTGTTGTAAATTATTAAATAAAAAAATATATTATCATTATCAAACAACTTTACCCCTTTCTTATGCAAAAGCAGCGAAGTTTCAAACAACGTAGAAGGAAGATCACTGAACTGTGCTTTAACCTAATTACGCGGAAATGCATTTTGAAGTCTAGCAGGTATCTCCCGAAAATCATTGAGGCTTGCACGACGTCGTTTCATTGTTTGTATCAAGTAATCGCGAAGTCTTTTGAGGTACTACTAGTTCAGTACGAAGATAAAATCCTATACATTCCTGAAGCGAGATTTGGAACAGTCATACTTATTCCGACACATAGTTAGGATCCGAATATAGTTAAGTTTCGAAAATAGTTTAGTAATAATTTAATACGGCGATGATCCTAGGCACTATTATGATTAATGCCCTTCATCATCAGAAGTATTTGTGCAATGTACACGCTGCTCTCTATAAAAATTAAACACTCCACCTATGGTACCGCGGGAAAATATGTGACATAGTTCTTCACAGCAATACTTTCATCAGTTTTAGCATATGTTTTCTTCAATTTTGAAGCAGAGTATCCTCTTAGTGAGTATGAAAGTATATTGCTTGCTCCCTTCCCCCTGCTGTACATTATCACTCCTTTGAACTAAGCTAAAACACCTTATGTCTAAAATCTGAGGACATATTTAAAAAAAAAAACAGCTGTAGAAGAAATCGCTACCAGTTTTTGACAAAAAAAACCTGTTGAAGTTCCTCCGTGTTTATCTTTACATAAAAGTATGTTGACAACAGACTTCTTGCCACATATCATTTTTGATCAATTTTTTCCTTTTTTTTTTAACATGTTTGGCTCAACACACTTTAAAGGAACCAGCACGGAAAGTTACTAGCTGTGTACACATCGATTACGCTTTGCTTATGTTACTAAATCATTGCCTGCAATACTTCAAGCAGAGGAAACTTGCCTTCAGAGATAGGTTAACCATGACAAAACACTGATACGATACTAGATCCTTAAAGAAAAGCTATGGGAAATCCAGTCTCTGAATATGTTTCACTCACTCATAGAAATACATCAGATTGTTTAATTATTCTTCCTCACAATTAAAGGTATGCAGATATCACGTTAGGCATTTTGCAAGGCATCCAATTTTTCAAAACATTTAGTGACAAAATATTTCTTTAAACGCCATTAACTGTATGTTGCCTTCTGCCATTCGAGTTCGGTGATCCCAAAAGTGTTGCCAAGTGTTACTTCTCCGTGTAACCATGTACTATTTTCATGTGAGTCACGGTTTCACTCAAAAATGTTTGGTAAGAAGCCTCATGCAGTCTGATTCGTCTGAATTTTCTGTTGTAATCTTGAATACAATGTTAATTTAACCCCTTACCAGTGACGACCGAACCCAGTTTGGACAACCACAATGGGGAATATTTGTGATGACCGAGATCAGTTCGGGCAGGAGAAAGAATTAGTGATTATTTTCCGTTATGCCCGTTTTCGTTTCGAATGGATTATTTTACTATTTTCACAGTAGATGGCGGTATTTGTCCTTCATTTATTTTAATGGTGAGGAATGGGTGTGGGGTGAGTCATTGGCGGCTCAAAAGGGGGGGGGAGGAATAGGAGCAATTGTCCCTCCCAAAAAAGCCCGGCGTATTTTTTTCCAGAGCCTAAAATTATATAATCGTAGGCCTAATACTAAATGAGTTTAAATTTAAAAGGAGACGATTTTTATTTCTTATATATATATATATATATATATATATATATATATATATATATATATATTTTGCCCCCCCCCAAAAAAAAAAAAGTTTCCCTCCTGACGTTGCCCCCCAAAAAAACTCTGGTCTGAAGCCGCTCTTGGGGTCAGTTACAGAAGCATGAATTAGGAATGAGTGTTTCGGACTGTTAGTCGTGAAAACTTTCCATTTTTGGTGCGTTTTTCAGAAATATATGTCACAGGTAAGGGGCTAACAACAGAATTACTAGCACCGACAGATACAATACTTTTAGCAATTTGTGAAACTAGAAGTGTTCATGAACTTAATATTTATCTCAACAACTTCGCACCTTGTATGCCAGCGATTAAACATACATATTAAGAAAAGTCACGTAGATAACTAGAAAATAAAACTAATTCTCATATTTCCAAACTAATATTAGGTTTCTTCTAGCAGAATAGGATAGCTCCTACAATTTAAGAAAATACCGCGTTAAAGGCAATTTTGCCTTCTAAAATAACACAAGACATGGTTTAATTCCTACATTCTTTAAGAAATAGCGTATTGGAGTCTATTGCACTTTTGCTGAAGTGTTTTAATTACTGAGTTTGCTAAAACTTCTGTCAGTTTGGCACAAGAGCTAGAACAGATTTCTGAGACCACGATTAAAAATACATTTATTTAGAGATGTTTACTGAAGTAATCTCTCTTTCCTTTTAAGGGATTTTCAAAATAAAATAATAATTGAACACTTTAAACATAGTTTTCTACCTCCCTTTCTCTTCATTAGATAATGAATATATACGTGCAATAAATTCATTAAGAAATTTGTTTATTTTTAGTATTTTTAATAATGAAAGGCTGACCACATGACTCAAGAACAAAAATGCCCTAAGATAATGAATACGGGGTGAGATCTTACAAATTTTAATTATTATAATTAGTATCTCGGATATTACTATAAGTAATTATTTATTAATAGATTTTCGCAAAAAAAATCAAATTCACAAGAATAATGCATCGTAATACGCAGTTTATTAGCTTTAAAAAAATAATTATTCATGAATGTTCCCTTTACATTCCATGCTTTCCCTAAGTCAGCAAGTTAATAATTTAGTTTGTCTGATGCATGTTAGTAATTAATTTTTTAATAATATTTCTTTTATAATTTTAACAAACATTAATTAAGGCGCGTTGATAACGTAGATTTATGTGTTATGAAATAAAGGTAATATCCGAAAGAAGAAAAAAAAATGTTCAACTTTTAATTAATATAAATGTTGTTTTTCCCTATAAACATCATGTATGAATACTTGTATGTATGTAGGCATTAAGGTAAAAATATAATAAATTCAAAATTAATATAAACTAGAACAATTCACTGCTTTATCTGCTAACATTTGTTTCATATAAAGAATATTAATCAAAAATGATTGATATACTGAGAATAATAATACGAGGGGTTGATTCAGCGTTATACGTTAAACTATTACCACCTCAAACAAATCCGATATTTATGACCCAAGAACAGGCCGAGAATTTGTTAATAGTTTAGTATTATCGAAGAGAAGTTAGTTTCTGCTGAAACAATCGCACATGATTGTCATGGGATTCCCTGTCTTACATACCAGTCGAACTCCGCAAACGATTCATCACATCTGTCAACTAACGTTGGGGTTCAGTATTGTCATGATATCAAATGCTGAAACCCCAAACGCCATTGTAGCAGTAACATTATCTATAAAGGTTTTCAATAGGAGCTAGGAATCTTGTAACTGCCCTAAGTGAAGCGCGAAAAAATTGTCTTATATTCTATTTTAAAACCATTCGTCAACATGTACTTTACATTTCTTTTATTTAATAAACGTTATCACTTGTTTTGCCTGATGAACTACCTTGTATTTTCTCACATATTTTTCAGTATCTAAAGGAAAATAATCAGTTTCAAAATAAAATACTAATTTTGTTTCTGAAAAAAAAATATTGAGAAAACAATTCATTCAAGGGGAACCCGATATCGAGTCATAAATTCTTCATTTATGAACTGCTTGCAAATATTGCCTTTAGCACAGGTTATTTCAGTTTTGTCAATTGTAATATTTAAACCCCGAGTTAAAGTTTCTTTTTAAGGTGATGAAAAGCGATTAAAAACTATATTTCAGAAATTCAAATTTGATGTCTGAATCAATAATAAACACTCAAAGCTCATTTTTATGAGAAAATGTATGTTTCTTTGCAATCAACAAATTTCTATGGTTGCTTTCTTCAGGTGGTAAAAAAGGTGTTTAATTTAGTATCTAATAGAAATATTTGTGAATTTTATGACTAATCAATATATCTATCTACATTAAAATTATGGAAATTAGGCATTTTCTTTTCTTGTGAAAATAATTTTCTAACATCTTTTGTGTCAGCCTTTAGCAAAACAATGTTCCTTTAGTATTACGCGTAGTAAAAAATTGCTTACAGTTATCATAAAAATACAAGATACTTGCAGCAGACGGAAAATGGACATTGTGGATGTTTGCCTTATTATAATATTGGGGAGTTTGGTAGTCTATACTACTTTACACGGCTCCTGTGACTTAAATTATTAGAACGAACAGGCAGGACCTCGGCAGTGTATACATGTTATTACGTAGCGACTGGTATGCAGGTTAAAATAAGCGGCATACCGTATAGCTCAGGACGGTTAATTGATTGTGACTTATTATAATGTTGGCTAACCCTAGGCACAACTTTGTAGTTTCAAGTGACAAAGTTAGTCAGTCCTTGAATTTGCTTACAGAAAAAAAATAACGAAATTCATCTGACGAAACTGTATCAATTCGACTTAAAAAATTTGAAGTCGAATTGATACAGTTAAGTAATTTTAATGCATTAATTAATTGATACATTAAGTAATTTTAATGTATCAATATATCTATCTACATTAAAAAACCCTAGGCACAACTTTATATTTTCAAGTGACAAAGTGAGTCAGTCCTTGAATTTGCTTACAGAAAAAAAAATAACGAAATTCATCTGACGAAACTGTATCAATTCGACTTCAAAAATTTGAAGTCGAATTGATACAGTTAAGTAATTTTAATGCATTAATTAATTGATACATTAAGTAATTTTAATGTATCAATATATCTATCTACATTAAAAAACCCTAGGCACAACTTTATATTTTCAAGTGACAAAGTGAGTCAGTCCTTGAATTTGCTTACAGAAAAAAAAAATAACGAAATTCATCTGACGAAACTGTATCAATTCGACTTCAAAAAATTTTGGCTATTAAAAATGTATACTCTAATATCACCCTCAAACTAAACCTTAACGTTCAATCGCATTTATAGCTAGCGATTAGATTGACCATTCCAGGCAGGAAGCTTCTTTAGTCAGTTACTTATGACCGATGAATAAAATCACGATCATCTCTAAATGTAACAGTAAAATGCATCGCCAGAGATACAAAGGATTGTTCATGATTAAAAGATGATTGGAGCAGTAATCAAGTATTGCTCCCAATCCAGTTATATATTATTGATTTTAATCTTTTACTGTTCCTTTCAGTAAAAGATTAAGCTGCGAACAGAAACAGTATCGTATGATTAGGACACTGATTATCACATAGCTAGCAAAATGTTTTATATTTAGAAGCAAACGCTATAGCTGATAAGTTTTTTTTTTTTTGGACAAAATCACGGCTCTCATTAATCGTTTTATGCTAAAACGCAGAATTTAATGAGTCATCAGTTCATGTTTCACACCATTCAACTCTAGCTTAGACATACATCTTTTGAACAATTCACGAGATGAAGTTTTGTGACGACAGAGAATAAAGATAAACTAGCTGAGTGGCAACCCGGTGTGTTGCTTTAACGATTTAAAATGAAATAGTTTTATTTCTTAAAGATTAAAAACTTATTATTTATTTTTAAAAATATATTAGAAATTAAAAAAAAAACGAAATAATTATTAAATTTATCTTTTTCAAAATTTGGCTTTTGGCTTTTGAAATAATTATTTCGAATTTCCATTTTGAAATTTTGATTTTTAAACAAAAAAGAAGCTCATTCAATTAAAAAAAATTCTAAAGGTTTTTAACTTCTCCTTTCCTAAAACTAAAATTATTTCTGGTACTTTAAAATTATTTCTGGATTTCAATTATTAAATGACTCGGTCTCAGACTCGTTCTAAAATAATTATTTTTACTTTTGGCAACATGGCTGAATGTAAATATTAAATCTCATGGGAGAAAAAGTGCTTAAAAATATAGAAAGACAGTTCTGATGAATTCAAAATTGGTGGCGGAAGAATCCTCATCAGTTGCTCATTAATTAAAAACAAATTTCATGAACTTGCTGGAATAATTAGTGAGTAAAATAATAAGTCGAAAAATTACTAACTCGGCATTCATTTACATTAAGATACTATGGCGATGGAGGATTACATTAAGATACTATGGAGATTAATAGGCGTACAGTGGTCACAGTACCTACAGCACATGCTGTAGTGTAAACACGTGCAGTAAAGCATAGAAATGTAGAATCTGGCAATGTGTTCATTATAGACAACATTCGCAGAATTTGTCATTTGATATGTTTGCAAATATTAATTTACAATTAACTGTTATACATCTCCAAGTGATGAGACGTGTTTCGTTTAGTTTTATCTACACCCTTGGATGTTTCTTGCGCAATTTATTTTTCCTTTATAATTTCAATTTCATTTATTATCACATTCCAAAGAATTTAATTTATAAAAAAAATTTATGCAATTCGTTTTGTGTGAACTCAGGTGATTTTGAAAGATAGATACATATTTTCTAAGAAATCGGTAACTTACGAGTTTAAACAATTATTGGTAACAGGTTCAAACCCAATAATTTTGTAAATGTTCAGTGCAACAACAAATATTATATATAATTTAACAAGGGAATCGGAATAAATTTCTGTCTACATACATACATGCTTTAAAAATATTTCATGCTTATCCGTAGGTGACGTAACATAATACGATAAAAATGCAAGAAACGTGATAAAAACGTATTAAATGCGATAAAAATGCGAAATGAAATCGAAATCTTGCGTAACTCACACTATTGTAAACGCAAGCTTGCGATAAGCTGAATTTTCTGGCATGAAAGGAAATTAAACATATGCTCGGAATGTGCTTACTAAAGATTATGTTATCGAAGAGGATTATATCGCAGAGATCTCCGTATTAAGTCCTCAGTAGCATTGAAATTGAATTTGTAATCTCTGCGTCAAAATATATGAAAATGATGAATTTACGTATGTCGAGTTCCCATGAATGTCACTGAAGAATCATTTTGGATATTAAGATTATTAGATTAATACAAACAAAAAAAAATAGAAAGGCAGTGAATTTGTCTCATGGAGTTTATAATTAAAATTTCATCTTAATATTATGAATCTAGAAAATTCGGTATATTATTTTTAGATTTATAAAATTATGAAAGGAATACATAGGCAATGAACATACATATTTATTTAACTTTTAAAATAATCGGTAAATTATTTTTGTCAGATAAAATATTGTTCAATTACCATATCTACCCTATTTTCTTGCGGCCCGCAGCTCCGTTCCATAAAATAATATGGAGAGATGCACATCGTATTTCGATCTGTACAGGCCTCGTTTAGACAGTC
>OU015495.1:178307941-178325441 GCA_907164885.2 Dolomedes plantarius | reverse complement strand
AATGCATCTATGTAACTAACATAATTTTTATTTCTTAAAGAGAGGTACCGGCACGCCGCTCCGGCACGTTCTGCCTCAAATCGAGCCCTGCATATATATATATATATATATATATATATATATATATATATATATATATATATATATATGTGTGTGTGTGTGTGTGTGTGTGTGTGTGTGTGTGTGATGTGTGCGTTATATACGTTTACGCAACTGGATACTGAGTTACACAAAAGTAGCATTTTCAATACATGTTACCTTTGAAGTCTTCATTGCATTACTTATACTTAAAGATCTGGTCATTCTTTACAGACATATTCCATGGTGATTCTTTATGTTTAATGCAGCACCAATTTTTGATTTATTTTTTTTATACTTCTTCTCTATAATTTCAGAGATGAGTTTTCCGATATTAGATATTTATCATGCAAATGATACCAAGAGCAACAAAATATTTTCTCATTGAAAGATGATATAATAAAACAAGATATTAATTGTAAGTAATAACTTACCTTTCCTTTTTCTCCGAATTATGTGTAATTTTATTACAAGAAACACTAGAAGAATTACAAGAACAAGGCCACCCACTGCTCCACAAAGGATTAGAAGCATAGGATTTAAAGCTATTTGCCACGTGTCATCTACAAATAAATAAATAATGCACATCAAACATTACTTGAAAGCCTATTTTGACAAGAAATTCAATTCAAATTTGAAATTCAATCAAAACTCGAACAGAATATAAAATATGAGTATTCAAGTTTTGAATTTATATATTTTAGCATGTATTTTTTTAATGTAGAAATAGCGAAAAAGTTTTCTGAATATAGATATTTTTTGTATTCCAAATCTATCATAAATAGCTATTTAAATTTACTTTCTGCATACACACCATCACACATATGTTAATGCAAAACACATACTTTCATTCAAATATACATATACATATCCCATACAGATCCTCTAAAAATTATGTCGGTTTCCAACCTCAACCATTATTTTTACAAGTGTTGGAAGTTACTTTGATATCTTTTGTCATCAATTTGCTCATCGATTTATACTTCTACGGTTATCGACCTGACTTACTTATTATACGGAAGATTTCTAGAGCGCATTGATGAAGTGCTACACGGATTTGCTGAGTGTTGAGTTTTTTTTTTCTTTTTCACAAGGAAGGAAATAACAAATCTTTAAATCAAACCTCTTGTATACAGTATTTTGACGAGTGTTATATCACATATTTGAAACTCGTACGGACCCCAAGCCGATTTTCTTTCTTTTGGACTAATGTAACATATTTAATTTTTATTACAAATAATGTTCAAATCATTACGAGACAGTCTAAAAAACATCATCTATTAATACACGCACATACACAAACGCACACGCACACACACACACACACACACACACACACACACACACACACATACACACACACATACACACACCACACACACACACACACACATATATATATATATATATATATATATATATATATATATATATATATATATATATATATATATATATATATATATATATAACACAGTCTCCATAGTAAGTCTGCTTCTGTGTTTTCATTAGCTCCGTGGTTGCAAGGTTTGTGACTTCTTGTCAAGGTCAATCTTCTTGCGGTTTACTACTATTAACTTCCACTTTGTCTAGCGCCAGGCTTGGTGTTCTATGTTTAAGCAACTATTCATTCAATTCTTCTGTTTCTTATGGATTGTACGGTGTCTAAATATGTTTATTGATTAGTTCATAGTTATCTAAAACAATCCATTGCTTTTTAGGCAGTATCGGCACCGCTTATGAAGAGATGCTGTTTAAAACCTAATTAATTCTTATCTTTTCATGTTTTTAGTTCCTGGCTGCGAGTAGTTTTAGAGCTTATACTGGTATTTCACTTTCAACCTTGTCTTATATATATATATATATATATATATATATATATATATATATATATATATATATATATATATATATATATATATATATATATATATATATATATATATATATCCTGACACTAGAAATTTACCTTGTCATACTGTTACTGGGTTATACTTTAATATTCAGTTTAAATGGGAGACTTGAGAGATTTTGAGAGGTAATTAGGATTATATAACATTTGTCAGCGATATATATATGTGTAGTTCTTTTTGATATGAAACTAATGTTGTTTTCGGAGAACCACCAAGATTTCCTTATCTTTAACAGGTTCACTCATGTCTTTACAACACAAAATAAAAGCCACAATTAGCCCAAGATTTGTACACTGCTCAAAAGAATTAGGGGAGCACATGGTTTTAACGAAATTACGCAAATACTTACACTGATAAGTAACATAAAATAAATCATCCATAATTTAAAGCCTAGCAAGAAACACAAGAAGAAAACTTCATATGCAAATCAAAGTTCATGACGTTAAAAATCAGAAAAAGAACAGAAGGGTGGAAATCGGGATGTTGCAGAAACGTCTTTTTTACTGCCTTAACTGTGAAATTCGATTACTCAATTATTCTTTTTGAGAAAAGGTGACATGAATATGTCTCAACAACGTGATTTACCGGAATCAATGGCATGGCGTATTTTAGGCAGACTTGAATCCGGGCAAACACAACGTAGTGTCGCGGACGCTGTTGGAGTCGCCAGAAGTGTCGTTGCAAGGCTGTGGAATCAATTTCAAGAAACATGGAATGTTAGACGTCGATCAGGGCAAGGTCGGCCACGTCCCACTACAGCAACTGATGACCGGTATATAATGTTAACAGCTCGTCGAAACAGAACAGACAATGCTACTCTGCTGCAAAGACAGTTGCCCTTGGCAACAGGACGAAGGGTGTCCAGCCAAACAGTACGTAATAGGCTTCATCAGGGAGGTCTCTATACACGTAGGCCAATGGTCTGCATTCCGTTGACCTCACGCCACCGTGCGGCCCGAAGAAAATGGGCTTCTGAACATCGAGATTGGGAGCAACATGATTGGAGCCAAGTGCTGTTTACAGACGAGTCCCGATTCAGTCTGGAGTGTGACATCCGACGTATTTTGGTATGGAGGGAACGGGGCACTCGAAATAACCCCACATTCGTTCATGAAAGGTCACAATACAGACGAGTTTGTTTTATGGTACGGGGTGGAATCAGCATATATGGACTTACAGACCTGCTTATCATTCGGAATGGCACTTTGACGGCCCGAAGGTATGCAAACGAGATACTCTGACCTCATGTCATACTTTACGCTGCAGCCATTGGAGATTCCTTTGTTTTCCAGCATGATAATGCCAGACCGCATACAGCTCTTCTTGTGGAGAACATGCTTGAAGCTGAAACAATACAGCGTATGGAATGGCCAGCGTGCTCTCCTGACCTGAATCCAATCGAGCATGTTTGGGACATGCTCGGACGACGCATTGCTGCGAGACCAATGCCTCCTTTTACTATCCGAGACTTGGAGATTGCACTTGATGAGGAGTGGAACAGTATTCCCCAAAGTCTTATCCATAACATCATCGCATCCAAGGGAAACAGGTGTGTAGCAGTCTTAGCTGTTCGAGAAGACCACACCCCATATTAAAAATCTTGCATCATTTCTAAACATTACTTTTTTTCATCGTTTACATGTAACCAAATTGTTGCCCTAAATCATCTTTTCATGTTTTTTCCATATTTTCAAAGAATTAAAGCTTAATTACAAATTTTTTTACGTCTTTTTTTCTGTATTGCGCATTGATACGCGTGTACTATCCATTTTATGCCAATACGTGGGTGTCTCGACGGTTTTCTTAACTTCTTTGCTTGCTCTCCTAATTTTATTTGAGCAGTGTGTTTTAAATCTATGCAATTTTTTATTTTTTTACTTTGATATTATAAAAGTTCTTTCAGTATGATGCAGCGAACTTAGAAGATTAGCATATCCAGAGATAATATTCTCTAGATCCCCTTAAAACCGTGACAAAGATTATAAGCTGTTTCTTATGATCCACTGAAACCTTGATAACGGATCTCCGCTTATCAGGTAGTTAATTATGGGATATTCCTTCTCAAATGACGTCACTCTGAGGAATTACACCAACGCACTCTGCTGTATGAATATTAATACTATTTGAGACATTGATACAGCTCTTATAGATATTTAACTAACTAATAACTGGTGATTCCTCGTGGACGTATCATCACATCAAAAAATAATTGTCAGTAATTAGAAATTAATTAGTGTTAGTCTTACTTACAATCGTAATAGTGATTATTTGTTTTCCTAATCAAATTTCGAAAAACTGACATTTTATTATTATTATTATTATTATTATTATTATTATTATTATTATCGAATATATTAATAAGCGTTACAATCCGATGCTTTTAATACTTTAGAGGCGCACAGAACATCTCGACAACCAAAAATGGAGCGATTTTAGTGAAATGTCTATGTATTTAATTGAAGCATGTATTTAATTGATGAATATATATATATATGCAAAATATTTATATTCCAGTAAGTACATAGATTACATTTTATATTTAAAATGATATGGCAGAATTATGTAAAAAACTTAGTTTATTGTAACAATTTCATTATTTTCAAAATCTTGTTAAATGGTTGATACTGTGTCAGTTAAATGGACTTTTCTAAAAAGCTATTGAATTTATCCCTTCCAAATTTGGTATGGTAACATAAAATATATCTGTTGACAGTAATACGAAGTATTTTGCTTCTAGGTGTGTTTAAATTTTAGTGAAATTGAAAATAACAAAAAAATATGTAATTAAAATGTTTATGCTTTTTGATGTTTACCACTAACAAATTTTTAATTTAATTTTTTTCTAATCTAGAAGCAAAATACTTCGTATTATAGTCAAAAAATATATCTTATGTTATCATACCGAGTTCGAAAGAGATAAATTCAACAGATTTTTAGAGAAGTCTACTTAACTGACATATAGAATTAAACCTTTAACAAGTTGAAAACAATTAAATTGCTACAAGAAACTAAATTTTTAGCGTAATTATTTCACTTTAAATATAAAATATAATGTATTCATTTACTGGCATATAAATATTTTGCATACATCTGTATTCTGCAATTAAATACATGCTCATAAACATTTACTTAAAATCGCTCCAATTTGGTTGTCGAGATGTCCTGTGTGCTCTTAAATACACCAACACGATATACTAAGTATACTTCGGAATTATTGGGAGTTATACTGATTAGAACTATACCATGATAAACGCATTTAATTATCGTTTTTAATCGTAATACAGATTCTTAAATGCTTTAATATAATTTCTGAACTGTTCTTTCTTATCCGATGCATGCAGGGGACGGTAGGCCAACAATGGGTAATATGTACTACATGACACTGCTTGTAAGTCCTAAATTATTATAGAGAGCAGGCAGACCATCTGCGGAGTATTCAGGGTTATTGCGTACTGGCATGCAAGTTAAAACTCACCGCGTACCAGAAAGGTCAGGACAGTTTATATTTAATGATTTATCCAATGCATCTAGCTCTGATAATGATTCACCCTTTATTGAGTGTTAAATTGCTGCAAGGAGTTCCTGTTGAAAATATGTTAAGTGCCAAATTTTCCGAATAATATGTTTTTCACTGTTACAAGGTATATTTCCAGGATAATGGCGTGGAAAAGGGGGTATGTGCGTAGCTGGTTTGGATAAGTTCTCACCTAGGCACTCACCTCCTTTTCCACTCCATTAGCCTTGGAGAAAACCCTTGTCTCAGTGAAAATACTCTTCGGAAATTTCTACCACTTACTCTCTTTACAACGGGAAAGCCCCAATTCTCCTCAAATGACATCACACTGATAACACAAACCAAAAAGCTTTGCTATTTGGATATAAAATTACCTTGTCTTGTCTGACTCTCTGGAGATGCCGATGTAGAAGCTTGAAGTGACACTGATTTGCTCCTTCCTTTCGCATTACTGGAGAATATAGAAATAGTATACGTCGATCCCGCGAAGAGTCGCCTAGCAATGAAATCCGGTGTTTGTGCTGATACATTTTGTTGCAGAACATTGCTGGCCATGTCCCTTATTTCCATAAAGAAATATTGACTCAGGCCGCCATCTTTGCCTTCAATGCACGTTATTCGGAAGGAATTTTCGGTTTCCTCGCTAACGGAACAGTTGTGTACCGGTTGGGGTGGCTCTGTAAACGAAAGGGAGGAAGATTAGTAAAAGTATTAAATATTGCAACTTTTAGTTCAGATGGATCTAAAACTTTATAGTCAATATATAAAAGAAATATGCTTTGTGATAAACTATGTTCAAACGGATCAATTGCATGAGCTTCAGGGTTACTGCCCGTGCCCTGACTCATTTCAGATGGGGGTCTCCCAGAATTTGATAGATGCCTGCTGACCTGACGAGCTAAGCTAGTACACCACCAGGTCGGTTTATTTCAATTGCAAAAGAACCTGTATGAACTGTAGAAATTATACAGAAACCCAGATTTTTCCAGAACATATCTTTGACCGCCCATCCTATTGTGGCTGCACTTTTTAGACTCATTTTGTGACCACAAGAACGACTCTACAGTCCGCAGGCACCTGCTCTGACAGCTGCTATAATCCAGGCTTTCGGTTCTATCTAGACCTTTACCTTCTGCACTATTTGTACAACAAAAGGATTATAAGAAAAAACGGATCATTTATTTTCTCAAAATTATTTATTTTTCTATTACTAGCTTTAAGTTAATTTTCACATATTTTTCTATTACGGTTGTTCTTAAAGTTTTGTTGAATAAGAACTAATAGTTAAAAAGGAAAAAAAAATCGTCGTGGACCATCTTCTATTGTACCCTTTTAGAGGCAAAAATGAGTTTAATTTCCTAAATAAACAAACTGTTTGTGAATAGCATCTTTAATAAAAAGTTACAAATAAACGTAGCAACAATAGCAAATTTAATGTTAAAGTAAACTGAATAGGAAACATAAAAGCCGATGAAAACTAAAAAAAAATAAAGAGATCTTTGAGCTTGCATTTGCTTTACTACCTGTAAAACTGCCGCGATGCAAAGATTCCTCATCATAGAAAATATATTAGGGATTTCTAAGCAGAAAAGGGTTTGTTTCGTATTTAAGATGTCAGGAAACGGAAGAAATACAGGATTTTTAAAATTTCTGAAAAAAATACAAGACAAAAATAATTCTCCCCCCACCCCCCCCCAGTTTTATAGGATAGTTAAATTAGTGGTCATTTTGAAACAATCAAAACAATTTTTATTTATCACTGATGAATTCGCGGACTACTTTTTGGGTTTTCTCTGACTGCCGGTTAAGAACCAATGATCTATTATTTATTTCTGTGTTGAATATAACTCGCCACGTCACTTCGTGAAGATGACGAAGAAGAAAGATTGGATACGAAAGATTGCTGGACGTTCCTTTCAGTGCAATTATCTCCTAACGTGTAACCTCTTTAATTCGATTTGTAAAATTTTATGAAAGCTACAGTTACAGTAACTTAAGCTGAAAGAAAATTTAATAATGATGTAAAGTAATTGCGTGGTCAACTTTAGGAACTATGTTGTTGTTGTAACATCAAAGTGCACAATACATTTGTGTTAGTCCAGTATAAACTTTTAACAGTCACAGTATTTTTTTTTTTTTACATAGCTAAAAAGAACTTACAATATTCGCAAAAATTAACTGTGCAATCAAGATTATAAACTATGTTGCAATTTATATGCATCATTAAAGAGTGATACGTTTGTCTAAATCAAATATTAACTTACTACCATTACTTTATATCCGTTATTTTCTTTCTACGAAGCGTCAGCTACTTTGTCTATAATAGATTTTGAAAAGAGAAGAACTCGACGCTTTAAAGTGTAATTGGTCAGCAGAAGTCCAATATAACATAAATGGATGTTATGTGAATGATTAGTGAGTCTAAAAATGCATGTAATACTTAAATTCAACATTTGTTGAAACGTATTATACGTATTGTTGAATGAATGCAGTGTTATAACACATATGTTTATAACTTTATACGTATTGTTGAACGAATGTTATGTTATAAAACATACGTTTATAACTTTATACGTATTGTTGAATGGATGTTATGTTATAAAACATATGTTTATAACTTTATGAACATTGTGGACCGAATGTTATGTTATAACACATATGCTTAAGACTATACGTATTGTTGAATTTCCTCAAAAACCAAGTGTAAGAGAATAGCAGATTTTAAACAAATGGCACTTTCGAAGGGACAACTCGCTGAATAAAATAAGTAAACCTTTTAATAACGCATCATGAATTGAGCTGTCTGACGAATGCAAATGCTGTTTTTAATATAATTATATAAATTATTTTCATTCCTTTCGTCTTATTGTCAATTATAGTTAGTGTTAAGGTTTTCTCTAGTTTGTTCAATTTTCCCCAAATTAACATGTTTAAAATTCTTTGAATGAGTTATTGCCATTTCCTATTCTAAGAAAGATAAAACTATTCTACGATTTAACATAAATATAATCCTTTTACATTATATGCAAAGATTCCTATATGAAATGATTGTTATAACGTTATAACGTTTAAACCTCATTTATTCCGTTTGCCTATCAAAAGCGTCGGTTATATCGGGAAATCGCTAAAATTTAACAGTACAATTTTTTTAAAGTTTGCTGTAAATCTAACAAAAATGAATGAAACTAATTGTTAATAGATTAAATTTATCTTGTCTTACGCCGATGATTTTTAACCTTTTACTAGTTTCGTAAAAATTGAAAACATACAAAATATATACGTTTTATTTCGTAAGAGGTATTAATTTTTTTTCACAGGAACATACAATGAAACTCTACATTTTGCACAGCTAAAAGAGTATCTTTTCCGAATGGATACAGCTTTGTCAGACGCACCTGCCTGCCAAGTTTGTGGATTTTGTGTATGGCGTGGTAACCATGCGATTTTGGCGAGTTTTTTTTCTTTTATTTCTTTTCTTTTATTTATTTAGTTAGTTGTGTGAGGTTGTGGCAGGAATTAGATTGAAAGTTTAAATTTAATAATAAATAGTGAGATTTATAATTTTGATTGTTTTCTTAATTTTTTAACAATAGCGCAGAGTTGAATGTTTTTCATTTTGTTTGTTTATTTTTGCTATTTATGCTGTCGTTTTTTTTCGCGCATGCGTTATAGCTATTTTGTAATGTAGGAAATTTATTTGCAAACTGAGGTTAGCTAGGGATTACTGGAATAGCTGTGTTTTTGTGCGTGCATAGCGCGTCCGTTTTTTGTGATGCACGTACCGTACCAACGCTTTTTACGGCTTTCGCATGCGCTGAGCATTTTGCGACGGGAAACAGTGGGCGTTGCTATTTGGAAATTTCAAGTTTCTATACCTATAACCGTAACCATGAGCGTCACAGTTTTGCCGTTCTCAGATTCCCTAACTCATACCTCTGAATAACTATATCTGAAATCTCATCTCGATAGGTTGAACGGAACTGCCGCTAGAGGTCCATATATTGTTTTTGTTAGCCATTCGCAGAGGTGTTTTTTTTGTGCGTGCATAACGCGTCCGGTTTTGTGATACACGTACCGTTCGAACACTGTTTAGGGTTTTTGCATGCGCTGGGCATTTTGCGACGGGAAAAAGTGGGCGTTGTTATTTGCAATTTTCGAGTTTCTGTACCAATAACCGTAACCGGGAGCGCCATGTTGTTGCCATTCACAGAATCCTGAGCTCATACCTCTGAATAACTATATCTGAAATCTCATCTCGATAGGTTGAACGGAACGACCGCTAGAGGTCCATATATTGACATTTTTATTTATTTTTTTTATGACCACCCTGTATATGAAGGCCTTATATGAATAGTGGTCCAACTCCATTCGTATTCATTTTGAGATACAGAACCTTAAAGTTTATTGCATGCTGAGAAATAAATGCTGAAGTCTGATTTGCAATGCCCTCTGTTGGGAGCAGAAATATGCTGGAGGTAAACCACTTTAAAAATAAGATAGAAATGACTTGTTTGAACATGAAAGTGAAGCTAACTCCATTTTTTTAAAAAGTGGATTTGGACCACTATTAAAATAAGGCCGTTATATTTTATATATATATATATATATATATATATATATATATATATATATATATATATATGTGTGTGTGTGTATTGTTGTTGCTGCTGTTCCTAAGGACCCTGGTGCTCCAGCCTTCTGAGTTCCCAGTCCAGTGTACACATGAAGATAAGGCAGAAAATTGGAACATAAACAGACGCGGAAGAATTATGTATGTATGTAAATTCACATAACAAAACATCCCGTACTTCCAAATACGAAAATCTAGTGTGCAATCGCAGAGGCATTGGAATTTAGATAGTGATTTTTAACAGAATAAAAGAATAACGAATGTGAGTTCATAAATTTCTGTTGTTATTGTGTTTTTATTGATATTATACAATGATTTATAGTGTATTCTAATACGTTTACCTATGAACATTGAAATACTGTCGCAATATCTATCTGACAGTTGGGTAAGATTTTATGACTTATTTACAAGGGTGTGGTTTAACGAATTTCAATGTTACTTATTAAAAACTGCTGTATTTTGCAAAGCAGAGATAAAAACGGATTAGACATTCATTTTTTGACACTTATCCACGTCACTTATCCTTTCGTATATAAATCCATGAATGCTACCATGTCATTTAAATATTAATATTTTAATTTTTATTTTTAAGTATTTTTTAATAATTCTATAATGAAAATTTCTCTAAAAATCTTGAATTTCTAAATTGGCGTCACTTAGGAATATCGCGCACACCTGGAAAATTATAATGTTATTTCCTGTTCGTCAACAGTTCTAATAAGCAAGTTCTTCTCTACGAATTTTGACTACACTTTTCAATTTCCAGAAGAAAAATATCAAGTTGGAAATGAAGGAAGAATTTTCTATTTGTTTCTTTTTATTGAATCTGAAAGTTTCTGCTTGAAATCTTAATTTTTTCAATTCTTAAAGTCAAAACTTTATGTTTCATATCTATCTATAATAATTCTGAAATTTCTCCGATGACACAGCCATGTACATTCACCTCGTTTGCAAATATAACCCACCCGTCAGTACCTGCTGGTATCACATAGAAGAGGCAGGGGCTTCTCTGTTGTCCAACACTGTTCCTTCCCCAGCACTGGAGAGTTCCAAAGTCACTTTCTGAACGTGGGATGTAATTCACGAGGCTTTTGGTCCCAGATGTGTATGTTGGCACCAACTCCAAGTTGCCGGAGGAGCTGTTGAATTCCCAACGGAAGGCAACATCGTCAGGATCTGCTTCCACTTCGCAGGGTATTTGTACGGGATAGTGTAGCATAGCACCAAAGGTTGTCTGCTGGTCCTTTTTACAGACAGGAGAATCTGAAATATTTCAATGAAATATAAAATGCTAATAAATATATGTATACTAGCTGAAAACCCGCACTTCGCTACGGAGTACATTAAAATTAAATACAACGGTCAATGTATGCAATTAATGTAAAAAAGAAAAGAAAATATATATATATATATATATATATATATATTTATAATAAATACGACGATCAATGTATACAATTGATGTAAAAAAATAAATAAATATGCATTTATAAAAAATCGTAAGGGATATTTTTATAGACAAAATAATGTAGAAGAAAATATTCAAATTAAATGCATTAGGACTTAGTAAAGGATATAGTACAGTTAATAAAGTACAATTTGTGAAACATAATATATTTTTTTGTATTTTAATATTTTTTGGATAATGTCCAATCGTCTCCCGCATTAGCAAGAAAAACAATATTTTTTTGTCGATTTAGTTGTTATGCACGTGACGATAAATTTATTTAAAGTACCAGGAAAAAAAATCCCGTGATCAGCATTTAATAAATTAAATTATAAAAATTATTGTTTAAAAATTCACCAAAAAATCAGAAAATGGAGGTAAAGATTTTAAAAAGATCTCATTTTAAAGGGATTTTTATGATCTTTGTAGTGATATAAATTTTTTAACTGTCAAATTATTATTTTAAATGCAAACTTTAAAAAAATACATAAACAGTTTAAAAATTTAATTGCAAAAAATCTAAGAAGAATTTTTCAAAAATATTTCTTAGTGCACCACTATAAGAAGAATCGCCATGCAAAATTTCAGAACTTTAGGTCCAGCGGTTCGGTCTATGAGTTGTATGACAGTCAGTGAGTCAGTCAGTTATGGAACTGTTTTATATATATAGATAAATGAATAAATATTAATATATGATCACGTTGAAAGCTAAATATATACAGTATTGTGTCAATTAATTGGGACAACAGAAAAATTTTCACATATGTTGTTTAATTAGTATAAGTTCACTTACATGCATAGTATAGCAATCTAGTCGCAAATATGTTCTACTCTAGCTTTAATGATATACTGTTCACGTTTTGACATGGATTCCACTAATTTAGAACAAAAATTTTTCACGTCATCATCACGAAACCAAACTTTTTTGACATTCTCAATCATTTTCTTCTTGGTTGAGAAGTCCATCTTATTCACGTGTCTCGCAAATTTTCGATGGAATTTACATCTGGAGAATTGCTAGGTGAATCTAAAACTGTTAATTTATTTTCTTGGGAAAATGTCTTTCTACTAGTTTAGAATTATGGCATGGAGCAAGATCTTGTTGAAACACACCAACACCGCCAGCGAGCGTTTGCATAAAAGGCACAATTTGGTCTTCTAGTATTGAAATATAATTTTTGGAGTTCATCTTTCCTTCAACTGGTATTAAGCTACCAGCTCCTCCAAATGTAAAATAACCCCAAAACATATGCTTTTGGGGGTTCTTAACTGTATGATTAAGATGTTGTTCCCTGATGGGTTCTCCAATGATTCGCCTGACAAATGTTCATCAAAATCCTTGAACAAAAAATGCATTTTGTCGCAGAATACAAGCTTATTTCAGTCTTGTACTGTCCAGGATTAATATTTCCTAGCCCAAAAAAAAGTTTTTCTCTTCAATGAATGTGATAAAAACTGTTTTTGGACTGTTGTTATGGCCCATCTCCCTGATTCAATATGCCTTCGTCGTATTGTCGATGAATCAACGCTCACACCGGTAGCCAATAATTCTCTCTGAAGATTTTACTTGTCTTGCGAAGAGGCATTTTACTATTTCGTACAAGAAATTTGTCCGAGGTGTTGTCTTACGTTTGCATCCACATTAAGGGCCTGTTCACATAGGAGTCCGTTGCGTTGCGTTAAGGAAAAGATGACGGTGAGACGAAAATAAACCAATCATATGCCTCCAAACGATTAGCAATGAAATTTTTAACGCCTATGATTGGTTTATTTTCGTCTCAACGTCATCTTTTCCTTAACGCAACGCAACGGACTCCTATGTGAACAGGCCCTTACTCTTCCGTTTTGGAGAAACTGTCCTAAACTTATTTTACTGATAAATAATTCTGGAAACACTGGATTTTCAAACTCCAACTGCTGCAGCAATATCCCTCACAGTCATACAGGTATGTTGAATAAGGTTAACGATTTTAGTCCTTTTCTTGGGACTGATATCTAATTTTTTCTTTATACACGTGAGAACCAGACAACTCACACAATCGAACACTTCTTACAGAAGCTGAAACGCAACTGACGTGAAAGTGCTGCATTGTAATTTAGATATTGAATTTTAACATAATAAAAGAACAACTTTTAGTTCTTTCGACAACAGAAGTTACCTTTGTTCCACGTATCAAACTTTTGGGCTGGTTAATAGTTTAGGCAGAGGGCCGATATTGTTATCACCATGTTTCATATATTCATCTACTTCAAGCTATCGCAATATTTGACAGAAAAATAAGTTAATTGTATCTCATTGAAATAAAAATGACGCAGTGGAGGTTTTCATTTCATTATCATTCTAACATAAGCTGCCATGGAGTTAGTTACGGCTTTTTTATATACAGGGTGATGTTATTAAACTGACACTACTCAAAGCCATCTGTAGAGTGATCTATCAACCGGGTTTCCACCAAATTGATAGAGAGATTAAGGACGACATGGGAAAGAGATTCCGGGAAAAAAAAAAGTTCCAAAAGTTGCCAATTGGGGAATACATGGGGCTGTTGTCGGCGCTTCCGTGAACTAGCACAAAACTCTAGTAAAACGCCAAAATGCAAATTCACGACTACGTAGTCAACAGCAGCGCCTGTATTTCAGGCTATAAAGATAAGGGGTGAATACGGAAAAATTTGTAATAAGCAGACAAATGAATAACAAAGAAATTTCCCTGCAACACCGCTTTATGCGAATTCACTTCTCCCACCTTCAATGTGACCTCCGTTGTGGTGGACAACACATTGCATCCTAAATAATACGTTCTCAACGGCCGAGCGTTACGTCACCAGAAATGCGTCACCAGGATATGTTATCCTTTAGTGCCACCTTAGGCTTTAAATATTCCCACAGAAAGAAGTCACATGGGTTAGGTGCGGGGAGTGAGGTGCCAATGCAAGTCGGTAAAAGGGGCTGATGACCCTTCTTTCTGTAAAGCGATGGCGCAACAGATTCCGCACCGATCTTTATAGCACAAAATACTGGCGCTGTTGTCGACTACGTAGTCATTAATTTTCATTTTGATGTTTTACTTGCATTTTATGTAAATTCTCGGGTGCGCCGACAAATAACAAAGCCATATCTCCAACTATCAGCAACTTTTGGAACTGTTTTTTTTCACGGAAACTCTTTTCCATGTCTTCATTAGTCCCTCTATCAATTTTTAGTGGAATTCCGGCTGATAGATAGCGCTACAGGTGGTTCTGAGTAGTGTCAGTTTAATAAAAATCACACTTTATATACACTTTCTTTCTTTCGCAGGATTTACAGCAGAAAAATAGGAAAGATACAGTTTTAAAAATCAATAAAAAATTTATTCTAGTCATATATTCCTAAATCATGATTATTTAATTAAGGCGTTATAATTATCTTAAAATCATTGAAAAAATAACTAAATATTACTTTAGTTGAGTAAAGATCAAGTAAGGACCTGTTCACATCCGTTAAAAATAGCGTTACTCACATGGAAATATATTTAACCAATTACAAACCTCCAAATGATTAGCCACGAAATTGTTAAGGCTTGTGATTGGTTTAAAATAAGTACATACGAGTTAAGCTGACGCTGACGCATTCTTTGTGAAATGACACTAACTCCCAACTTGGAAGAGCGATAGTAATAACATCTAATTATTTGATAAAAACATTAAATTAATTTTATAAAAAAATAAATAAAATAGAGGTGATGATTTTATACAGTCATGAAAAATAATTTTTATACCATAATTGTTAATTATTTTCATCCGAACAAATCAAGAAGAATGAGAAGTAAGTAACTATTTCAAACTAATCTCTTACAACATACGTAATAACATGATCATACACCTGTTTATATAGCAATTTTCTCCTCTTATAAAGATTACTACCTTTCCGGTTAAATAATGCATGAAGCTGCAAACCACGTGTGACAAAATTTACTCCAGTATTAAAAAGCAATTTTAAGCGGTTAGTTGCTACATAAATATGAATACCGAGCTTAAAAGATTATAAAATACACTTCATACGAAGGATATTACTCCAAGTTATTTAATCTCTTCCTGGCAATTCTCACTTACTGAGACGTCTGCTCCTTGGGAGATAAGATCCGAAAAGTCTTTATCCTCACATTATGGGTAATATTTATAACCTTTGTTTTACCATCAAAATTATTCCCTAGGCGATGCATGTCCTCACAAGGTATATAAATGTGACGAATAAATACTTTATGCGGCTTGTAAAAGCTTTTTAAAAAATAACCTTATCAGGTAGGATTATTTTTTACTATTACGAATTGTAATTTTTTGTAGTTTTCCTACAGATTTTTAATTAGATAAATAAATTTCCACAACGTAGAAATCTTAAAGTCTTGAATACTTAATTTGGAAAAAAATGCGCTTTGCACCAATTGCCACGCGCTCTGCACTTTTGCACCATCGCAGAATGTTTTACCATATGTGTTGTTTAACAACGTTGAAGTACGTCACATAAAACTACAAGTAGAGCAGACGCAACTACGGTTGTTTCGTCTTCGAATCAAATGACGTGCTAAGTAATTTAAAAAAAAACTATTTAATATAAAATAACAAATATTTACAAAATTACAGTAGGCACAAGCGGCCGAAAGTACTAGAACACATTTACTCAAATCTAAAATCGACTACACACTCAAGGGAAAGCGTTCGAACTAAATACTCCCCCATCGGCGTCGTTGCCATTCACATGAACAAAATATTTGATACATGGAGGCGCGGGGATAGCGAGCTCGTCACAACAGTCATTATACAACTTTTTTTTAGCCTTAGATTTATGGAATCCTAAATCGCATTTATATGTAAGACAACAGTATTTTTAATGGCATGTCATTTGCCTCGCATTTTTGGAGCAACTAAACTTACTTTTAATTTGCATATATAACACTAAGCGTACTACAGTAGAGCTTCAGTAATCCGGACGTCAATCTTCCGGAGCGTTCGAAAATATGGATTACGCAAACAAAGAGGAAAAATAGAAATGCGGAAGAGGTGGTTTTGTCACTGCACATTTACCCGACTTGCCTATCTACCGGGAATTAAGAGACTTGGTGGCCCAATTTAAAGACACAATTCTTGTCCAAAAACAATAAAGACAGTTTCCGTAAATAATTGTTGCACTGTATGTGAATTACATCTAGTTACTGTGAGGAAACATAAAAGTTTAGCGTAAAAAATTTCGATAGTTTTACAATTTTTATTGTTGTTTAGTTCTTCCATTTAAAATAGAATACTCTAAGAATATTTTGTAAGTTGTTTATAGTGCAGTTTTTCTCCCGTTTTTCTAACGAGGGTGTCATTCACACAGCATACCCCACAATTTTATTTTCTACTTTATTTATGGGAACACCATTAGGTGAGACAAATCCCTATGAGGGAACAACAAAGGGACGTTTAAACCTAAGGATTTGAACCCAAACCGACTGTGAGGAAGATAACGATGCAAATAACTATACCATGGATGATTCTTTTACGTTTATTTTTCTTTAAGATAGTTATTGTAAACTGTACTGAAGTTTTATCTGAACTAGCTGCAAACCCGTGCTTTGCTACAGAGTACAATGAAATTAAATACAACAGTAAATGTATGGAATTAATGCCAAATATATAATATATATATATATATATATATATATATATATATATATATATATATATATATATATATATATATATATATATATATATATTTTATTTATTTATTTATTTATTTATGATAAATGCAGCGGTCAATGTATGCATTAATGCAAAAAAGCAATATATATATATATTAAAAATAATCGTAACGGATAATTTTATGGACAAAATAATGTAGAAGGAAATTTTCAAATTAAATCTAATAGAACATAATAAAGAATATAGTACAGTTAATAT
>OU015495.1:178091766-178307441 GCA_907164885.2 Dolomedes plantarius | reverse complement strand
TTTGAGGGGTGATTGTTTGTACTTATCTCCCACACATATAAACCCCATGGAGGGACTTTCTAACCAACAGATTTAACGTGCCCATACCTGTACAAGAGAGCCTTCCTTGACGCTTGTTGGAACTCGAAATACGTGCCCTGAGTACCAAATCCCGACGCTTTACCACTAGGTACCCCATGCCCTATGCAAATGCTAACATGCAATTGTTTGATTTATAATCTATTAATGAAAAATGGCACAAAACATAAAGAATTTTTCAAAAATCTTAGGTGAACGAATGTCAAAATGTATGCTAAATTATTTTAACAGAGAGTATATATGTAGTAAGCACGTCATATTTTCAGGGCTAAAACTTCTAAAGTTGACAGTAAATTTAAGTTTTTTACACTTGGGAAATATAAATGATCTATCATGTTGTGACTGGAAAATTGCAAAAGCCTCTAGCACTTAAGTCCCTGCGACGAGGGAATGTTCAAAGATAAATGAGTCGAAAAGAACGAGGTATTGATTCTTAAAAGGTAAACAAAAATGTTTTAGGTATAGATCAATCTGTGTGGTCATGAATTTCATGGAACTTTTTTTCTCTCTCGTCAAAACAAAGGACTGAAAAATTTACATTTATATTCGAAATTTTTGAGGTGGGGGGGGGGGAACTGAATCGGAAATTTTAATATCAAGTTTTTGTGCAAGCTTCTATAGAGAAGGGCGTAAAATTTAATTTGTTGAGGTGGTAAATTTTTTTTTTCAAATTGGAATAATATGAATAGGAATTTCATATTTATATAACAAGCGTTATCTAAAATATCATGAAATATAACAGCTTAAAATAATCCTTCGTATGCGTATTGAACACAGAAAGCTTTTAAAGTTAATATCTTTGAAATAGAAAATTTTATTTACCACGTTATGATTTTGATGCCCGTATGAAATCTGATCCCTTTTTATAAAGATATAAGAATGTAATCGAAAATATGAAATAATGGTATTTTAATATACTGTTACTCCGAAGTTAAAAATCTAGCAGTCTACCATGTAACTAAAATAACTAAAATAAAATTGATACTACCTTTCTATATTCCATACAAAAGAATTTTAAAATAACTGGATGATATATGCCTAAAACAACTAAAATAAAATTGATACTACTTTTTCTATATTCCATACAAAGGAATCTAAAATTACTGGATGCTATATGCCTTAGACACTGAAAGGAATTCTTTAACTTTTATTCAAGAATTTCACAATAATCGGCTTGTATTTCAGGATATTCCTTCTTTACAGTGTCGTAAACATCATATGCATTTTTGTTAATTTATCACTACAACTTAGAAAAACTTAATAATCAAAACTTATATTATTCTAAATACAATCTAAAAAAAAGTCCAACAAATTAATTTAAAACTTACATTGCACTCTGAGATAAACATGGTTACTTTCTCCCGTCCCTTCTCCATTTGTTCCAGTGCAACTATAACGTCCTCGGTTACTCCTTTGCACTTTTTGTAAAACCAGTGATTGGTTGCTTACTATAACTCCAGCGGATATATTTGTTACAAGTTCGTGCCCCTCGAAACGCCAACCAGTTTCCGAGACCCAAGGATTGGCCCTTATATTGCACTCAAAATAGACGTCATTGCCTTCCAAGATGTTCGAATGACGCAACTTGCTACCAAGCCTCAGACTCAGTTGAGGGACATCTAAAAGACAAAATGTTAGCATTCATAAGCAATATGTTTATGTATAAAGAACATTTGTAGTTATTTTCCACAATAAAACACATATAAGTAAGTGATTTTTGCTGTTATCAGAAGGGAAACAGGTAGAAAAAATAACCACCGCGACCCTTTGCTGCTGGAAGTCGACAATTTTACACTAATGACCTTATTCTCGTCGCATATTAAAAGTTAACCGAGCGAAAAGGACGTCATCATATTTTATATTTGTAAAATCTACCAGTGAGCTTCATTGTCCATTAAGAATATACGTCACAATGACGTCATTTTCCAAATCATTCAAGCCATTTTCATTATACATAAACAAAAAGTATCCGTATTGATGAAAAAATTATCTTTTAGTTGACCTGAGAAGACGGTGTGTACTTGTATCCAACCTATTATAGGGAACTCGGTATTGACGAAACAGAAAATAACAATTTATAAAAAGCACTTTTTTTTTTGTTTAATGCGGAAGGCACTTGTCTCTGACCTTAGGTACTTATTGACGTTGCCCTATGAAGATTCTCGAAGTTTTGCTGGTTACTTTACTATGAGAGCACTATACAGGTGAGCCAGAATTACTCCCTATGAGGGAAATGACAATTAAACGACAACACAAATTTAACAGTCGTAATCAAGCCCAGTGCGTAGCAGCTGAGAAAGCTAACCCCTATAATGTGTGGGCGGCTTTATTAAAAACATAAGAGAAGGAGAATTTTATTACATTATAAAATAATATTTGAAACATCGAATAGAATAGATAGCTATCGTTAACAAAATCCTCAGAACTTTATGATTATATAGGAATGATGGATATAATATGTGAACATTCATGAAAGTATCAATTTATAGAAGTCAATAAAATACTAGTATTATCAGTACAGTAAAACATAGTAATTGTTTATAATCTATATAGTTACTAAAAACATATGCAAAATTTGACATCCCAGGGAAAGTAAAATTATTTGTAAAACATTAGCAGACAGTTTTAAAAATGCAGGTTTACAGTGTATTAATAAAAACAGCTTCATTATTGATATAACTTTTATGTACTTTTGATTTACAAAGGATATAACTACCTAAAATCTAAGTCCAGTAATTTTTATCCCTAGGTACACTTCTCTGCTTTTTATGAAATGGTTTTATTTTCAAACAACATATTTTCAATACACGTGTAATGGCTGCTGTGATAATTTTATCTCGTGCACAAGCATGCACATCTATTTTTTATTTACTTACATACACTTACTTACACACACACACACACACACACACATATATATATATATATATATATATATATATATATATATATATATATATATCTATATATATATATATATATATATATATATATATATATATATATATATATATATATATATATATATATATATATATATATATATATATATATATATATATATATATATATATATATATATATATATATATATATATATATATAGATACAGAGGCTGTTCGCACATTTTTTAGACGATTTTGGTAAGCGGTAATAAAAAATCGTTTGCTGCAAAAGAAATAATTGCAATTGTACTATGTTTTTAAAAGTCAAAATTATCGTCTGCGGCTTCAAAGTTTTGTTTTTATTCAAAATGGCGTTTTTAACAAAGCAGTGGTTCGAAGGGGACATTTATGCTCTTTCCGAAGAGAAATATGCATACTCCGTTATCCAAAAACGATGTGAGAGTCATGGATTTGTGATTTCTAAAGCGTCGATAGGTAATATCGTCAACAAGAAAGGAAAAAAAAACGTCAAATTGGAGCCTCAAGTGGGACAAAAATTCCAAACAAATATCCAAGGAAAAAACGGACATCTTCGACTATTGCAAAGGTACGTTGTTTAATGTTAAAAGAAAATCCGTCAAGTCAAAGTACAGTTGCAAAATCATTAAAATGCTCGGTGTCCACTGTAAATAAAATGATTAACGTTGATTTAAATCTTAAGAAAGCGAAAAAAACGCAATGTGCATCGTCTTCTTCCAAATCATATCGCTGAACGCAGGGCACGCTGCAGAATTCTATATGAGAAACACTTATCCAAAGAAAAATGGAAAACAATTATCACAATAGATGAATCATTGGTGTATTTAAATGATTGCAACAAAAAAAGAGCCATTTATTGTCATAAAAGGGGAGAAAAAAATTTAAGTACATGGTTCAAAGAATCGAAAGAAAGTTTTTCTAAGGGATTCATGTTTGTTGCTGGTTTTTCTTATAATGGCAAGTTAAAAATAAAGGGAGTGGAAAAAAATGTCAAGATTAACTCCAAATACTATCAGGAACATATTTTATCGCCAATTTTTCTGAATGAAATAGCATCGCTTTACCCACAGTGCCATCAATATGTGAGACTCCATCAGGACAAAGCTAGCAGTCACACATCAAAATCCACTGTAAATTTCCTAAAAGAAATTTAACAAAAAACTGGTATCAAAGCCATACCCTTCACTGATATCCCTACTAAATCTCCCGATGTATCACCTATCGATTTTCGTGCTTTCGGACTTTTCAAATCTGCATTATCCAAACGTCGTCCCAAAACCCTTACAGGACTCTGGTAGCTGTTCAGGAGCAATGGGATAGAATACCTCTTCTGACACTTCAAAAGGCATTATTATCCTGGAAATTGCGGTGTCGAAAGATAGTTGAGAATAAGGGATGTCAAATAGAACATTTAAATCACAAGAATTTTATGTAATTTAGTTTTGTGAATACAACATACATAGTCTAAAAAATGTGTGAACAGCCTCTGTATATATCTATATATATATATATATATATATATATCTATATCTATCTATATATATATATATATATATATATATATATATATATATATATATATATATATATATATATATATATATATATATATAATATATATATATATATATATAGTATATATATATATATATATATATATATATATATATATATATATATACTTTTAATACATTAAAGAATAAATTATTTGTTATAGCAAATAAAGGGGGGGGGGTTACTTTCTTCTCAGTAAAAAGAAGAATGAGGAATGTTAATGGCCCTAATTGAAGTAGGTCACCGAATCGATAAAGTTGGATGATCCGGCGGTATCAGTTAATTAAAGTTCCGATCGATTAAAATATCTAGAATTAATTACATTACCATTATTCGAAGTATTACATATCTCATATTATTCACAGAAAATATTAGTTTACGTCTTAAAGATTCTTTTTTTTTGCGTATAATTTTCTCTTTTATTAAATAGAAAGGTACACAAATGTATATAATATAATCACAAAAAGTTTAAATACACATCTTAAAGATTGTTTTTTTTTCTGAATAATGCTAGTTTTTGAAGAAAATATTTACTTTTGCATATTATATGCAAAATAAATAACTCACAAAAGTTTAAATGCACGCATTTGCGTTTTTTTGGTATGTGCATTGAGATTTTTTTAAACAGAAAGTTACACTTTTATACATAATATACTAACAAAATAAATAAATCACTAAAAGTGTAAATATATGCTTAAAAGGTTGGTTTTGTTTATTCATGGTGTTTTTTTAAACAATAAGTTACACTTAATATAGGGAAAAATCTGATAAGTAATGTCATATTTAAAATAAAACAGCTTTAAGCTTTTAATTTTTGGTTGCATTTGTATTTTTTATAACTAAACGTACTGGATAAGATAATAAAGTATCGGTAAAATCAAGTTTTATGGGTCGATTCAAGCAATGACTACGACGGTAAACAGTAATAGACAATAAAGTGAGAAATATAATTATGTTATCTAGAGTCTTCCATAACCCCTTTCATTTATAGTTATGACATTTTATTACTATACATGTAATTAGCTCCAAAATATATACAAAACAATTGATGTTACCTACAGTGTACTTCGAGTTTCCAGCTATCCTCAATAGCGCTTCCCGGTATCATGATGTTTTCCGCCTGGCAAGATATGAACTTCCCATGATCTTCGCTCGAGGGAGTCATTGTCAGTATGCTTGTAGTGACGTTTCCTTGCGATGATATCTTGTCCACGGAACTCTTTAAACGCGTGCTTCCTTTGCGCCAAGTTAGTACTGCAGGCGGTCTGGAACCTTTCGCTTCACATTCGAACTGAACTATTTTGCCAGCTGATATTCTCTTCCGTTTCCCTCTGACGACCACTGTTGCAGGTTTAACTGTAATGAAAGGATAAATAGATAATCGATCAACAATGCACCTAACAGTTCTCGGTTATGTGTCACACTTAAAATGTGCAATTTATGTCACACTTAAAATGTGCAATTTATGTCACACTTAAAATGTGCAATTTACGTCATAAGAATCCGATTTGATGTGACAGATAGCTCATACATTCTGCTGGCAAATAAGAGATTCTAAACTAAAATTTTACTCATTGGACATTATATATGAGGGTGAGTCAAAAGGAAACCTTAAAAAGACGCTGGAAGTTTTAAACATTGCGTGATTGTTCTGTAAGATGGCAGCATTGATATTCATGATCTGAATAGTGGCCGACAGGGGGCAGCATAATGCAGGAACTCTGCATGGTGACTCGGCAGCAGTATAAAGATGGTGACATCGCTTGCAACATGCACCAAATAATAGTTCTGTTTCTGTAGAGAAGGGATAAAAGCAATAGAAACTAATCGAGGATTGAAAGTTCAGTATGTCGATGCAAATACTCACAACCACCCTCGGGAAAAGATGTACTGGTTCTCTCCTGAGATGAACGTGGAGTAATTTGGGGCACTATGTACGCAGGGGTGATACAATCCCCAGTGCAACGTCATTCAGATATCCCAAAGAATCACCTGCGTCCTGCAATATGGCCCAACAGACGTGAACGTCTGAGTACATGTGTTTTGTTGCAACATGACAATGATCAACCTCATACTGCCATTTCAGCTGTAGCAACCATGCAAGATGTGACATTTGAGTGTGTTTGATAGACCTTGCCACCAGTGACTTTCACTTGTTTGGACCACAAAAAGATGTGACAAGAGGCTTTCAAATCGTTCAAGTCCGACGAAGAGACAGAGCAGGCGATGAACGAGGGCCTAAAATCACAGCATTAAGATTTTTTTCGAGAGGTATCTATGCACAAACAAACCACCGAAACACTTCCTTAGCACTTCATGGAGACTACGTAAAAAATATATATGTGTAATCCTTTTCCTTTGAACAATTTGCACGATAAAAGAGAATTAAGGTTTTCATTTGACTCTCAGTCATATATATATATATAAGGTGTCCCATAAAGATTGGGACACATTTTAAGTTGAGGTAAGGCATATCAAAAGGATTCACAATTGCATAGCAACCCATAGTCGCAAACGTCATGTGAAAGTGGTATCAGAGGTACAAGGAATGAAGGAATACATGACAGAGATTATCAAAAATATTTATTTTTCATAAATATTACATATGCTGTGGTAGATGATACCATTTGAAAAGGTTACAAAAGATGCTCAAAGTTTCCACCATTACAAGAGATGCAAGCGTTACATCGACGGACCATGGATTGGCGGACACGTTCGAAAACACCTGGATTTGCTTGGATATCAGCAGTAGCGTAAAAAATTCTTCCAACCAGATTCATTTCAGACTCGACAGGTGTTTCATACACAGCACATTTAAGTGCACCCCAAAGAAAGAAATCCAGGCTGCATAAATCCGGAAAGCGTGGGGGCCAGGCAACCGGCTCCGAATACATCTTCCATAATGGGGAGGCACCCAATCATAATGAAACCACATGTGTATTCTCACATTTTGCGGCACAGACTGAAGTAACCCTGGTAAAACCTCTTCCAAAAAGATGAGATACTTTGCCGATGTCAGAGGTGATGGTAACAGGTAAGGCCCGACTAAGTAGTCACCGACCAATGCTATGCAATTTTGAATCCTTTTGACATGCCCTACCTCCCCTTAAAATTTGTCCCAATCATTATGGGACACCCTGTATATATATATATATATACAGGGTGTAACGAAACTCTTGGGCAAAACTTTAAGGGGTGATAGTACACATCAAGACAAGCAATATTATATAGGAAACTTAGGGTCCCAAACGTCTTCCAAAGGAGATAGACGCCATTAAAGTTCAGGGTCCAAAATTTCAAATGATCATAAAAAGCGGGAAAATTTGTCGATTCGTTTGCTGTTTTCGCTTAAATTATTCTTTATGTCAAGATTTTCTGGAAAATAAATTTTAAAGATAAAGTTTAAAAAATGCCGATAGAGGGCGATTTAGACTTTGGAGTAACAAACAACTATTTTTTACTGTTATTTTTTGTATCAGATTAAATGCTTTCAAAAGCTTAGACTTAAACTTAAATTTTGAGCTCAAAATCTAAATCGTTGGGGGTGGTATGTCGCGAAAACTCAACAGTGTTCAGGAGGTGATATTTGAACCCCCCTCCTCCCCTGTACGCAGTTCAGTTATTCACGATTTTGGATGCTCGGTCGTAGACCAGGCAGCAACTATTACCCACTAAACGTAAAATAAACGAGAGAGGGATGACAAAAATGTGTGGGCCGGAATTATCCATGATCATTTGATCGGGCCATATCTTCTGCCAAGGCGCCTGGACGGCGGAACGTATCTGGTATTCCTGCAAGAGGTGCTTCCAGTTCTGCTGCAAAGTGTTCCAGCCAACATAAAGGCTCGTATGTGGTTCCAACATGATGGAGCGCCTGCACATTTCAGCACAAATGTGAGAAGTGCATTGGATACAGCATATCCAGGGCGATGGATTGGACGGGGTCGTCCGGTAAATTGGCCGGCATGCTCGCCTGACCTCTCCTGTCTAGACTTCTTCCTCTGGGGCCATATGAAGAGTCTTGTTTACGCAAGCCCTGTCGACTCCAACGAGGAACTGGTTGCGAGAATTACCGTCGTAGCAGGCGATATCCGGGAGATGCCCGGGGTATTTGCTAATGTTCGAAAGTCCCTCCGCCGGCGGTGTGAGGCCTGCATCCTTGCTGGTGGGCGCTCTTTCGAGCAGTTTTTGTGATTCCACAAGAAAATCATGCGTGTACCATTTTCTACGTGTCATCATTCATTCAACCTTCATTCATGCGCACGACGTGCGTACATCAAATTGTATTTTTTTATTTCGAGAGGAGAAATTGCTCGTCTAGTAATATGAATAAATTTTTTAATTTTGTCATCCCTCTCTAGTTTATTTTACGTCTAGGAGGTAGTAGTTGCTGCCTGGTCTACGACACAAAGTCCTACGACACCAAGATAGGGAATAACTGAACTCTGTTCAGGAGGGAGGGAGTTTAAAATTTCAACTCCTGAACAAGATTCCGTTTGCGCTACTTAACCACCCTCAACGAATCAGATTTTGAGCTCAAAATTTAAGTTTAAGGCTAAGCTTTTGAAAGCATTTAATGTGATAAAAAAAATAACGGTAAAAAATAGTTGTTCGTTACTCCAAAGTCTATAGCGCCCTCTATCGACATTTTTTTAAACTTTATCTTTACATTTATTTTTCAAGAAAAAACTGACAAAAAGAAAAATTTTAGCTAAAACCGCTAACGAATTGACCCATTTTTCCGTTTTTTTATAATCATTTGAAATTTCGGACCCTAAACTTTAACGGCGTCTATCTCCTTTGGAAGACGTTTGGGACCCTAAGTTTCTTATATAATATTGTTTGTCTTGATGTGTACTATCACCCCTTAAAGTTTTGCCCAAGAGTTTCGTTACACCCTGTATATATGATGTCATTTGTTTAATAGAGGTTTAGTTTTTCTTAAAACAAATATTATGTAACAAAATCGTAGCAGGAACCCCATAAGTAAATATATATCTTTAAGATATTTCATTAGAAAAATTAGAGTATATTTAGCATAATTATGTAGGTAACATTAGCTGTGAAACCTTAACAATAGTGCAATAAAAAGTTAAGGTAACTTAATATATCCCGTTTCATGCTTAAATACCAAAAAAAAAGTTTTTAATCAGAAACTTTTGAGGTAAATAAAGATATCTAGAAAGTTGCATAAAAATATTTGATTAAATAAAATATAATTATGTGTGAAACATTAGCTATAGAAACTTCACAGAATTTCAACAAAAAGTTGAAGTAACATTATACATACTGTTCACTGCTTAAACACGAAAAAATGTAGTTAATTACAAAAATGGCATTGCTAAGATAAACATTGTTTTCACAAAAGGTAGATACACAGAAACTTAATCTTCTGCTTTCGTAACAATTTTTCTAGAAATTTGAGGAATTTGTATGATTTATCTTTACACAGTAACAGACAGTAAAACTAAATGTACAAGAAAATTTATGATGTATACAATTATGAAAAGGGAACAATATAGTGCATTAAATTTTTTTATTTCTATTGCAATCTAAACAAACGGTATTGTTTGATGCATCTCGCTTTTTTTGAGTCGTACTTACTCCAAGATTTACAACATTAGAAATTTTAATGAAAGTTGTAAGTGGAAATGTGAGACAAAGAAAATTATTTTTACTAAATAATTTCAGTTTTATATACTTCTTACTGAAAATATTTGCATTGAGATGAAATTAAAATTGTAAGAATCTGGCGCTAAATTGAATTGTTCTTTAAAAAGTTTTCCATTCAGAAGCCTTTCATCAAAATATTTTCTTACCAGTATTGAATCAGTCTATGTTCAGGTGCTATAATAAATGAAGTCTATTCTTAGTGTTTCAAAGACTGGGAACGAAAGTATGCATTTTATTATCGATAAAATGTTTTCATATGTAAATATAAAAAGTGCATAAACCAAAAATTTGCTAAAGATAGTGTAATCATCCACGCCTTACTGAAAGATTATTCCGTATACATATCTTAAATTCAGAATGGAGTGCGCCAAATAGCATTACTTTGTAATGGACTTAAAGGTAGTTATTTGGCATCAGTACATTATAGAATTGTTCATGGATTCATTTTCAATGCATGAAACTTTAATAACCAAAAATATGTAACATACATATTAAATATTATCACAAAAGAATGACAATTTATTCACTTATTTTCGAAAAAAAACCACTTATGCATGCTAGATACTAATAAAAATTTCCAATAACAGAAAATAATACTCAATCATAACAAGAAAAACAAATCGAGACAGTAAAACTTCTGTTAATCACCGGGAATATTTTATATTATTAACAAATATGGTCACTTTAATTTTTTATACTGCTTCAATTTTTGCTTCTCAAAGTATGGATGCACTTACAGTTCATATCCAGAGTAATGGAAGTTTGCACTGGACTAGAAATATCGTTGTTTGACGCCTGGCAAGTTAATGTTGCCATAAGGTCACGTCTCTGTAATTTGGGCAATATCAGTTCATTTCTTATTATGAGAGGTGACATTATTTCGTAGCTCTCATCAATTACTTTTCTTCCTCTGTACCACATTAAGGAAGGAGAAGGCTTGCCTAAAAAAATGATAAAAAAGCGCTTTTAGTATCCAAGAGATCATATATTTTTCAAAATAACAATAGCATACTTGTACTAGAACGTGAAAATAAATATTAGAAAATTATATTTTGTATGTAATCCTGAAATTTTAATTACAGGAATCGGGAAAAGAAATATTTCACCTTTAGGCTTCGGGAAATTTTTAACAATCATTACACTCCATAATTAACAAAATCAATGTATGTATATATATATATATATATATATATATATATATATATATATATATATATATATATATATATAATATATATATATATATATATATATATATATATATATATATATATATATATATATATATATATATATATATATTAATTAACTTAGTTCGCATAAAAGAACTTTTCTTTACTCTAAGAGAATAAAAAAAAATTTACCTTTACAAAAATGTGTATTAAAGAAAAAGTCTAAACTTAGTCAAAATGGAATAGGGACAATCAATCACCTGCGGTGTCATTTCTGAAACGTGGTATATATCAAAATTACAGAAATTTTAAAACTGTCAGTTCTTTTATCGAAGCATAGGCTTTTTCGGAGAAGAAGAAATGTGTTTTCTTTTAACCTAGTTCTTGATTTCTTGTAAAAGAAGAAGAATGATAAGGGACAAATAGAATCTTACGTGTATGCGATGACTGTTTCTGAGCGACTAAAGATTTTTTTTTTGTAAGCGTTTGAGCACAGCTGCATGCCTGAAAGATGTGTGATGGAGAATATACTTATTTTTAGAGATAAATCATATTTTATAGTATATATTTTTTATGTTTTTATCAGATACGAATTCATAGAACAATCAATGTTATATGCTAACATGAAGAAAATCTCAATAAAGAATCATGGGGGCATACATCTGTAAATTATTACTAATTATTGCACTACTGCGCAACATTAAAACAACATTCGTGCAACATTAAAACAAAATTTTGCAGATTATATCCTAAGTGATGTTTTTGCAGTTTAGAAAATTAATTATGTCTATCAACAGGAGGATGCCACCTACAAAGTTACATTTAAAACAAAATAACAATAAAATAACAATATTGTTAAATTCAATGACTGCTGCCGTATGAATACTGTCGTAAACCATTACCTGAACTTTGTTTCTTGCGCTTCTACACATCTTAATGCTATTAAACGTATCAGTGAACAAAATTAAGCCTAAAACCCTGATCAATCGAGAAATACCTAGAAAGCCATTTTTTCATATATCTTATTATGTAACAACAACTTTTTTTTTATTTGCCAAAGTATGATAATAATAAAAAAATTAAAAATTAATAACTCTGGAATCATGTGGCCTTTTAATTTGAGTTCTTAAATTAACACTAAGATGACAAAATTAAGTTTCTCGGGGTGTAATACATAATATTAGCTAATGTAAATAGACGTGTAGCTACTATAGATGGAGAGACTTGAAACTTAAGCGAAATCAGTTACAGTTGTACATGGAATTGCTTTCATTCTAATAGTGCCCGTTCAATTAAAATTTCAAAGATACGAACCCCCTTCTGTTTCACAGACGAGATGCAGACCTTCTCCTTCATTGTATGGTCCAACTATTCCCGATAAAACTTCACCACTTATATCTTTAATGATAGGAGTCCCAGGAGGCACTGTAAGATAAAAGAAATAGAATTTGAGTAATATATATATATATATATATATATATATATATATATATATATATATATATATAATAGATGTTAATATTGCATCAAATTTCTAAATGACAACTAACGCAAAAATATTTTATATGAATTTATTTAACAGAAGTGAAAATATATTTAAATAATTTCTAAATTACAAATAATGTACAAATATTTTATTTAAATTCAATTAACAGCAATGAAAATAAGTTTAAGTAATTTATGGCACGCACGATTTTTTTTCAAATGTGTAGAATACACGGAGGAAGTTATATAAACATTTCCAATTTGATTTCCACTCTTAATGAACAATTTGTAATAATGTGTTTTTCTGTTTTTAATGTTTTCTTCTATTAGTTTACATGGATTAATCTCTTTGGAATTCAAACTAAAATCATGCTTTTCATTTGAATTCCTAAACGTTTATTGATAACTTCGTTATGGCACTAGGCTTCGTATGATTCCTTTTAAAATAGCTTTGAAATTTATCGTGGTTAATGAAGATCAGCAGAAGAGGAGAAACGTATAATATTTTAGTGGCACAAGTTTAGTCAACTTATTAAATGAGATACCGGGTAAATATTCAAGGCAAACAATCTTAAATTCTGTACAAGAACTCTTCAGTTTACCTCTTAAAGGTGAAATGAATCGTTCAATTTTAAGGACACTTCTCATGGATGTGTTGTTGTTGTTATCTGTTATTTCTAATGCCCACTGGCGAAAATGTCCAGACCAGGTACATGCAGGCTTCGGGCTGAAGTGTGCGGCTCTGGTTTACATAGCAAACACAAGGGTCGGAGTTCATCTTAGCTAGTTACCATCTAGATTTCGACCGACCACCCGCAGGGGTAACATATGGGGGGGGGGGGGTACGTACAGTCGACCTCTGAAGAGAAGATCCCTGAGAAACCCGTCACTCGGGGAGAGTTCTTTTTCGATGAGGGGTGGAACGTTAAAGCGAAGGGTCAACGAGAGAGAAAGAGATTGTCACCAAACATCCCCCACTTTTCGCCAAATATCGGCATTTGTCCCAAGGAAGAGTCGAACAGGTGTTTTCTGCCGATTGACAGTGGTTTAGTCTAAAGAAAACACAGTGTTTACAAGAAACAGATGGGGAGAAATACACATATGCAGTTACAATTGAAAGGAAAATTTAAACACTATTGGAACTATTATACCTTTTGGAATATTAACTGTCGTGATGTGCTGTATAATCTGAAATGTTTAAATGCTCATTTCTGAAGTCTATTCTGAAGACCCCTTAAATGAAAACAAAATTACCGAAAAAGATCGCGTCTCCTTTGGCGAAAGAAAAAATAACAGTTGCAAAACCAAAATACTTGAAATCTGTATCTATAATAATAAATTTTTGTATGATCCAGTATATATAAAAATAAACATGACTCTAAATTTTATTGAGGGCTTCTGAAACTCCCTTACATTACTTCGAGAAATAGTAAGTAATACGATGCAGGGTAAAAAGTCCCAAAATACGTTGATTACATGAAAATGGAAATCAAAACATGCGATGGTTTTCTTAAAGCCTAAATAATTAAAACCTTCATAATTTTCTTAATGCCTAAAGAGCGATAAATACTTTCCGCGGGAAATGGTACTGGGGTGTTGATTATCCCCGACCCCTCATTTTGAGAATCGACCTCCCGGAGGCAGCAACCTTAAAACCGGTCCCGGGTCTCTTCTCTCCAGAGGTGGACTGTAACCTCTCCCACCTTCTCTGACCTCATAGAGGGACTTTCAGGGCAAACGGATTTAACGGGTCCCTATCCCCTGAGCCTGGACACGTAGGTATTTAATGGCGTACGTCGGGATTCGATCTGAGCAACCTCAGCACCAAAAGACAGCTACCAAAAGACCACCTTGAGCACTATTGTATTGAATTAATGCGAAATGCTTCCCTGTATCAAAATAAAGCACCAGCATGTTATTAAATGTACATTTTTGTCTTGTCTTCTTTTATTAACATAGATTGACATTTTAAAAATTTCATGCTTATATAAATAAAGTATTTTTTGTTTACAAACCAGACTAAAAATCAAAACAAATTTCTGATCACAAACATAGCATTCAAACTCCCACACTGATTAGACTTGGCAGTATTCAGCACTGTATAATGGTATTGTAAGGCATAATATAGGATGTCACTGTTGTGCTGCACCTGCAAATTCGGAACACCTGACAGTATTCATGTGCAAATTCCAGATGATGAGCTTTACAGAATTCCTATCAGTGCTTATCAAATACACGTCTGAGTAGAACTCAATTACACTAACATATCTGTATACATATCTATCAAGACACTCTCGATTAAACGTCTCAAAATGTTTGAATAGGAGCTGAAAGGACATATTCGGTCAATATACTTCCGATATTTGCGAAAAGTTTGTTAAATGCGTTATAGGTAACGAAAAAATGTCGCCGAACAAGTTTTATTGGCTTAGTTTTTCAAATACATTTGCTTCATTTTAAAAATTTCAAAAATATATCCATTAGTTTAATATTCAACATATTTTGAAAGTACGCATAATTTTGGAAAACCATAACTCAGTTCTTAATACTGCAGGACCAAATTTTTCATTGTTTTTTGTGCAAAAAAGTATTTTGTAGAATTTAAATATAAATTTGAGTTCAAAAATATAAATTTGAGTTTCGTCCATTAAATTAGAAGTAAGAATCATGAATTAAAATTATACGTAGCTGGAAGGTATCGAGGGATTTTTTATATGCCAAAAATATTAAATTTATCAGCCAATAGTTGTGTCGCAGAAATATAGTAAATACTGCATCAGTGTCATTCTCTTATGATCATATATACATGATATTTTCATTCGACTTTGATAATTCTTATTCGAAATTATAAAATCCTTCAATATTGGCAAAGTGGTTAATTTCTTAAATTTTTTTACTGTCGTCCATTAAAAAGCTATTCGTCATTTTATAAACTAGATAAAATATTTCAAACAAATATTTGTTCCCTAAGTTATCGTATATAATATTATGTTTATTACGTTTCCATTTGTATATACCGTTGAGATATTATTGATGTATTACTAGCAGTTACGTGCTCCTGACTGGATATTGTTAGCATTTGAAACCGAGATAAAACGTAAGATTTATAAAATATCTCTATTGACTTTAACAGAAAAATAATGAATTTTTTTTCTGTTTCCTTTTTTATTAGGAGAAGTACATACAACAACGACATATTTCATAATCTGCATCTGTTTCATATGCAGAATATGAAATATGTCGTGAATAATCAGTATTTTAATTTTTACAGTTGTTTTTCCAAGAGTGATTTTTCCTACCGTTCTACAAAATGTTTGACTGACTTTATCCAAATAATGATTGTATGAAAAGCTTTTATAAAAATAACTTCAATATAAAAATATTTATCTATCATTTTATCTATTTAATGCATAAAATTATTAAACCTTAATGATATTCAAATATATCACGAATAGTTTAATTCACATATTGCTACTTATCCACTTTAGCTGGGTTATACATCTCACGTTTTGTAAAACATGAGATAAAAATTAATTATATTGAAAGAGAGTACGTGGATATATTACCTCTTTTTTCAGTGTAAAACCAGTTTTTGTTTAGGTTTACTTTGAAGTTAAGTTAGGTTTACTGTTGAGGTTCTCGCAAATCTTCCTGAAATCTTCCAAAACCACTCATGTGAGGATAAAAATTTTATTTAAAATTCGAAGAGAGTTTTAACTATTGAGTGCAATAATAAGTACCCTAAAACAGTAAATATTTGAATGTCAGATGAATATTAAAGCTTTGAAGCAAGCCGTGTCTTTATATGAATGGGAAAATATCTAAAAGCAATTAATCGCATAAATAGTTAACCAATACGATCTTAGATATTGGTTAGGGTTTAAATGATGATTCGTTAAGTATTGAATCTAAAATGCATTTCTATTCATGTCACATGCTATTCATGTTTTATTTATCCTGCACACCCTTTCTTTTGGCCAATAAACAGCTGTTAATATTATTGTCATATTCATGTGTAAATTCTACTACCGCTGTATATTTTTAATAAATATTCCTGCTCCATTAATAACGAATGAACCATATTTCAAAAGATTTCTAATAACCAGGGTGTTGACTGAATCAAGGAAAATAATTAAATGCGCAGAAAAATATTTCTCCGTTCAATTTTCAAAACATCTCACAAAAGCTATTTGTAAACACAAAATTTTAAACGTGTCGATTAAAATATGCTCTGCTATTAATCAAGAACGCACAGGTTTCATGTGCGCTTGTTTTCTTTAATTCTTCTTCCTCTCTTTCACATTTCTCTCCTTGAAATTAAAAGTCAGCCTAACTGAATATTACCTAATATTTGAAGGAAAGAGATGGAGAAGTTGAAAATGAATTTGGAAACTTCTGAAGTTGTTTTTAATTTACGGCTAGAAATTTGCCGTCTTCGGAAAAGAATTCTTTTATCCATAACATAACTGAAATAATTGAAATTTCAGAGCAAAACTTTTTTTTTGCATTTATTCATTAATCTTATTTTATAATTCCCTGTTAAAATATCAGAGGGAAATTTTATGCTGATTTTTTGGTGATATTTTTATCCTTAAGGCTGTTGTGTACAAACCCTATTGCATTCGCTGATCTCAATGTTAACCTATAAAGAAAAAAATTGTCAACTATTTACAGATACATAAATGCTGATAATTCAATAAAAATTGTATGTCCAGATATTCTGAACTTTTCTGCACCTTGCAACCGTATTAATTTTATAAATTTCGTTGGCCAAAGACATTTATGATAATTTAAAACACACTATATCATAATTTTTCCTCCGAATAATTTAAACTTTAAAATATTACTAGTTGGTGCCAGTGAAAACATGACGGATAGATAGAAAATAAATACACTAATATACAAATTATATTCAACATATCATTGCCAAATGATGAAAATCATAAAAAATGCGCAGAAACAAATTAGCGTGTTTAAGTGGCCTCGTGCTTAGTGAGTATCAAAAGCCAGATTTTAAAATGTCACTGATCATGCGCAAAGAGCAATTTTTTTAATTGTAATTTATCGCTAATTAAACAGCGAGAAATAAGCAATTTTCCTCCGGTTTAGTCTTTTATTTCACAAACATGATTATCATAAAAATAAAAATGGCGGAGAGAGATCCAGAGAGACTCCTCGGAATAAACGTGTTTATCATTAAAACATGTCACTGAGAATACGCAGAAATCCTTTTATAATTGTAAATTATCTCTAATTAATAGAAATTGAAGTTACCAAAAAAATTACAAATTTACAGACTGCAATCTTTAGGACCAAAACGAAGTAAATTGGTACAGTAGCTTTCTTTCACGGACTGCCCAAAACTTTTTAAAAACAAAAATGCTCCAAAGTTTAAAATTTCTTTCTCTATTACAAAGTACAATTTAAAAATAAAGCCTTTAAATTCAAGTCGGTAATCCTTGGACAAATTTTCTCCTTAGGTTAACATTGAGGTAAGTGAATCAAATAGGGTTAGTGCACAGCAACATAAATGCACTGTTGGCGCGTTATGATTATTTATAATATAGACTAAAAAGAATAATTAACGATGGCTTACGAAAATATTGGATTGATTGAAACATTCCTGTTTATAAGGACTAATAATGTTGAATGGTGTCTTTCAGTTATGGTTTAAACTATCTTCAGGATGGAAATCATTTGTTCTTCTAAGTATAAATGTTTGCAGTAAAAAAAGTATTTCTTTTAGTATTAAAGAAAAATAATTTAATACCAAAAAACAATTTTTACAACTTAATACCATGAAAGAGAGGTATATTCCGTACAATAAATTATATAATCATGTTAATAATTTCTTGAGTTATTACAAAACTGAAAACAATCTGAAGATCATATTAATTCTTCAAATATGCGCATGTTGCTGATTATTTAGAGAAAGATATTTTAGTCCTAATTATGCAGTCTAATACCCACATTATACGTACGTATGAGTTTTCCTCTCCGGAAGAAAGTTCCACTGTTAATTTCTTGACTTATTTCTGAATAAGTGTGCATAATTATAATAAACGCTTAATCCCTGTTAATTGATGAATGAAAAAAAGTGAAAGTCATCTCTATTCTTCTAAGTAATAATTAAAAGCTAATATCATAGTTTCTAGATTTTGTCTATGAACAACACATGAATTTACAGTATATAGCTAAGAAAACTAATGTTTGGGTACTGTAATTTTGTCACTATTTCCACAAGTCATCGGTATACACCCTCCCCCCCCCCCCCACACACACACATATATATATATATATATGAATATATATATATATATATATATATATATATATATATATATATATATATGAATATATATATATATATATATATATATATATATATATATATATATGAATATATATATATATATATATATATATATATATATATATATATATATATATATATATATATATATATATATATATATATATATATATATATATATATATATATACATACAGTGCAATTTCGATCGATCGTTTTCGGCTCCATCGTTTTTCCGTATGTGTCGTTCACTTTATCCAGTCCTAACGATCATATTGCTTTGTTATGTTTCCGCATCTATCGTTTTCCCGCATTTATCGTTCATTTCAATCGGTCCCTTGAAAAACGATAGATCGAGATTCCACTGTATATATATATATATATATATATATATATATATATATATATATATATATATATATATATATATATATATATATATATATATATATATATATATATATATATATATATATATATATATATATATACATATATATATATATATATACATATATATATATATATATATATATATATATATATATATATATATATATATATATATATATATATATATATATATATATATATATATATATATATATATATATATATACATATACATATACATATATATATATATGTGTCAAGTCTTTGCAGTTTTTAAGTACATACCTACAACAGTTACTAAAAGTGCAGAATGACGTGTCCTGGCCTTTTTAAAATCCACTCTACAACGATAAATCCCTTCGTCGTCAAGGGTCACTTTGTCCACTTGCAACACGGCTGGCTGCCCATTGGAAGTGAAGAACGCTCGGCCTGCGAGCTCTTCGCTGGACGCATGCCTTGCTTGACCAAGCTTCCCTCTCCTAGCGTCAAGACTGTATATAGGGGTAGCTATCTCGTCTTTGTACCATAGCACCAGGTATACCTCGTCGTCGTCCATCGTGGAAGAAATATCACAAGGTAGCGTCATGTGACCGCCGGACACAGTCTTGTAGGGGATTGGAATCTCTGGAAAAAAAAAAGTTTGATTTTTAGATTCATACGGAGAAAATTTAATCATCATAAATAACATCTCGCTGTTTACTAATTTTTATTGTATATTTTTTATGCCTAGTGTATCAAACTAAGGATGTTCAATTCGAATCCTTACGACCGCTATTAAATGCGTTCGTGTCTAGTACGGATATGGCCAGGTTAAATCCGAAGAATGGAAAGTCTTTCCATGTGGTCATGAAGGATGGGGAGAATTTACAAGCCCTCGAAATATCACCCACCCTGAAATTGCTATGTCAGAATTAGGTAATACAAGGATAATCTTTACCCACCTGTATGGTGTTCCCAGATAAGAAGTAATGGACAATTTCCACAATATATTGGTCGAATGCCTCGTACAATTAACTCCGTTTTAAGAGAAAAATATTTTACACTTTTTAAAGTTATAGAGTATTAGACTAAGGGGCACTCTATTTGAATTTGATACTAACACAGTTTATACATGAAACAATGTTTATTGAATTCATTGCACACATAGAATTTGCTTTTACAGCAATAAGCATACGTACTACCTGTACGGAATATATATTAGCATTCAATAAAAATACACTTTGCCATACTCACAAACCAGCAGAGAGTCAAACCAGCAGTTCTGCCACGTAAACTTTGGGCCCCCCAGGCACAAGCACCGGTTAACACATCGAGTTGCTTACCTCGTAGCTCCGTCTCGCTTATCTATCAACTTTAACAACCTCCATATTAATCAAGCTGCATGGTATTTATACCAAGCGTGTATGCCGAAATTAGCATATCTCAAGCAGCTTCCTTAATTTATTCACTCAAAAGTTCGATTCTTGTGAATCGAATATTATGTATACCTTACAAAGTGGTATAGGATTTTAAAGTATTTAAAAAAAGATTTTTAAGTAGATTTTAGAAAGTGTTGTTCGTATTATTATAATATATGTGATTAAAAAGTATCACGGACAAATTTTTTAATCACACATTAACATACGCCTATTCGTGAATTATTTTTTCCCTTCATCAAGAATTTTATCAAATGCAGACTGTTATTTTAATGCACAGCATTATTTGTAGTATAGTTTTGTTTTAATGTATAGTATTTTATACAAATGAATTTAATTTCATTATAATATTCATCAAAATGTATTTTCAAGGCAAAATATTCATAACTGTTGTTAACTATTAATAAAAGAATATTATTAACTATTTTTAACTATAAAATGAAAGAAATACCCTTCGTATAAAAATATTTTTCTGAATTCACGAGACGTATTTCAAAAGTTTCCCCTTTGTCTCATTAGAAAAGTACCATTGCAACAAATATCCATTTTAAGATGTAGGAAATAAACTTCTTTAAAAACAAGTGAAATGAGACCTCAAACGTATTTTCCTTTTCTACACTTTCCTTTGATTCTACGCTCTCTTTTGTGCTATTCTAATGAAAATGCTGATATTTAGGTCAAGTTAAATAAGGATTCTCCTAAGTATAAGCATTATGTTAACAAAAAAGTTATATATATATATACCTTCACACACACACACACACACACATATATATATATATATATATATATATATATATATATATATATATATACATATACACACACATACATATATATATATATATATATATATATATATATATATATATATATATATATATATATATATATATATACATATATATACATATATAAAACTAAACTCACGGCGAAACAGTCCGATGTGGACCAGGGCCGGCGGTACCTATCTTGACCTTGGGGCTTGGGGTGCCATACAGCATATGTCTCAGTCAGGTGGTCAACCTGACGTGGGACCCCCAGAGTTTAGTTCCCACGCATACTTGGTAGTTTTAGTAGGCTTAGTTTAGTAGGCGTTGGCGTTGAGTTTACTATGAATTGGGACCAAGGGTCCCATTCGATACCAGGAGAAACACCCCCAGACCATAATTTCCCCCTCCGCCGAACTTTACTGTGGGCTCAATGCATTCTGGCAGAAAGCGTTCTCCTGCCAGACGCCATACATACAACCTGCCATCCGAACGGTAAAGGGTGAACCTTGATTCGTCGCTCTAGAAAACCCATTTCCTCTGATCTATGGTCCGCTTTCGACGTGCTTTACACCACATTAACCGAGCACCGCAGTTCAACTTTTTGATCAAAGGCTTATGGTTAGCAGCACGACCATGAAAACCAAGCAGATGTGCTTCCTTTCGGATAGTATTCATCTAAACAACACTCCCAGATGCCCGTTTAAATTCCTGGAGTATGTGGGCCATCGGGTGGGTGACATTCTTCCAAATTTCTCTGGAAAGCACCCGTCAGTCTCTATCTCCCAGTTTCATGGGTCTGCCGACTCGGGGCGCATTCCGACAATCACCGCTCACCTTTCCCTTCTGAAACACATAGTCTTCTCTTGATTTTGAGTAATTCAGCTCGCTGGATATGTCCCTTAAGTATCGGACATTTCTATGATACCTGACGATTACAAATTTCTCGAAATCAGATGACTCTGCACTTCGAGGCATCTTGCATGCGACTAATACCAATGTTGTTTCCTACACGATACTTAATGGCTAAGGGCGTGACCTATATCATGACCGTCGATATGTTCATTTGCATGGGTGTCCAAATACTTATTGGTAGATAGTGTATATATACACTCACATACATATTAAAATATTTTTATGTGAACACGAAAACCAAAAATAATAAATTCCTTTTAGGACTCTGAAAGTAAGGACTCCGGATTTAGCTGTCTCGTTTCAAAATGTTTTCTTCGTTATATCATATATATTGTTTTCTTTATGATTTGTATTTTATAGTTCCTTTGGAAGTTCGGCATAGCAAATTCCCTGAATTTGTGCAGAGCTTCAGAAAATTCGATATTTATCTTTAACGCTTTAGGCAGATACCAGTCTGAGTATGAATGTTTTTCTTGTTTCTAATTAATGTTTTTCTAGCCTGGAATTTTCTTTACTTAAGATTTTATTCGCTTCTTCTTTCCACAAACAGTGTTCTTAAAAAAGCAAACGTCATTCAGATTCTAATGTACAAGGTAAGTATATTTTTGAATTTACAGTCTCATGCAATTTATAATACACTTGCAATTTAGATGCAAATTCTTTCAGAGTAAGTACTGTTATTTAGGATAGATGTCGGTCCTAGCTTTGCCTAAGAAATATATATTTTAATAACTTTCGGTCGTAGAATGCCTAGAATATTTTCATTAAATATGGATTACGAATAAATAATTGTACTTCAAAAGAATATTATAATACATTATCTCGTCGAAAAAAGCTGGTTGCGAACACACAACCCTGCATTTTTACTAATTTTTTTATCTTGTAAAAGAAGTGATGATTTCTGGTATTGAATTAAGGTATAATAATTACAAGATAAAAATAAGTTTTTATATACCATGTTTTTAAATTTTCTGTTGAATCATATAAACTTGGCAATTCTATGTGTTAATAAATACTTTTTAAAATTTTTTTAAAGAATTATCCCATCAACTAGATAGAAAATGATCAAATCCTTAATAAAGAGGTATCAAATGCGTAATCAATCCTTTAGCTCGAGAATTAGAATTTAACTTGCGTTTAACTTTTCATTCCCGTCCCGGCCGATAGATAGCTGCACCATTCTACAAAACAAAATTAACTCAAAGTGAATTCAAATACGCTTCAGGATGGCTAAAAGTATTAAAATAATGCATTGCCATCGTGTTCTGAGCTATTCTAAAAGTTTCAAATGTCTAGCTAGTCGGGAAATTAGTTAAAAATTGATTGCAAGATTTGTACCGGACAAACACACAAACACACAAACAAGAAAGCGAGTAAATAAAAACATGGTAAAAATTTGTAATGATACAAACATTATGTGATCTGAATATGCCATCAGAATATGATTTTCGTTGAAGCATTTTATTAATGTTGCCATACAAATACTAGATGTTGAAAATTGATTTTATATCCGTATATATACGTATGTATATATATATATATATATATATATATATATATATATATATATATATATATATATATATATATATATATTATTTCTGGGCATAGTTGTAGCGCCAACTGGTTGCTTCGCAGTTTGTGCGAGGCGTGTGCTATTTAGTTGGACTCTTGAACGAATAAACGCCTGTCGCTTGAATTTTTGGTGATTTAATATTTCTTGAATTTCTTCACTAGATTTCGCACCATTTTCGTAAGATAACAATTATATAAGTAAGGTCGGATTCAAATGTGCTACGGTGGAAGACAAAAATATGTCAACAATAGGACAATTTTTTGTCTTCTTTCGAATGCAGAAACCTACGGACAATGTCCTTAGGACTACAGATAAAAAGGGAAATAGACAAAACTACAATGGAACCCAAGTAATAGAAAATACATAAACAGGAAAAGCATGTATGATAAATTTATCTTGCTGTAACAAGACTCCCAATAGCGTCCTTCCAAAGAAGCCCACTTAAGGCAGAGCAGGATATGATGTGTTTGCCGTCCATGTTGACGGAATTTCGAACAGTGCAAAAAGAGCTGGAAAATTTCCCATTCTATTTAATAATACTGTCAAGCAGTCGTATTCCGTTGCAATACTGCAATCAGCCATTGGAATTTCACTTGGGTCGTCGGAAGGCCGTTCAGGATCTTGTTCCAGATTTTATTTTTAATAGCGTTTAGAAGATGATATAAAACAACTCATTATTTTCTGCTTTATAACTTGCATGAAGTTTTATAATGCATTTTATTATAAGACAGCTTTACAGATGGATATTGAGATTCCTCTCTTAGATAATAAATATGCTGCCTCATCTCTTGGTATGTTGCAGTGGGGGTGGTATCCATTGCAGGACAAAGGTTGGGAAATTAGTCATAGATTTTATTTTGCAGGTCGCTATAGCATGAATGGCAGTGGAAAATTCTTAAACCCTTTGAGGGGCGCCGTTTGCACAGTGAAAACGCCTAAATCTAGTTTTTTCTTTTCACTTGCATTCAATGTATTCCAGTTAAATGAGCAGGAAAATGGCTAGTACTGCCATCTTTTATCATTTTAAAGAAGTAAAAATATTTTGCAATCTTTAATTAAAAAATTTTTTAAGATTCTTTATGTTAAAAAAATCGGGGAAAATTTTCTGCACCGTTCAAACTGTGGAAGCGGTTGTCCCTGAAAGGGTTGAAGAATTACAACAGGGGGAAAATCCAGAAATCCGTGTTTCTAGAGAACAGGGATTACCCAAATGGCCTCGACTTCTCCATCGAAGGCTTTGTTGTGATAATCTAGTGGTAGAAAATGGGAAAATAAGGAACTGCATATACCAGCATCAGCTCTATTCTTGTTCTTAAACTTCATCTTACACACATTTTTATATAGATACATGTATATAATCATGTAACCATTCGCTGGTTGGATAACGTTCTTCAGTTGTGTATATGGCTATGGAAAATATGATTCCTTGGTCACAGTCTGATTTTATCACAGGTTTACAAAGATATCTGCGTGAAAAAATTATATTTCATAGTTCAGATGGATTACTGGGCAGTAATAGAGGTGTTGGGTCGAAGTGTAGTTCATATTTCAATTTGTCTCTTAGAGCACAGGGGATGAATCTTTACTGAGTCTTAAGTCTTCGTGATTCATCATACAGAGTAAAAACTACATGCATTTGGGGATTTCAAATTTTCGTCTTAAGCGGCTTTAAGTTTGAAATTTGAATTACATCAAACATGATAATCTCTCCCGTAAATTGCAATATAGGACAAAAATAAAGTATCATATCTTCAGTCTATGTCATTATTATTAGTAAATATATCGTCAGAAATTAGACTTACCAAAGCAGTTTGATAAGTATTTATTATATTTCGAGTAAATTTATATTTATGAATATTTCTATATCCTTTTCATATAAGTTTTACCATTTTCATTTTAATATTTCACTTTAGGTAAAAGGTTTTAATTCATTTCATATGGAATAAATATTTATTATTTATCTACTGATTGTCTTGCATAAGGGCCGATAACAGTAGATGCTAAACGGGCACTAATACGTTCTTTACATAATAAAATATATCAAGCGTTCGTAGCTATTATTTGGTCGATAACCTCAATAACAGAAGGGGATGTGCTGAGACATATCACATCTTTAGGGAAGAATACCTCGCTAGAGGGAAAAAAAGGACGGAGGTAGACCTGTCTTTTGCTTCCATCTTGAACAATGAGACAGCTGATTTATCACTATGATAAGGTAACACACAGGTTTAGAAAAAAAACGCATCTCTTTCAATATCCGTATTAACATTTATTACAATTTTGATACTACAATTATGCGATACTCGCTACCCAAACACGTCTTAAAATAATCCTCCATAATAAAGAGAAGTATTGTTTGTTCAGAAAACTTTCTTTTTACAAGATTTGTGTGGTTATTACCTACAAATAACAAGCCACTCATCACCCCAGCGAATTCGGTCTCAAGTAACAAAAAACAGTATTCAGTTGGAAGAGTTTACTAAATGTTACGTAAATAATTATACCGCCAGAAATACGACTTAACTCACCAGTCTGATGTTTCAGTACCACGCATATCCTTTCCTCATCTTGTCAAATAAGTTAAATGAAATAACACTCTGGAAATGTATAATGATTTTGTCGTCCTGTAATTTCCGACAAATAATATTAAAGTACAGTTCAAATTTGTTTTTTTAAATAATTTTTATAGGAGAGATTAAATTTATTCTATCTCAAACAATAACCACATAAAAGATAAAAATCTTAGAAAGTCGTTATTACAAATCTTTTCAATATATTATTCATACGTCAAATCTAATACAGTAAAAATCATGTAAATATATCACCTAATTAACTTGACAAAGCCTATGTGTCAATATCATGAATCACATAAATTTGAGAATATGCTGTTAGGTATCGAAATATACTATCACGTGCCTGCGTGTGTGCTCAAACTAACCATTCAAACACGCTACAATGTTGAAAATTTTAATTACAGTAAGAAAACATATATCAGATTTTCTTTCATATAGCCCTAACTAAAATGCATGCCATAAAAACGAAAAAAGAGTAAATTCAAACAGGCAACTCAGTTAAAAATTGATATTATGGTAAAAATTCAGGTCTGGGATTTTCTTCTAAAAAACAACTTAACTAGATTATATAGTCTGAAATTCAAAATAAATTAAATTGAAATACTAAGCAAATGTGTAATTTTCACAGTTACATAAAACAATATATATCTGTGTAATGAAAAACCAGAAAAATCTTCCTCATATACCACAATACATAGTTCTTCCTAGCAAATTACTTTACTGATATTAACTTTTATCTAAACAAAAAAATGTATTTAAGATACATTTATATTTAATATTCAGATTTTATATAAAGATGTAAATTTCTTTTCATTTCAAAGTTCTCCATTACTGTTTAGTTAAGAAACAGCTTTTTATGTAACATTACATAAGAAAACTGTTTAGCTCCCCTTTCAAATCAATCTCTATCTCGAACTCTTTCATCTATTATAATGTTCCCAAAGGGAAATAAAATGTATGTAACATTTAAAACTTGTTAAAAACTCTTAGTATAAAAGAATAGTAAATATATAGAATCATTATAAATCGTTGATTAAATAACCCAGCAGAAAATATTCATTGCTTTTCTAAGTAGATACATTCCATGAAAAAAACTACCTCTATTTGCACTCGGATTTCTATTTAGTTTTCAGACTATTTAATGAAAGTAAATGCCAAAAGCAAATCATTCATTTTATTTAAAACAAAATGATGTTTCCTCCTACTTCATCGTTTCGCCTGCTCCAAATTGTTTTCTTTCAAAAGCGGTAAGAAAAATGCAAAACCTGTTACAAACTAGTTTGAATTTCTGATCAACAAAAATAATAGCATTTACTTACATGGGAATCTGTGAAAGGAATTCAATATTTACTCTTCTAAAAGATGGCTCTCGCTTTGAGTAAACAGTTTACTGTTCAAACCGAACTGATTGGTTGTTGCAATCATGAAATTGTAATTTTCTTGGAAACCATAGAAAGAAAACGCTCTGGCTAAATTTGTGAAGGCTTATGATCGATTTTTTTTTATCAGAGGTATTCAGGGTTTGGGTAAAAGGGAAACATTCTTGTGTTGTGTTAGATAAAACTCTATCCGAAACATTTTATATTGAATAAAACGTAACAATAAATATTTCTTTAACTGTCAATGTGTTATTATTGTATAAAGTTATTATTGTATAAACAAAAGGAAAAGAATATATTTTGTCAAATTGCGTCATTAAAACTTCATTTGTCAAGCTTTCACACATTTGTTTGTAAAAAAAAATTTTTTAAATATAAACGTTAAAGTTAATTCAAAGCAATATCTTTGTAATATATATTAATGACACTTAAGGAAATTAGAATTCGCAGTGCTTTGTTATTTAGAGATAGATCTGTGCATGTCTGCTCTGAAAGAAATAGTACAATGACAACGACATAGGTGGCAGAATTTACATTTTATGGCGTAAGATACAGTTAAATAATGTACTCATATATTTAATTTTTAACGTACGATTACGTTCCTCCATAACAGTCCTGCGGAAAAGAAAATTTCAGACGCTAAAACCGCCCGTCCATCAGTCCTCGCGAGTTATAATTTTGGCAGGGCGTCAAACCCAGTCTATCGCTTGGACAAGTTAAACAGAAAAATACCAAGATGCTCTAAAATGTTGACATACATATATGTATATATATACATACGTACATATATATAGATACATATATACATACAAAAGAGGTAAGCAACCATAAGTAATCCTACGTTAATAATCCGTGGTAGTTTCGTTAGAAGAGACTACCTGCTTTTTTTCCTTAAAAATGTGATTTTTCTGGTTTTGTTTATTTATTTTTGTCGCTTTATATTATCTTAAATTTGAATAATTCTTTATTTTCCTTCTGGGATATTCGTTCTTTAGTTTCTGCAAAAATTTACTTTTTAATTTAGTATTTTAAATTGTGACCTGATAGTATGAAAATTGCTTAAAGTCTTTAACAACTGAGATTTTCTTTTTAAATCTTGAATATTGTATACTTTTTTAGTTATCAATTTTGAACAACTATATCCCCCCGTTCTTAATGTTGTTAAATTTATACATACACATTCTCGCAGAAAAAACAGTCTCGTGTGTAGACCGGGAACTGCGTGGCGTAATGTTAGGCCTTATAGCCCGAATTTTTCAGTGTATATTTAATTAACTGTAATTCTTCCTTTTTTATGACTTAAATATCTTAATATTATGCACAAATAATACACTGAAGTGCAAAAATTAAGGAAAGAATGAAAAATTTAGCATAACAGTGGAAATATGAGACAAAACTGAACAAAAGGACACCTAGAACAGTGTCTAGAAGCAGGTCCTGAGTTTGCGCGCAAGAACACGCACAGCACTTTATGGTATGACTAGCTGGAAACCCGCACTTCGCTACGGAGTACATTGAAATTAAATACAATGGTCAATGTATGCAATTAATGCCTATATATATATATATATATATATATATATATATATATATATATAATAAATACGACGATCAATGTATAGAATTATATATAATATCTTTTATTGTATTTTAATATTTTTTTGGATAATGTCCAATCGTCTGCCGCATTAGCAAGAAAAAAAAAGTTTTTTTGCCTATTTAGTTGTTATACACGTGACGATAAATTTATTTAAAGTACCAGAAAAGGAAAGCACGTGATCGGCATTTAATAAATTAAATTCTAAAATTTAATCTTTAAAAATTCACCAAAAATCAGGTAATGAGGGTAAAGATTCGAAATAAATTTCATTTTAAAGGAATTTTTATGATTTTTCTCGTGGTAAAAATTTTATAACGCTCAATTTATTATTTTAAATGCAACTTCATTTTAAAAGTTACTAAAACAGCTTAAAAAATTAATTAAAAAAAATCTAAGTAGAATTTTTAAAAAATCTTTCTTAGTGCACCCCTACACTCTAAGAAGAATCACCATGCAAAATTTCAGCCCATTAGGTCCAGCGGTTTGGTCTGTGCGTTGTATGTCAGTCAGTTACGGAACTGTTTTATATGTATAGATTAGTAAACATCTTTCCACATCATTTGTGCCGGGTCATGTGTATGATTTGTAAAAACCTTGTTCGCTGCTATGCAATATTACATGTCAAAACCTAATGTTCGAGCACCTGTGTAGAATTCTACTTAAAAAATAAACCCTGATTTCACTTGCATAGTTCATCATGCATTGTTTATTACGCCGTGAGTCAGAAGTCAGCCTAAAAAGTCATACATATATATTCTTGTAGGATCTCTCTAGTTTAGCGATTCGATATTTTTTAAGGGGGTCCGGGACACATTTAAAAAAAATTATTTAATGAGTTAAAATTTTGAATTTTTTGTGATGTAATTTGTACACAAAATCACATCATAAAATTTCTCAAAAACTTTCTAAAAAATTTTAAAATTAAAAATTTTTAATAAAAGTGGCGTAATTTAAAATCTTTATAACTCGAAATATTATTAGTCGAATTTCAAATTTTTTTCATTTAATTAAACAGAAATATATAAGTTTTAATTTTGTTTCAGAATTTTTTGAAATATTAATTTTTAAAGACATTAAAAATATTTAGATTAAAAATTACAAAAAAAATTAAGTAATTTATTTTTAAAAAATCATATTTTCAAAAGTAAATATTTTTTTTAAAATTTGCTGAATCAAAAATAAAGTAAAATAGTTTTAAAAGACAAATTCCAAGTTTCAACTATTTATAATTAACGGGTCTTGACTTATAACAATTTAAAGACGAGAAAGGGGGAAAAAAACCTATCATGCAGAAAAACGTACTTACAGGTTTAAACATCGTTTGGCTACTATTAGAATGATGCAAAAAAAAAAAAAAAAACCTGTTCTAATTCAGATAGAAACGTGATTTACACATCATTTTAAGCGTAAAAGAACGAAACAATTTTTAATGCAATAAAAATTTTTTAACAATTTTGTGTCCAGGTTTAAATGTTAAAAATAAGTTTTATTTATACTATGAGAGTTGCATATACGAAATGTAGTTAGATCGCAGTAGCATTAAGAATAGTTGAAATCAATTAAAAGAAAAAACCGGAGCCCCTAGATATGCATTTTTCATTACGTTAAATTCAATATTTATGCTATTTCTTTATTATACATTTATTTTAAGAAAACTGTTAGAAGAAATCAATTTTATCCATCTTTTGATAAGAAGAACAACGAATAATAGTATATTGATAATAGTGGCTTCTGTGATTGAGGAGATAAAGGATTTCAGACCATTGTCGAATGTAGCGAATATAGAAAGAACCTTTTGCCGGGTTACATGAGATATATCAAGCATGTCACTTGTATACAATGCTTTTAAAAATATTAATGAATATATATAAATTGAAACTTAACTTTTTAAAATTGGGATAGAAAGGTATTACTATTTGTATAGCAAACTTTTAAACTTTATGAAATGTTTCCTAATATGTTATTTTTCATATATTGCCCTGAACAGAAGCTGTTTAGATATTTATATATACAGTGGAATCTCGATCTATCGTTTTTCAAGGGACCGATTGAAATGAACGATAAATGCGGGAAAACGATAGATGCGGAAACATAACAAAGCAATATGATCCTTGGGACTGGATAAAATGAACGACACATACGGAAAAACGATGGATCCGAAAACGATCGATCGAGATTCCACTGTATATATATATATATATATATATATATATATATATATATATATATATATATATATATATATATATATATATATATATATATATATATATATATATATATATATATATACATTTTTATTCAAAGGTATATCAATGTCTTGCACATTTTTAAGCAAAAATATCAATGAATTTAAAAATTTTAAACTTCAGGAATTTAAACAGGCACACAAACTTCTACTTTGGGTATAATTGTCTTATTAATTTACTTAATTGTTTCTTAATTTTTTTATATACTACCCTATCATACAATCACTTTTTTTCGCTAACTTAATTGAAAAGTTAAACATGCGTAGGGAAAACTGAATAATTAATCCCTTAGTAAATAAGGTTTTGCATTTGTACATTTATATTAAAAAAATGGGACCCACCTACCCTTATTTTAAAGAATCGAACAGCTTTGGGGGTTTCCGTATTCAGATGAGCCCACATGCTTATTTTAAAAGCAAGATTGAGGTGTCTCCTACGTTATTGAAAAGGGAAGTCCCCTATCATAAATCTGCAGATAATACAAAAGAAAGATATTCAGTCTATGTCTAAGATACGTTTGAAATTGCAGTGCTGCTGGAAAAGAATGCAACAATGAAATATAAATATATTTTTTGAGATATTGAACTATAAAATGGCATAATAATATCGGTGATATAGCTCTGAACCTAATACATATATGGATACAATTCTTTTACATATGTACCTAATAAAATGAAAGAGATGCGAACAATGTTTTTTTTTTTTGCCGTGTAGCTAAGTTAGATGATTATATACTGAAATACACAATAAGCGAAAAAGAGAAATCAGAATCTTCTGTTCATACGCATCTCATAAAATGAAAGAGATACGAAGAATGTTTTTTGCATGCTAGGTAGGATGATTATCTTCTCCAAAATACAATAAGCGAATAAGAGAAATCATAATATTCTTTCCATACGCTCGCAAATTGAATATCTGTGATCATCTCAAAAAAGTTCTGCAATGAAAACTAATATCAAGATGTTTTATTCAGGCAACATCGATATTTTCGAAGCTACATCAGGAATTTGATGCTATAGATATTTAATTCAGAAAACTTTCTTGATTTTCAATATTATGTACCAGCATAATGAATACGACGAAGCTCCGTGCTCCCACCATTTCTCAAGGCAAGAATAGTTACATGCACGATCACTTTTAGAGAGCGTTACTGATCATTAATCTTATAATGTGCACTACATTTTTTTCGGAAACTTTAACAAGTAACGCATGGCTGCAAATCCAGCCATGTAAGGCTGCTTATTTATTTGGAACACAATTTTGAAAGATTTTCGGTGAAAAATGAAGCATTTATGTTTTATGCCCTGAGCGAAAGATAACTGATACAAATATCCATCAAAGTCATAGGAAAAGATAATTGAATACCCGAATGGATGATGGTGTTTTGTCACAATTTTTCATAAATAGTTTCCCCCCACCCCATGGATTAAGGGGTCTATCTCTCACTTAGCCTCGTAGAATATCAAATATGTATAATGGTTCTCAAGTTATATGAATGGATATTCAATGTTAATATTTGAGATGTAGAGACTTGACATCTTTATCCTTGCACTAAAACTATTTTTGAAAACTGTTGCATAACACATTCATCCACTCGCGTCTTCAATTATAACAGCACACAGTTGCAGTTAAAGTTAATTGCCGAATAGGTTTCAATGAACATAGCGCGTTAGTAAATTCAACATCTCGGCAGTCAGTCCTTTTGTATCAAAACGAAAATGGTATCCAAAGGGAAGACAGTAAAATATGTGATATACAAATATACCTCACTGTGCTTTGAAAAAGTGGTCAACATTGTGTTTGAGTAAACACTTTCAGAGAACTGGTTTTAGAGGGGGAGAGAAAATTTAGTGTTTTATTTTCATGATTATAAATTATCTATAAAAAAACCAGCGAATAAATGCTGATAGAAATTAGAAAAAATTGATGGCACAAGTGGATGAACGTGTTATTTCACGCTAAAAAATTCTTACATGGATAAGTTTTTATGTGTCTGTCTTTCTCATGGCATCATTGAATATCTAGCAAGTATAATAATTTTAAAGATTTATCAGTGGATATTCAAGAAAGCTATGTGAAAGAAAGACACATCCCACCTTCATCCATTAAATAAAAGTCTTAACACCTTCCTCCACTCATTATGTCAATTATAATATTACTGAATCATAATTTATAAAAATATTAGTTGTATAATACATAGATTCATTAACACACGCAAAGTTTTATGCATGAGTTGTTTGTAATGAGTATGCATGAGATGTTTTTATATGTTTGTATGAGTTGTTTATAAAACTTGCTATTGTTGTCGCTTATCCCACTTGACAGCAACATTAGACCAAGTCCATATAGGCTAGTCGGCAGAGGGGAGCGGCTCCGGTTTTAATTAGCACCACAAGGGTCGGAGTCCGATTTGGCTACTATCCGGTACCGTGTTTTTTAACCGAATCAAGTGACGAGACCGATGAACTTGAACTCGCCCCCCCAGAGGTAAATTTGAGAACTTGGAGGACATTGCCACCTAGACAGATTTTTCGTGCACCAGCCGCCTTTAGTGTACGCGGCGGTAGGTTTGTCAGCGACGAGCATCGAACCAGTGACTTACAGCTCATTGGCTCACTGCTTTGACCTTTGGGCCACCGCGTCCCGATTTTTAAAAGTGATATAAGGCAGTAGAAATACGGTGATGTAAATAAGAAAGTGATATAAGACAGTAGATATACGACGATAGAGATAAGAAAGTGATATAAGGCAGTAGAAATACGGTGATGGAAATAAGAAAGAGCATCTTGAATCAACAATGAGTTATCTGAACCATTTCTGTGCATCAAACTTTTATTTTCTGAGTGAAATGTAAGATCAAAGCTACAAGTTTTAACATGACTATTCATTGCTTGTAACCAACAATTGATCTAGGTTACATTAACTCAATAAATGGATACCACTTTTGTTAACAATCATCTCCCAAGACCTGAGAATTGTTGGACATGAATAACTAACATCGAATATATCTGTGAAACAATTTACAACGAAACTGGTGTTTTGGAATATCGCAAACAGTTAGAGAAATCTATGATTCTCAATAATATTACCTGCTTTAGTATTTTATCTTTTTTTCATCGATCTGTTTTCTTCGTTCACTAGAGTTTTTGTTCTACAGAGGGGAAAAAAACTTTAATGGATGTGCTGTATGATCAGACCAATTTGTCGAAATGTGTTGTCTCATAACTTTTATGATTGCTTGTGTTTCTGACGTATGTTATTTAATATTTCTAGATAGACGGTCATCAGCACCACGTTTTCTATAAAACAAACTTAAGGAGCTCAAAAAGTGTAATTCAGAAATTGAATATTTGTTTCTCTAGATCTGGTATTTAATATTTGTAAATGCAAATTTTTAAATAAGGGATTTTATGTCACCGCTAAAATGTATATCAAACGACAAATTAAAAAAAAAGTTTTTAAAAATGTATGAATGAGGACATTAAATACTTAAATAATACAGGGTCATCAAAAAAGTTTCGACACATTTCATATAATCATATAATGAAATAATTACAATACAAACAATTATTTCGTTGTGTAATGTACAGAATTTAATAGAATTTTACCTTAATAAGTTTCAATATGAGCACCGTTGGTTGCTCTACACATATCAAGTCGATAATCAATCTCTAACCAGGTGTTACGGAACATGTCTAGAGTCACTGTGGCAATTGCATCGACAATTCTCTCCCGTAAATGTGTCGAGTCATGTACCTTTGCGCTGTAAACAATGTTCTTGACGTAACTCCAGATTTGTACTTCACTAACCACAACACACATTGAGCTTACTCTTGAACGGTCCACATTGCACTGACGGAAAGCCGAACGAAGACCTCTTCCACCTTGCATCGCTTCTGCGCAACCTTCCATGTCACGGTTGCGCACCAGTTACATTTAGAAATCTTCGACACTTGCTAAGTTGTTTGAAAAAAATATTATTGCGTTTGCTCAATTTCTTTGAGAATTATGAGTTTTCGAAATGTGTCCAAACTTTTTGATGACCCTGTATATAAAAATATCAATCTAATAAACTGCAAACATTCCAATGAATTTTGGGATAGTTTGTGATATCATCTGCGTTATAAGTAATAATATAAATGATTAACAACCATACAAACTACGAAGATTTAAAATAACTTTCGGAGAATATGTTACATATTCTACGAGATCAGTCAAAGTAAATTTTGTATTAAAGCAATCTCCTCAAGCCTGTTTATAGGTAATATAAAGTACTCTCTAACGGCAAAGTTAAAATATCATTTACATAAAATTTACACACTTGTTTAAAATATCCAGCTCCTATTATCAAACAAAGGAATAGGAATAAATGTGATATATTTTACTGGAGCGCCCTCTGGTTTATTATTTTTGCCCTCTGGTTATATTATTTTTTTCCCTCTTTGCAATTTATTGCTGAAAAGTTTAAATAAGATACAAATTAATAGTAATAAATCCCCCGTAGTGCTTTTGCAGCAGCGTCTTGAATAAATTTCCATGCGCTTCCATGCCAAGCAGGCTTTCAATTTCATGTGACTGTATATTTTGTCAGGAGACTGCTTGAAGCGCATTAAGTGATTAATTGGTGGCAGATTTCTGGGGTGATAAAATCACATCATTTATCTTGCTCCATCCTATTAATGCCGCATGATTTGGGACGTAGTTTAGCAGTAGTCGGTGTATATAAGGCGGAATGGCGTTGAGTATGTGTGCGACACTAAATTTAGCCAGAAATATTTAATAAGGGATCATTTCGGTATGAAGTTTTCATTCGTGCCAGCATTTTGGGGACAGTAAGAATCGTAGCTGTAATTGGTCAGTGTCAATTTCAATTAAAATGTTTAAAATGACCGTGGAGTTAATTTGCAGTTGATTTATAGAACTGTAGTTTATTTACACAAATTTCAAATCATTAAAAAGTCTCTGTTAATTAGTATTTCAGGACGTTCTGCACCATGCAAATATGTATTGCGTACGGTCAGTGCATTTTGGTTGAATACAGTACGATTTAAAAACGCCTTGGATAGACACACATTTTCTACTATTAAACCATTCGGAATGGATAAGTAGTTCATTTACACAAATTAGGAATTATTTAAAATTGCTCTGTTAATGAATGGTTTAGAACGGTCAGTACTTTGTATAATTGTATCACGTGCGTGTGCATTTAGTAGATACGAGTACTATTTTAAAATAATGGATGGATTTATCATTTTCTACTATTAAATCATTCAGAATGACCATGTAGAGCATATAAATGACACAAATTTGGAGGGCTCAGTGTTAAAATGAACCAAGTCCACTTTCTGACTATTCCGTACTAACAATTCCATAATGCGATAAAACATAAAATTGTTTTAATGCAAAAGTGAACCAAGTTCATCCTATAAATTTTAACCATCAGATGGCAACAGTTCTATGTATCACTGAATAAAACTTTTTTCTATTCAGAGCAAAAGTAGACCGAGTCCATTGTGCGCTCCCAGGAGCTATTTCCACCTTGGTTGGTTGCCTTGTCAACCACTACGTGCTGCTCTAGCGCGTAACTTTTAATATACCAAGAAATGGCATTGTGGTTGTTGTTCTAAAGATATTGAGATTTTATGATGTATTTGCTGATCTATTATAAATAAACAGTTAACACAGTGTGTCCATTTTCGTTCCTGCGAACGACGAGTGCCCTGCACTCTTCTTTTTCTTATAGATAAACAACTATAGGGTTCGCGTGTTGCTCAGATGCAAATTTCTGGAAGCAGCGCTGTACATGCCAGCCAAAGTGAGTTCGGCGCAGGTGTTTGATCTATTTAAAGGGCACACGCTGAGTTGGCAAGAGCCCAAGACTTTAGTAGCGATACGGGAGAGAGCGAGGCAAGCTTGATGGAAGGTGATAGCGGTGTTTAACTGATAGAGCGTGTATTGGTATTTAGCCGAGGTGGCTGCACGACTTCGAGATTTAGCTCAGAGCCGAGGTGTACGTATATTGTTAGTAAATGCCTACTCTGCATGAGGGATTCATTGCGACCTTTAGTTTCTTAGTACCGCGGGTTGCGGTACTGTTGTGTATTATTTTGGAAGCCCCAAGTCTGTATATGTTAGTCTGCCTCTACGTAGAGAATAACGGAGTTATTCTGGAGTTATCCCTCGTACTTTATAATGTGCCTGGACCGTTAGAGATATAAAAAGAAAGTAAGAGCCACATGCAACTTATACAGCCTTACGGCATTTTACTATTATTTTTACAGTCCACTGCATGTGAATCTCGACATCCATTTTCTGAGTTGTAAACATGGATGTGGATTTGTAGGTGTATTCTGTGATTTAACTTATTTCATCGACCTGAACATACCTCACAGTCAGTATCGGAGAAAACATTTATATTTAGGATATTGTCAGACTTTTCTAAACAGAACGTTTCCTTGCGTGGGTTGGTACTGAGCTCAAAGAGAATGACATCATGTCAAAAGGATGGCAGTGGTTCAGCTAAAACCAGAGTATTTCACTATTTTATAAAGATGAGAATGTGAGAGTTTACGCGAATATTTTCCTATAATGGTGAAAATAAGTTAGGAAAGACAGTATAGACGCCTCAGTAAAAAAAAAAGGGTTTTGGAGAGATTGACAGCAGGGGTAAGGCAACTTCAAACGTAATTGATAATTTTAAAGTTGGTACCCACATCAAATCTTTCCCTTGCTACGAGAGTTACTACTGTACGAAACTGTTATGTAAACAAAATTTATCTGAATCCTAACCTTAATATAAAAAAAAAATTCAAGTATGATCTCTATGTTGCTAAGTGTGCTGGTGAAAACAAGCAGCCGTTGAAAGATAATACTATTACCAAGCGTTTTAGAAAAAAAATCGATTTACCCTTTTGAGTTCCTTCAAAAGATGCATGCAGGTTGTGTGATGATCTTATGCATAAAACAAAAAGCAAGCATAATCCTGAAAACAACTCAAGTGTAATAGGGAACTCCATTGAGTTATATGCAGAGGAAGCAATATAAGTCCTTAAAGGTGACAGTAACTGAGCATCAAATGAGACTTATGTTTGCACACTTGAACTCCAAAAGACACTGCCTTATCCAAAATTTTCAACCTCTATTGTAAGCTACAAAATAAATATGTACTTATACAAATATGGTTTTACTGCTTCAATGATTCCACTGGTTAGATGAATGGGACGAGGCACATGTTTCTAGGATCTTTATTCTAGTATTTGCGAGAGTTTAAGAGAAAATGCAAGAACTTACTAACTCATATGTTCCGACTTTTCCACTGCGCAAAACAGAGAGTAAAAAATGGCCTGTGCCGAAAGTATTTTTTTACATAAGTCTTTTATATGATAACAATCTTTCAAACCTTAATGCTTCAGAGGGAAAGTCCAGCTTCACCTCAAATTCTGTATGATGCCTCAATATCAGCTGTATTTGTTAGAAACTATCAGTAAAATAGTTTAAATAAGCATGAAACTATGTTACTGAAGCAAAAATACAAGCAAAAGTTAATAGTTAATTAATTAGAATCGTTCAACTTTGAGATCAATTTTCTCAGAACTGACTCTCACATTTGGTTTGTTTTAACTTGGAACCCTCAATTTGATAATATTAATAAATGTTCTATTAATTATTAGCTTAAGATTATCTGTACCCTACCAATATATATCCTGCATGGTCTGTGTATTTTGGTAGACTTAGTATGATTTCAGAGGACGATGGACCTTCCGCCTCGTTTTTTTTATTTTTCAATATTCTATTCTACATGTACAAAATGAGAATAATTAATATTTTTTCTACTACACTGAAAACTCTTAGAATTCCCAAATAAGTATTATGTAGAAGAAAAAAAAACCTGTTTTTCAAAAAATTCTTCAAAAATGCTAAATTTTTCAAAATGCTCCATGCAAATTCATTTACTTCCGATTTCTTCCAAATTTTCTATGGTTGGGTATTGAAGTATTTGTCACAAAACTGGGCTTCATTCTTTGAAACCACATTTTTTTCAACTTTATAGACCATGAAATATAGCAAAAACATGAAAAAAAACAAAAAATTATAGGCATATTAAAAAATAATAATTATTTATGAATTTAGATTTATACAAAAAAAATAAATGCACAATTATGTTTATTATATATGTGTGGTAAACTTCTTTAAAAAAATTAATCGTTTTAAAAGGATTTGCAATGGACATGGAACATTTTCCAAAATGCTAGAATTATTTATTTATTTTTTTTAACAAGCATTATTCTGACCAAACATCCTTATTTGAATTAAATTTTTCTTCAATGTAGTAAAAAATAATAGAATTATTATCACTTTGTATATAGAATTAAAAACTGAAAATTAAAAAAATTCGAAGTTTAAAATCCTTTGTCTCCTTAAAAACTTTGCTTGGATAAATTTATCATTTTTAACATGTTCCCTATTTTTTTCGAACTAAATTAAATAAAGCACATTTAAAACAAAACGAAAAATACATTTCTAAAATATATTTCTAATTTGAAATGAAATTAATCTTCCTGGACCTCCTTAAATATTGCAGAACTGAGCAGAGATAAGAAACACATGCATAGATAACTAAAGAAACAAACTAAGTTAATTCATGAAACACAAAAAAAAATCATTTGAAAACTCTCTCGTTCTTTCTGGATGCAAAAAGTATCCAATAAATAATTTATGAAATATTCATGACGTACCTCTTATGAGTTCTATCTCATTCCTAAAGTATTTCGCTCTTTTAAAGAGTAAACGGACTGATAAAGAAGATAATCGGTTTTTAGTTAAAAATACATTTAATTCGTCCTCGGCCTAGTTAGAAACGATGTTTATTTGAATCCAATTTTCAAAGGAAGTCCCAAAAGTTGTTTTCAGTTTATTTCATTCGAGCGTAGACGAATAAAGAATCTATTATTTAGAAATCTCAGCGAGGAGATTTAATCGTGGAAATAGACTTAAACATTGGGAACGCAGTAACCAAATGAATTGGAAGAGATTTCAGTAATAAACCAAGTCAGATTTAATACTCTGCATGGGAAAAAAATTACTGCTATAGTGGAATTGCTTTATTGCACAGCTGATGGTTTTATGTAAATATGTAAAAAAATCAGGCTTGAGAAAGAAAACATAAAGCTGTGTTATCAGAACTGATGTATGGTGATTTATTCTGAGAACGTCATACAATATTCAGTATACAAAATCGGGTAAGGATCCGAAGTAATATTTTCCCCATACCAATAAGTTATGTCTGGAACAGTCAGGTAGGAGAAATTCACATTTGCCAACCAAGCTTTTGCTTTTGTCCCTAAAACCTCATTAACCCTAGTCCATGGACTACCAGTGCAAGTATTGTTGCTAAAGGGAATATTTATACCGCAAATAACAGTCTATGAGGCATCGTATGACATGAACAATACAATGCCAGTCTTTTCCCTTTCTATGCCAATTGTTAATGTGAATGAGTATACACGATTAGTATAACAGCCCAATATGTAAAGCCATCAAACTAGTGGTATTTGTAAATAAATTGCCTGAATAAAGAAACACCATTGCGTAAACCAATGAGAATGTTTTAAACTGCATATCAACGTAATAATATGAAATGCTAATAAACTAACATAGGACGAAGAGATGCTTAGTTTACATCAAATTATTTTACCTTAATTTTGTCTAATTTAGAGATCACCTGGAAATTACAGTCTCTGAACTAATTGTAGAATATGCTGTTTGATATGTGGATTTGCCGGATACAATTTTACTTATAAATTAATTATTTCCATCTTATTAAAATGGACGTAATATAAATTGGTTATCTAGTCCGTAGACTACTGAGCTCTTCAACGATGCTCAATAGTATACGGGCGTCAACTATGATAAATTATATATAAAACACGAAAGTCTTTTCTATGAACAACGGGCGACATGAGATTTTTGCATGAAGCTTGAGATATGGATAATAGAGTCAAACAAAAATAAACTTATTATACACCAGGTGTCAGGGCAAAACAACCAGAACGAGTTTTTAAACATAAGGATTTGAGTTGTTCTGTAATTTATAGACATTAAGTCATGTTCTTGGTATGGAGCGAGAGAAACAGCTAGAAAATGCATAAAGAATAAGACATCAAAGATAAGTGTTATTGGAACTATTTATTAAAGCACAGAAGTACTGAGTTTAATATAATAATTGTTATAAATATTTCTTATTGTCTTAAAAAAACTCATATAAATATGAAGTGAAAATAGTTTTCATTATTGGAACAGAGGCACAGTCCATATAGCCAAAAAATAAAATAATTGTATCGATTTATCAAATGTAAGCAATCGCAAAGCAGGAACATAAAGCCGAAAGTGTGTGATGACCGTACGTTATCAGAATAAAAGTAATGTATAAATTTAACTGCTTTCTACACGCACAGTTGTCATGCAAAGAACGGCAGATCACTAATATCAGCGATGTAATATATCACTAAAAAAAATCGAAAAAGGGGCAACTGATCCTTTCTGAATATCGAACGTGTCTCAGTCAGAAATAATTAAATACGATAGTTAGGTGTGCGAGGACGACAGTTTTCACCGCTTCAATTAATAAATAAAAGAATATATATTTTAACTGGGTTAACTCGTAATAGTCATCACGGCATACTTTTGAAACTTTACCATAGCACCGTTTGATAATTTCATTCAGGGAAGCCTGGACAGGAAAGTAATTCAACCACTTTAAATTTGAAGACAACGGTATAGTTTTCATAGTGCCATTGACGTTATCCGAGGGCTACTGATGTACAAGCAGAATTTGTGAATCATGTCCCCCCTTGTGTCAATCCCTTTTCTCTTACTTCATTTAAAAGATCATACAATATGTTTTTCACTGGGATATTTGACTGGTTCCCAGTGAGACAGAATCAGTGGAGTGTTTTCTGTAAGAAGGCTGAAACATGTCCCCTATTTACCACCAAAAAGCAAATACCTGCCAAACCTTAAGTTTATTCCTAAGATCGGGATGCTGTTGGGTCAAAAGTTGGTAGTATGTACTACTTGACACTGCTTGTAAGTCCTAAATTATAGGAGCCAACAGGCGTACCCTAGGCTACGTATTCAGGTTATTGCGTAGCGACTGGTCTGCAGGTTAAAACAGCCGGGTACCTAACGGTTGGGTCGCTTTTATTATTAGTGATTATTCCTCAGGTCTATGAGGAGTAAGACAATGTCCAGGACTGTCTCTGCAGCATTCCAAAAAATTCTCTTTTAATGGAATTCCAAAATAAATTTCTGAATACCAAAACTTATTTTGGAAATGGAATTTTTAATGGAATCTTTTAATAGAATTCCAAAAAAATTTCGGAATACCAAAATTTGCTTTGGAAATGGAATTTTTAATGGGATTCCAAATTATTAGTAGTGATTATTCCTTAGAGTTATGAGGAGTATGGCAATGTTCAGGACTGTTTCTGCAGCATTCCAAAGAATTCTCTTTTAATGGAATTCCAAAATAAATTTCGGAATACCAAAATTTATTTTGGAAATGGAATTTTTAATGGAATCGCTTAATGGAATTCCAAAATAAATTTCAAAATAAATTTCGGAATAAATCAAAAGAACAAAGATATGAATGGGATATAAAATAAGATTTCAGAATACTTATTAAACATAACTCACAAACTGTGAGTTAATAATGTTGAATTAAGACTTTAAAAATCTTGGCTCAGGGAATGAAAGTCGTATAACATTATTCTGATTGATAGCTTACCACAGTTTTCATCAAAAGTAATACAAAAATAACCCCACTTTACTGGACACAAAAAATCTTTTATTTTGTGATTTAGACTTAAATAAAATTAGGTATAACTAACTCACAAGAACCAAAAACTGAGTAAAACATAAAAAATCAAGTTAAATTGATTTCACAGCTACTTAGTATTACAATATAACTCACCAGCTGATGTATAACCTGGAAAAACCCTTTAAAAATATTTGTGCGTAACGCAAAATGAATGCAAAGTGGTATAGCATGATTGATAACTAACAATATTTTTCATCAAAAACATAAAAAAACCGACCCCTCACTGAGAATAAACACTAAATATTGGTTCTTGCGATTTATCTGTAAATAAAATTAGGAATAAATCACAAGAATAAAAAATTAAATGGAACATAAAATTAGACGATATCAGAATTACCTACTGCAATATAACTATATACTCTTTAAAAATCTTGCGCAGGGAATTCAAAGTCGTATAACATTATTATGATTGATAGCTTACCACATTTTTCTTCAAAAGCAATACAAAAATAACCACTCTTCACTGGACATAAAAATAAATTTCCTATTTTGTGATTTATACCTAAATAAAATTACGCATAACTCATAAGAACCAAGAACAGAATGGAACGTAAACAATTAATTTAAACTGATTTCAAAGCTACTTAGTGTTGCAATAAAACTCACGAGCTGCTGTATAACCTGGGCAAACACTTTAAAAATCTTTGTGCGTAAAGCAAAAGGAATGCAAAGTGGTATAACATTCTTATGTTTGATAACTAACAATATTTTTCATCAAAAGCATGAAAAACCCCTACCCTTAACTGAACATAAAAACTATTATTGGTTCGTGTGATTTATCGGTAAATAAATTTAGAAATAAATCACTGGAACCAAGAATTAAATGGAGAATAACATAAGAAGATATACTTATTATAATAGCTACTTACTGTAATATAACTCAAAAACTGTGGTATAATGGGGAATAACCCTTTAAAAATCTTGGCGTAGTAAATTCAAAGTCGTATAACATCATTATGATTGATAGCTTACCACACTTTTCATCAAAAGCAATACAAAAATAACCACTCTTCAATTTACACAAAATAAATCTTCTATTTTGTGTTTTATACCTAAATAAAATTAGGTGTAACTCATGAGAACCAAGAACTGAATGGAACATAAAAAATGAAATTAAACCGATTTCAGAGCTACTTATAGTACGAGATAATGTATAACGTGGACTAACCCTCTATAAATCTTGGTTCGTAATGCAAAAAGGAATGCAAAATGTAATATTATTATGATTGATAACTTACAATATTTTTCATCAAAGCATAAAAAAACCACCCCTTACTGAGCATAAAAATAAATTCTTGGTTCCTGTGATCTATCCGTAAATAAATTTAGGAATAAATCACATGAACCAAGAATTAAATCTAACATAAAATAAGAGGATATCAGAGCTACTTTCTGCAATATAACTAAAAAACTGTGGTATAATGGGGAATAACCCTTTAAAAATCTTGGCTCAGGGAATGCTAAGTCGTATAACATTATTATGATTGATAGCTTACCATATTTTTCATCAAAAGCAATAAGAAAAAAAAACTTACCCACCCCTCTACTCGGCTCAAAAAATAATACCAGTTTCTAAGTTTGGAACAGAAGAATAAATATCAAGGTAACCGTGATGTTTAGGCATATTTTTGAGGGTACTTTAAAAGTATGTCTGGTTTTGAGGGAAACTTTTCTCATTCATGGAAAAAGAAGAAAACTTCCAGACGTTGAAAAATTACTTCCGTTTAAATGTTTTAGGAAATTAGGTATGTGTTTTCTTCTAACTTTTAAAGCGGAGCAACGAAGTGTAGTTTGTTTTCTTGCTAAATGTGGGAAACAGATCATGTGCGTAAGCGTTGTTTTCTGGAACGTTCTCCATTACAGAAGAAATAAAGAAAAAATCTTAACTTAGACGGGAGAAAGTTTGATATTATCATTAAAACGTGTTCATTTACTTTAAAGTCTGCTGAGTATATAAATCTTTATAATGTAGGACTCCCACGCTGCGTTTATTACTCTCGCCGCACGTCAAAGAAAATTTAAATAAATGTGTATATATTATCATTAGAGTGCAGTATCGTGGTAAATATTCCTTTTTTATTGCTTAAAATTTATTTTATTGCTATTAGCATCGTTATTTGTTCTTTTTACAAATATGTAAATGGATGTATGTAAAGTAATTTCTTGTTTCTGATAGTTAAAATTCGAATCATAAAAAAGTAACATTTTAAAAGCTTGCATAATGATATGAAGTTTAAATGTATGAAAACACGTTTATTCTGATCCATTATCATTTACATGCCTAGAGGATTATACATATAAAAAAAGACACAAGTTTGAAAACATCGTTAACAGTATTTAATGTTTAATTTTCTAAAAAAAAATATTTTATATTTATTGCAACAGACTTCTGTTGCCAGTAAGAGGAATATTCTTTCATATTTATTTTACAATATGTGGCAAGGAATAAATGAAGTCGTTCCTGCATAGGGTTTTACTAATAAGAAAAGGACCTCACTCTAAGAAAAGCAGAATTTATTCCCTGGGATGGGTTGTACTTATAGACATTATGTATTTGCCAATGTCTTGATATGCCATTTATCCTGAGGTTATCATTTAAAAGCGCAGAAAGATAAATGAAAAAATGCAAAAAAATATTAAATTTTTTTAAAGTTTAATTCCTAAAAATGTTATATTTATTGCAACAGACTTCGTATACCAGTAGGATGCATATCTCTCATATTCATTTAAAAATATGCGGAAATGAATGCACGAAGTCGTACAGGAACAAGTTTTTATTAATCGGAAATTGAACTCGTCCAAAGTACTGTGCAATTAACTCCTTTTGGGTGAAGGTGTGGATATTGTTAAGCACAGCGTGTATATGCCAGCTCTACCAGCGTGCATACAAGAGATAAAATTTCGACTTGTTGCAGCTGTTGCGCCCATCACACAATGTAAGGGATTTTAGAAATGATTACTAAAAATAAAGCCATTTTTCTTTTTTCCTATATTCCAGAGGTGACCAAGGAGAATAGTGTTAAGAGCCGTTTGGGAATATCTATATACAGTAAATCCTCGTTTATCCGGATGTACGGATAATTTGGATCAGATGTGTAGACAATATTATTATTTAATGTTCACATTAGATAATAATTTTTAACTATGATAGCAAGAACGTAACTACAAGTACGCCAAATATTCGCTTTTTAGTTTGATTCAATGCAAGTTCCTGAATACATTGTACAATAAATTATGGTAATAAAATGCTTTTGTTGAGTTTAAGAAAGCTTTAATATACTTACCAATTCTTTGTAAAGAAATTATGTGAAAATTTATTTTTATATTCTTTAGGTTCTTACAAACAATACTATATAATTTTGTTACAAAGCATAGTTTTTTATAGTTATAAATGGTAAGTCTGTTTAGTTAAATATTTAGTTTGCTTATTACCCATATTACCCGGATTATCGGTTTTTTAGATTATGCGGATTTCCTATGGTCCCAGTTAGTCCTTATGAACGAGGTTTTGCAGTACTCAGAAGATCGAAAAAAGGAAAAAGACGCTATATATGATAAGAAAGAATATTAAGCATTGTTTTTTTTCTAGTGAATTTTTATATATATATTAATTATTCTCCAATTCTTCAAACAAGAAATATTTCTAAATTTTCAAATAGATTTCATCTATAATATATTTTTTTTCTTTTAATAGTTTTGGTAAAATATTCAAATCTGATATGTATTGATTTCTTGCAGTACGTATCATTCCAGTTAAATGTTTTATTACAATTAAAGAAAAAAAATTACATGAGAAAATAAAATTTACTTTAAAAAATTCAGAGAACAAATTGCGTGTAGATAATCTTGTGTAAAATATATAAAAAATTAATAATTGAACAATGAGCCAAAAAAAAAAAGTGATATTAACCGCAAAAAAAAATGACAGAAAGCCGCATTCGGATCGCTAGCCGTGGTTTGGCCACCCCTACTGTATTCTGTCGAACTCATTTTCCAAAAGGCAAAGAACGAGAATTGAAGTTTAATCTGCCTCACAATCGATATGTTTATTTATGTTTCCTGTAGAATCTGCAAAGTTAGCGGGGATGACGTGTTGGGAGCAGAGTCAGGATTTGCACAGCATTTAATGGCGGTGGGTGTGTCTTGGGCTGTTTGCGTGTTTTATTTTTCCGCTGATGAAGTTCACGTGAGGTATTTGCAAGAGATTTCAGCTTGCTTTTCCTAATTTGGAAGTGTATGTCCGATGTCAGTTGTTCTAGAATTCTTACCTACATTGTATTTAGGATTGTAGTTTTTAGGTTTAGAGATTCGTAGATAGTTACTGGTTTTGAAGACACACCCACACCAATTTTAAAGTCTATTTAATGTCTCCTTTGATAGCTATATGTAGACAGTTGTTAACAGAGTGGAAAGAATCCCAGAGAGTGGTACTTTACAATTCGGCTAGTTGAACATCCTTGGAAAGAATAAAACTATCGTCTGTGTCCCTGGAGGGTTGCAAAGGGAGTCCCTAATGAGCATCAGAAAAGATAGTTTCATAAATTTTTCAGCCTCCGCTTTCAGTCCTTAATTTACTTTTGTCTACCACGATTTGATGAAATTAAAGATCTTCCAAACTCGAACAATCAATTATGTCCATGTATTTCTAAAATTATGTAGATAATAGATCATATGCACATGAAAATATGTTTATTTTTAAGGATATATTTTCATTGTACAAAATCTTCTTTAATGCGTGAGTACAGAATAATAATTTTTTTTTCAGATTAATATTGTATGGTACCATAATATATTTTGCTTTACAGGCGTGACAGGAACTTTTTCTGAGGTTATTCACCCACCCATATCGCTATTTCGTAATTCCTTTATTGTGAACCAATGCTAATCAATATGGAAGACAGTACAGGAACGGCCATGTCTAAAGTGGTGTTCGAGCCCGAGAACAGTCCATGACAGCTCGCAACTCTAATCACTATACCAAATGGGCATCCACTGAAGTTTACATGTATTCCTTTTATAAAAATTTTTAATATTTAAAATAGTAAAAGTCATACCTAATGATGCAGTATCCGTCTGACGCAAGAGATAATTTCAACCCAAACCCACGAGGTAAATATTTTACGCATGGAATTCTTTAAACATTAAGAGATAATGTTGTTTTCATGGGTATTCGTCAGATATGAGGCGGTGAAAAGTAAAGTGGTGTAAGTCACATTTTCAATTTTTTTTTTTAAATTGAGGGCAAAAACGTAATCTCCATGTTCAATTTAAAGTGGAATTGCAAATAATTATTATTTGCGATATTATAATAATTACTATGAATTATAATTTGTTCAATTTATAGCGGATTTTTTTGTAGTTTTTGCAGTAAAACGCTTTGGACTTACACCACTTGACTCACTGACCTACACCACTTTGCCTTTTACCGCCTCATATATACCTTTTGTATCACTTAACCCCTTCCTTCTCGCTCCCGTCAAAATTATGGGGTGAGGTTTCGCCCTCTATTTCTCGCGCCAGAGATATTTACGGGCTGGAGTGTACACAAGTAATGCACCAAAATGATAAAAACAATCCCTTTCATTTACCCTGAAAAAATTTTATTTCTTATTTTACATACGAGATGGCAGCACCAGACTATTTATAATGTAATTGGAGATAGGTTTTTTTAAAAGTAGATGTGGCAGATCAAGAAATAAATGGAATCATCCGGAAGAAATAGGCAATTTTACTGTTTTCTTGAAAATTATACGATCTTTAAGGGGTTAAATGGAAATATGTATATCTGAAATACATTAGTACGAAGAATAAAATCAAACATAAACATTTAAAGCAAGAAATATAATTATTAATTGTCCCAAAACTCAAAACTTTTCAATAATCCAAAGTCCGAAAATCACGAGTAAATTAGCAAAGACCATCTTTTCAGTTTCTCTTGTAAATTATGAGTAATGGTGGTTAAGTAATACGCAGTACATCACTTTGCGTAATTACACAGTGATTTTCATTGTGAGAAAAATTTAAATAGGTTAAGCACAAGCGGAAACTGTAATTAGCTAATTTGAAATTTAACTAACTACAACTGATGCCACAAATGAATTATTATAATTCAATGTAAACAATTATTTTTTATCCTTATTTAAGAGATACATAATTATAAATAAGCAGTTAAATATTAAGCGCATTATTTATTACAGCGAGAGGACCGAGAAACATAATTTGACGTTGATACAAATTTCCGCGTTTAATTCCAATTAATTTTAAGCCATCACAGCTTGATAACAACATGAAATAATAAATCTCTCCACGTGTTAAAAATGTATCATCTCTAATGTAATCATGAATCACTTGTAACGCAGCACACGATTAATCACGTGATACGTCATTAATACTGGACGTAGAGCGTTGGATACGCGCCTGTCGTCTTTACCGCAGTAGTTATCATCTCGTCAAACTGCCATTTTTTTTTTTTTGCCAATGTATGCGCCCGCGTGGGTACGATTACCATAACGGATAAATTATTAATCGGGCCCGTGCTAAGTAATACTGGCCTTTCCGCAAATACTGCCATTCCCATTGTGATATGCGAATAGATGAAATCTATTTTAAAAACCGAAATAGGTTTAACATGCCATTTAAGTAATGTTTTCGTGATGTATTATTCAGATTTAAGTTTTCTATAGTTTAATTTTGTAATGCGTCGTAACGTTTAAGCAAAAATAATTATCTTGTTTAGTTTTTATGACATTGACAAAAGACAAATCCCGCAATGCCGTGGTTGGAAATTAATCTTCTTCAAAGCAACAAGATTTTAATATGAATAATTGTTGCATCGATAATATTGGCAATGTTTCGAAATCACAGTGAAACTTCCCTCACCCGTAATCTATTTTAAAAACGGCAATGTTTTAAAATGCCATTTAAGGAATGTTATCAAGATGTATTATTCAGATTTAAGTTTTCTTCAGTTTAATTCTGTGATGGGTCATAACGTTTAGCAATTAATGAAAAGTAATTCCCTTGTTTAATTTATGACATTGTAACGGCATAAAATGTAAATTATTAATTTAAAAGTAAGTCACAAATATTTTAATAATTATAAATGCTTCTTTGCAAACTATTTTTTAAATAATTTTTTTGCATTAATTATACATATAGTCTTTTTAGAATCCTGGTTTTGTAAGATTGTATGCTAGTTGGTGAATAAATTACTTGATGTTGATACTGTAGTATTATTAGATTTCTTTAGTTAAACACCATTAAATTAGTACGTTTTTATCTACATCTTATTACGCTGTCTCAACTAGGAGACAACAACTAATGATTTTAACAATAATTTGCAAAAAAAATATTAAAATATTATTAAAATACTAAAATATTTGTGAGTTACTTTTAAATTAATTATTTAAATTTTATGCCGTTACAACACCGACTAAAGACAACTCCCGCAATGCCGTGGCTGGAAAACAATCTTCTTCAAACAAACAATAGTTTAATGTGAAAAATTGTATCGATAATATTGACAACATTTTGAAATTTTAATGTTTATAAAATGCAGTGAATTCTTTCTACACGGCCACCCCGCTAAAAGGCCATGTTGTGTTCGGAACAGATTCAAGACTCCATAGAGCCAATGGTAGGGAAGAGACCTCCTATCGGCAGCCACCCCTCAGAATGGGCACTGTTTTTTGGAAACCACTATGGGCCATGTAGAAGTTTTGGTGTAATGGGTACACGTGGCAACATAACAGACGCAAATAAAATTTAGGAGAAATTTTTCATTGTATATATTCATGAGGATTTTGACTCAAAAATTATTTGTAAAATACAGCCATAATATTAACTTCCACTTCAACTACAATCTGCATATACACTTTTTTAACCTTTAGTTTAAGGGGCTCATTTTTCCGATTCCCTATGTAGAAAGGGAAATTTCATACCCCCTTTGTAAGAACGACCATTAAAGGGGTTATATATATATATTCTTGGGCGAGTATTCTTGGGTTACATGCCATCCCACCCCATAAGGAAAACGTTAATGAATTTCTTTATGGCATTGAGTAATGGCTCCGGAAAAAGTGGTCGTTTTGAGAGGTGGCAGTTGAAGAGAGGTTTCTTCCATAACATTGGCTCCATGGAGTCTTGAATCGGTTCTTAACAAAATATGGCTATTTAGATGGGTGGCCGTCGAATAGGGTTTGCGGTCTAGAGAAGTTTCTTTGTATAATTATAATCTTATGTTTGCCGCACATATATGTTAAAAATCAAGGGCGCGTGTTTAAATTAAGCAGTCGTGCTTATGATCATTACTAAACATATATATATTTTAGTTCCCGAGCCGATTCTTTTGTCAGCCCGTGAGGGAAAATTACTGCATCAATGTACTTCATTTTAGTCTTAAAAGACAAATTTTAATCTATAGATGTGTCAAATTTGGTTTTTGTAATCACAATTTCTATTAGTTAGCGATAATTTACAATTAAAAATTGCTTTCTGAGCAGACTCAGTGACATGTTTGGATCTGGCTTAAGATACCTACCAAGCACGAGGTCGCATAAATACATTAATGTTTTTCAGCACATGCTCATTGACATGTTTTAAACTGGCTTTAGATACTTTCTAAGCATGAGGTCGCATAATCACGTTAATTTGCTTCAGCACATGCTCATTGGCATGTTTTAATCTGGCTTTAGATACTTTCTAAGCACGGGGTCGCATAATCACGTTAATTTCTTTCAGCACATGCGAATTGCAAGCTTTAATATGGCTTTAGATACTTACGAAGCACGAGGCCGCATAATCACGTTAATTTGTTTCAGCACATGCGCATTGACATGTTTTAATCTGGCTTTAGATACATTCTAAGCACGATGCAACATAAACACGTTAATTTATTTATTCCAACGGATCTCTCTAGCTTGATCTCTACCATTTCTATTTTTAACTCGCTGAATACCCGTGCTTCGCTACGGAGTACATTGAAATTAAATACAACAGTCAATGTATGCAATTAATGCTAAAAAAGATATATATTTATAAAAGATATATATGTATGCAATTAATTTGTATGATTAATATCGATAAAAAATACGATTTTGAATTCAATAACTTAAAAACCTTCCATCTCAATTAGTCAAGTGGTTAAATGTTATCTTTCACCGTATTTCAATGCGTTTTTTTGTCAATTTATTTCGTTGATATGCACTTGATATAAAATTAATTTAAAAAATCACAAAAAGAAAAGAAACCAAGTGATCAACATATAGTAAATTAAATTCTAAAAATTGATCGTTAAAAGTTTACCAAAAATCAGAAAATGGAGGTAAGATTCGAAAAAGATTTCATTTTAAAGGTATATTTACGATCATTTTCGTGATACAAATTTTATAACCCTCAGATAATTATTTTAAATGCAAACTTAAAAAAAGTTACAAAAAGATTAAAAATTTGATTTTAAAGAATCCAAGAAGAACTTTTCAAAAATCTTTCTTAGTGCACCCCTACAATAGAAGAAGAATCACCATGCAAAATTTCAGCCCTTTAGGTCCAGCGGTTTGGTCAGTGCGTTATCTGTCAGTCAGTCTAGCATTGAGTTATATATATATATATATATATATATATATATGTGTGTAATGTTTGTGAGTTATATTATTAAAACTGACAGAAATTGTTTATTTCACGCTGTCGAGTAACCATATTTATTTTTATTGGGTTCCATTTAAGGTGCATTTCTCTATTCTTAATTTTATGGTTTTCAAAATGTGTTAATGTTGTGATTGGGAAAGATTTATATAATTTGTATATTAGTGCATTTATTTTCTATCCGGGCGTCATGTTTTGACGAGTTCCAACTAGTATAAATTAATAAAATAATCCAGGGAATTTTAATTTCTAATTTAAAGCATTTCTACATCACGTTTCTTCTGAGTTTATCATGCTGTTTTAGATGCTATTATATGTTAATGTCGAAGCCACATACTGCGATTAAAAAAAATGTGTAGGTATATTTTAATTAAGAACTCCCTCTTTCGAAACTTTTTGCATTTCAAAATAAATAAAATGAATAATTAATGGCATTTTCAGTTCTGTTTCAAAAAGTTACAGTGTAACATTTTCGTCAAAGAACATATTTTTCTAACTTGTAACAAGTTTCTCTTTTTTTCTTCTTCCTTAAGTCATTAGCAACTCTAACGAGTAATTAATCCCTTAAACAACTTTCTATACTATAAAAAAATAAGTATACTAAAATACCACTCATCACTTGTAATACTAGTATTAATTAGAGCACAGAAATTTCAATAATCTTCATTTTTTTTGGTCACTCATGATTATCTAATACACAGTGTGATATTAGATTATGGCAGAAACTGGTTATTTTGCTAAACACTCTTTAAAGATAGGAAAGAAAATTGTTTTGTTCTGGAACAATATTAATTTTACCCTTTCTTAAGTATCGTAATTGTGACTTTGATATTTTGAGATCAGAGATCGTATAAAAGTTGATAGATCGTATAAATAAATGAATAAATAAAAAAATAAATAAATTACCATATATATATATATAAAAATATATACATACATACATATATATGTATATGTATATATATATATATATATATATATATATATATATATATATATATATATATATATATATATATATATATATATATATATATATATATATATATATATATATATATATATATATATATATAATTCCAAATTAGTAATACTTTGAAGCTCAACACAAAAAATATGTATGTGATTGTACTAACATAAAATTAAACAAATGTAAAGTTATTTATATAAGATTTAGATTACTTCAATATTCTATTCCTTATGTTACATACATTATTCCCATTGTTTTTTTTTTGCTGCTGAAAAAAATAAGAAAAGTTTGAAGACTGTATTTGGTAATTTTCTAAGCTCTCTGATCACAACATTTTTTAGCACAGTTTTTATCCACGTTTTCCCGCAACATTATTCAGCGCAGTTTTTACAATGTCATTATTCAACACAGCGAAATTTTTACCCTTGTTTCTTAAGTCAGGGAGAAGGAAATTGCTACCTTTTCGCAAGGTCCGGTGAATATGGGTGGATTCGCCGTGTATCGATTCAAAATATTTTGGGCTTCTTCCGCAATAACAACATTCTTTAAGAAAAAGATTATGTATTAAAGATGTAATCTTAAATGCAAAACATTTTGGATCTTAACAACTGCCAGAAATTTAAAATACCCTGAATATATTGGATCGTTTCCACACAATAGACTTATAATACAAATGTTATTTCGAGATTCCATGGTGATTTATTTTATAATAAAATATCTGTCGTATGGAATTTTATTACTTATGCCTTCGATTGAGTCGTTCCATGTGCATATAAATATAAAATTTAATTACTGTTTTCTTTTTTCATAGACTAAGGACCTGTAAAAAAAAACATGATATATTCCCGAACTAAATCATGTTAATACTAGATATTCACAACCTAAAATATTTATAAAATTTATTTGCTTTTTACATTTAAAAGTAATTTTTATAATGTCTTCTCATTTTTTAAAGTTACATTAACCCGATAACAACCATTTACCAACAGTTCAATATAAAACAACAATGAAAACGGCTGTATCCAGCAATTACATGTCAAAAGTTTGATGCGAAGGCTTTCCCATGTAGACATACGACATGAAACCATAATATAAAAAAACATAATTTAAAATGCTACATCAATTTGTCATTGTGACATTGAGACTGTCTATGGCATTTTCTAATAAAGTGTTAAATTATATTAATGCCGTTGCATATGGAAGCAAAGCTTACTAGATTGAAAAGGCATAATAGGCGTAGTGGCTCTGATTGATGATATTGTCCACATTATGTGACAGGCTAATTTTCCTATTTACTCTCAACATGGTATAATTGTCAGTAACACAATACCGTTTACATCAACATCTTCATAAGCACAGTTCCGTTATGTGTTTATGCTTGCAGTTATCGGTAATCCTGCGAATAGCTCGGTAGTTAATTAAATTGGATTTAGCCCTTTGGCTTTTAACTGTGCATAATGTTCAAAATTTTATATCTTAATAACAAAAATAACTTAATACCTAAAAATAGCAAATATGCAAAAGGCAATATGGGGTGATTACGAAAGTATAAATCATTAATGAAAAAAGTGGTTTTAAACAGTTTCTTGAGTGATATCTATATTAACGAAAATATCCCGTTATTAAAAATGGGTAAGTTTTATAGATAGTTATTCAGTGTACAAAACTGGGCTTCTGATAATAAAAAACTATTTTCACATCTGTATTCATATGAGAAGCAGTAAAACACACAAAATATCAAAGACTCTTACTTAGGGAATAACTGAAGAAGTACTTGGACTGAAGATGTGCTCTCATAATTGATGGTCTCAGAAACCTACTTTCAATTATGAGATTTAACTTTTAGTATAGTTTAACAGTAAAAGGAATCTCCTTAGGGTTGTCCCATCTAAATTATGTTGGCACCAGGGCAGAAGTTAAATTCTCACTCTTGTGGTGCCAACGGCATGTGTTAATACTCGAGCAGCACAAAATCATCTGCAAGGAGCATACGACAGCGAACGTGTAAACGGATTCGGTTCATTCTCATACGTTGTTAAGAGATTATATTCATAAAAAAAGATTCCATAACAATGCTTAAAGTGTCTTTGTGTGGGTTCTTGATTTCGGAGTCCAAACTCAAGTACCACACATCGTTGTCCCCAGAGCAATTTTTTATACATCATTGGGAAATGTTTTCCGTTAGCAGAACTTCCAGAAACTAATACCGGCCAACTGCAAAATATTTTTGCTGTGCTAACAATTATAAAATGTCACTGTCCCAACTGCAATGAGAATCAAACTCTGTCCCAATGGTCCGGCCTACTAGCAGCCAACCGTTTGGTGAGCTGCAATGCCAACATTTATTTCAACATAATCCCAATGGTCAAATCCAACTGTTGGCAACAATTTCCCAATGGTCTCGTGTTACTTGGGGAGATCGTTTTGTCATCATTTAGAGGCACCGAATCCCAGTCGACTGTGTCAAAACTGGTACTGGTTAGCGTTATTAAAATATTCAACTGAAATATATATCAGTATAATCAAATTATTTACTTTTAATGAGAAATATATGTGCGATTATCACCCTGAATTATTCGATTAAAGAGCAAAGAGTACCACTCCTTGTGCGCTGTCTGTGAAAGAAAATGTATAGTAAGGTGGATAGAATTCTAAAGGAATTTCTTCTTACATAAGGGGTATTGTCTAGTGGTTAAGAGAACACTAGTCCCTTGACTTCAGAGAAATGCAAGGAATTTGACAGCATTTTCATACTTTTTAACAAAATAACCTTTTAGAAAATGTAATCCAATTTTCTGGATTGTTAGATACAATACAGCCTGATAAAAAACAAAAACACAATGATGTAAATTATTTAATTTATTTAGGAAAACTTAATTAAGTAACATATTTTTGCTATTTTCATAATTACTATGTGTTACTGTGGGTATGATATCTGGTGTTAATTTTAATGTAATATCATTAAACACACTTGAATTTAAAGACAACATTTGACGCAACATAATAAATTAACATATTGTAGTTACTATCCTTTTAACGTTTATAATCAATGAATATTTTAAAATATTTTATTCTTTAAAAAACTTAATATACCTTTTATAAAATCTTTGCTACTTAAGAAAATTCTAAGATTTTAATCCACCTTATGCAGAATGTTAATATTAGCGGATGTATAAAGTTTCAAGCAGTTATCTGGAATCTTTTTCAGATGCCCTGTGTGCAGTGATACATAGTTATTCTGAAAATAAGAAAACAACATGTTACTGAATTATACTTCGTTAATAATTTGAGTATTTTACTTCAATCTGTTATTTATGTTTCAACAAGTTACGTTCCATCAGAACGTAACAGTTCTGATGTTCAGAATCTGTTCAGTATAACAGTTCAGAAATTTTGTTTAGAAATTTTCAGAATAGTTCAGAACAGTTCAGAAATTTTGTTCAGAAATTTTCAGAATAGTTCAGAACAGTTCAGAAATTTTGTTCAGAAATTTTCAGAACAGTTCTGAAATTTTGTTCAGAAATTTTTAGAATAGTTCAGAACAGTTCAGAAATTTTGATTAAGTTCATTTTACTGTTAATGTTCTTTTTTTTTTAATTTTCATAACTTAGTTGATTTCCCAGAATTTTTCTCCACTTAAAGGTCACTTTAAGACCCCCCTAAAGACCCTCTAATTTTAACCCTAAGATCCTGATATTGATGTATTGATATCCAGAAGTTGTTGGCTTCAATCCCTCTATTGGCAGTTGAGTGATACAACTTATACAATCTGTTTATTCTGTCATTCATCTTATATGTTATGAAAGTACAATCATCCGCACTCCTGATAACTCTTTAATATAAATGTATCTGCAAAGGATAACCCATGTTAAATAAATATGAGCAAAAGTATACTTTTAAAAATATTGAAAAACGAATAGTCTATGCCTGCATATTCTATAATATCAGCAACATTATGAAATTTTGCTTAAAAATATGAAGGATAAATTAATAATTTGTGTGCCAAATAAAAGTAATTTACAGACTGAAATTTTTATATCCGCATACTTTAATCTATCTCAGTTATAATTCAAATGCTATTTAAACCTGAAACGTTACAGAATAAAATTTTAAATGGTAATTCACCATTCAGAGAAAGCAAATATTGCTTCTGGTGTTTTAAAAAGGATGTACTCTTCATTATGTTAAACACTAATAAGTGAAAAAAATCTATCCAATTTTTAAGTGTATAAAAGTATTTAATGAGAAAAGGCCAGCTGTTTGAAACTTCCCGAGGCAACATTCTAACAGATATGTTCATAAAAAAAGGTATTATAATCGTAATGGGTTAAGTAAAGAAAAACTTTTATTATTGGTAAAAATAAATGCTAAAAACCCTCTTAAGCATAGCGTCGATATCTTTCCCATAGAGGAAACATATGAGTGAATAATTCCCTTTCCTGTTTTACATTTTAACAACATTTAAAACGTTCTGAAATATAATATATTGGATAAAGCTATTTTAGATGAAGGACGTATTACCACTTGGGCAAAATATATATAAAGTGTTATTGATTGCCATTTTCAGACATTTATAAAATTTCTAAAATAGCTTTAAAATTATTCTTACACGAGATTGTATTTGATAAAGATTTAAGAAATAGTTAAGACGTCTACATTTAATCTGTATGATATAAAAAAAACAGAGCTATGCCTTTCAAATTTTTATAATATATTTTATGTAAATATGTTTCTAAATAAAGTAAAAATCTACCATTATTTTCCTTGACTAGCTAGAATATATTCACATCTTTAAAAATCACCGATCTAACTATTTTGTACCATTTTAATGTGTTTAATATTCGCAAGAACAAGCAATCTTTTCAATAAATACTTCTTTTTGAGAGACGTCTTAAGCAGTGCGTTTATTTTAGTTGAGAATGAAATTATATTACAAACGTTGGTGATATAAAAGTTTTTTTATAGAGTATACGGATCCTTTGTGAAAATTCTCAAGAGGAACGATGTTACAATTTTCTAAATAATTAAATAAATAAACTGAAATCCACGATAATAATTCATCGTATATATGAGCAGCATTTAATAAATTTGTCTCTTCCTCAATTGTATCAACTCCTCTGTTTAAAGAAAGGACTTTTGTTTAAGATATTGTTTAAAAATCAGCACACCTTAATACATTGGAATTGCTTTGATTTATAATTATAAAAAAGACTTTTCAAGCAATTTGGAATGAATAGGCTTTTATACAACGAGACAATAAGACGTGCTGTTGTACTTCAAGTGGCAGAGATAATTTTCATGAAATAGAGTCACGCGGTTTCTTCATATTTCTGTTATCGATTGGAATCTCACGCATGTTTAGACCTATCAAGTTATACATCTTAAACTAATCAAATACTAACACATTTTCTTTTATTTTACAGTACCATTCTGTACCCCGAATTCTGACCGTCTTCAAAACTCGAAATAATCGTTTATTTTGACAATTAATAAATTAATTATCAAAATGCATTTTCTGTTTCTTGTCATTACTATAATATTAAAACGTTACCCTGTAATATTAATAAATTTTATTACAATTTTCTAAAAGAATCATGGTTCGTATCAAGGCCAAACCCTGAGTTCGGATTGCATAATGAACGCTACCATACCATGTAAGGAACTCTTATATTCTGAATGTCATTTGCTTTACATAATCTTCCAACATTTTAAATACCAGGTACACGGAATATTGGACTTACACCATTATTTATGTGTTGATTCATTTTCCTGCAGGTATTTTTTTTTTCTCCAGCAAGATTATATGCCATATACTTCCGAGCGGACAACTATTGTTTTTATTGCTGTCGTTTCAATTCAGCGGGTGAAATACTGCGCTTATGTGTGGAAATGTCATAGTTCGACAATAATTTAACACAAAGTTCACCTGTACGGTGTGTCCATTTGAAGAAACTAACGATTATAGCTGTTAAAGTGCAGATGCATTTTATTGGCAAGTGAACTGTATTAGCAAACAATATTTAACACAAAGTTAGTTTCCAAAAATAACGTGTAATAATGTGTAATTAGATGTTATATATATATATATATATATATATATATATATATATATACAGGGTGTCCCATAAATTCCTCCCAAACTCTGCACAGCCATATTCCTCGTTGGAAGAATACATAAAATGTCCAAAGAATTGTGCCTGTACGACCCATAGTTTTCGAGAAAAATACGAAAAACAAAGTATGACGTCACATCCGGTGCAAGGAAAAAACATTTTATTTGATACATCAACAGCAGTATTTGCAAATATTTATAAAGGCAGATGTTCAAAGTGTCCGCCGTGCATATCGAGGCAGTCTTAAGCGCGCCGCAGAATAGATGACTGCACACGTCGCAGCAGAGCGGTGTCCACGGAAGTACAAGCAGCACGCAGACGAGCAACTGAGTCCGTTTTTGTAGTCACTACGTCTCGATACACCAATTCCTTCAGATGGCCCCATAGGAAAAAATCCAACGGTGCGAGATCTGGAGATCGTAGTGGCCATAGAACCGGCCCCCACGTCCTATCCAGCGGCCGGGGTATTCCATATCCAGCCAACCACGTACAGGAGCACAGAAATGCGCCGGAGTCCCATCATGCTGGAACCAAAGGCCACGTATTGCCGCTAAGGGTATGTCATCGAGGAAATCGGGTAACACATCGCGTTAAAACACCAAGTAGGGATGTCCCGAGAACAGTTCAAAAAACAGATATGACCCAAACAGGCGATATCCGAGTATGCCTGCCCACACATTTACAGACCAGCGGTTCCTGATGTTTCTGCTGGCTTATTGAATGAGGATTGAACTAGGACCACATATGGCTGTTGTGATGGTTGAATACTCCATCACGAGTGAAACATCATTCATCAGTCCACAAGATATGTGCAATGAAACCATTATATGTGTTATGTTGCTGCAACAGCCACTCACAAAAGTCCATGCGTTTCTGATAGTCATCTGGTTTTAGTTCTTGCCCGGTTTTTTACCGAAATGGGTATAGCCCCATCTGATCGTAAGAGCCCGTGCACAGTACTTGCATTCGAATTCAGCTCACTGGGTAGTGCGCACGTGCTTAGCTCGGGCGTTTCTTCTACCCGCCGCACTATTGCATCCTCCTGTGTTACCGTCAGGGTGCTATGCGGTATTCCAACATCGTGACGACTTTGTGTCGGGCAGACGCTTTCCGTATTTCACAGTCTGTCGTCCAACTTGCGGATGACTTTGGCATCGGGAGGAAGGCGTGACGAATATCGACGGGCATATTCCCTAGCAGTTCGTAAGGCATTTCCGCTATATTGGCCGTAGATCAAATACATGTCGCGATATTCACGAACGGAATACATGATCACCATGCGAAGAATACCGGTACCTGCAAGATGCAGCCTTTTAAATACGAGTTAAACGACGGCTTAACGTCATTCCACGGATCGCGTATGCATAACAAGATATGCGCGCGAACATTTTGAACATTATCGTCGGAAAAGATATGCAAATACTTCTGTTGATGTGTCAAATGTTGATGTGTGCTGTTTCGTGAAGGGCTTTTTCCTTGCATCGGATGTGATGTCACACTTTCTTTTTCGTATTTTTCTCGAAAACTATGGGTCGTACAGGTATAGTTCTATGGAATTATTTTATGTACTCCCTATGAGGAATCTGGCTGTGCAGAGTTTGGGCGGTATTTATGGGACAACCGGTATATATATAATATATATATATATATATATATATATATATATATATATATATATATAATTTAATATTAGACAAAACGACAAATTTAACTCTCAAAAGATTATTTAATTTTGAAACTTTTAGGCAAAATAATGTGTATAATTCAGGACATATAATATGTTTTCTCGAAATAAAATTAGCAACTCTTTGTGTTGCACCGGTTTGCACTTTTAATGGAAATTCGTAATTCTAGGAGCAGTAAAGTTGCATTCAAAAGAGAAGTGAAAGGGTGTGGCTTAATAATCATTATTACGCTTTGCATAAATATTTGCTTTTCGATATACTAGTGGTGAATTCATATAAAAGTGAATATATCGCTGATAAGCAAAGGCAAATATGTAAGGAGCGTAGATTTGTATAGTTAAATGATAGTTATTCATAGATAAGTAATTCGATAAATAGTCCCCTTTTTCGGATATAAAGTATATTTATTGAACTTTACATTGCTTAATTGTGCTTAACATTGCTTAACGGACTTAACTTTATCTAAATTGTTGTGTGCATTATTTTTTTATTACTCTCAACTAAACGAAAGTTACCATAAAAGAGGAATCATATTTGCAGATTAACTACAGATATAACATAATTTTAAGTACACAAAGCTAATTTGTCTGTTAAATTTGCAAAAATTTCCTAAATCGGTTTCTGCTAAAATTACGTGAAAAGTTTGAAATGCAAAGTATTAACACAGACGAATTTAACTAAAATAAAACTTTACGGTTATAAAATTTCCTCTATTCCAATCCCGAGTAAAAATAAAAAGAAACGCTCAGGCACAATGTCACACGTATTCAGAAATCTGAAATAAAAACTAGGTTACCAGATAAAATATCGAAATTTCGTGTTTCGCAGAAAATAAAGCGAATGGGAAAGGAAATGTTTCTAACACTCGCTCTGAATCTGATATCCTTCATTCCTTCAAAGTCAATTTCCATCACTGTAACCGAATATATTTCTTCTCCGCCAATACCTATAATCAAACGGATTTGAAACGTTACACCAACAGTTACGCTGCCTGGCATTTAGGAAATTAAAAAAAAATAATAATTGTTACCCACGAGAGTACCTTGAACTGTACAAAAATATATCATCCGTACACCATAAATTTTAAAAACGTTGACGGATAATCAATTTAATCGGTGAATTATTGTCTTCACTGAAAACTGTTCTGTGACGCCGAGTCTTTTTTTTTTTCAAATTTGCCCTTGTTACTAAAAACATTTATTTTATAAGCTCCGTTACGACATAGATAGTTTCCATACATAAAAAATTAAAGTCTTAATTTTCATAGTAAAATTAATTAAAATCTGTAAGTTTGAAAATATTTATTAATGTTGTCATTTTAATAGGGGCACACATTTTATTTACTATTATATTCACTTAAATGTGATTTCCCGTTAACTAAGACTTTTTAAATTTATTACCATATTACATCGATGCGTAACATTTGCATGTTATGTCTTGCTTGTTTCCTAAAATATTACACCATAAATTGTCCATATATATTCATGTTTAGCAATACATTTTTTTAATTATTAATTTTAGTAAGAACAAATTAAATTTCTATACATTTCTTTATTTTACCAATATATTCATTTAAATATGATTTTATTTAGACTAAGATTGGTTGAATTTATTACCAAATTACATCGACTAGTTACATTTGCATGTGGTATAATGTGAATACTTATAGCATTTCTTTCTATGCGTATAATTGAAGAGCTTATTTGAATAGTTGTCCAACTCCACTTTAAAAAAAAATGGAGTTAGCCTGACTTTCATGTTCATACAAGTCATTTCTGTCTTATTTTCAAACTGTTACACCTCCAGCTTATTTCTGCTGCCAACAGAGAGCGTTAAAAATCAGACTTCAGCAGTAATTTGCCAGCACTCATTAGACTTTGAGGCTCTGTATCTCAAAATGAACAAGAATAGAGTTGGAACACTTCAAATAAGGCCTTCAAATAGTTTTATTTATTTCATAAAAAAGTAACACTATAACCAGAAATTTATCTTTAAAAATAAAATCGATAAAAGGTTTTGCTAAATTATTAATTTTATTGCAAAAAATTAATTTTTCACTAATATATGCATTTAAATTTGATTTTAATTAAGATTTATTTAATATACTGTCAAATTTCATTGACTAGTTACGTTTTCATCTGATATGCTGTGACTAATTTCTAACATAAAGCATAACATTATAAATATACAAGATACTGATCTTTAGTAATGAAATTCCTAAACTCTCATTGTCGAACTATTAATGTTATGGAAAAAAATTAAATTTTACTTGCTTTTGGTGATTTTGGTAACGTTTTCCACCTATGAAACTTAGCAGTATAAAAATCTTTCTATAAGTTCAATACGAGAGGTATGTTTAAATGTACCTAGCTTACAGAAATTATTTATCGATGTACACTTGAAGTATTGAAAGAATTAACTTGCGTATAAAGGTAAAAAAAAACAAGTATTAATTCATTCCAAGTCCCCGTTTCTTGTGAGAAATCTGCCATTTATGTTTCAGTCATATATAGACAATAAATTAATGTTTTCAATAAACGTTATAATATTATCCTGGATAATTAAATGAATCCCCCGAGAGTCTATTTTATTTACGAGTTTGAATGCAGTAAGTATTTACAATAATCTTTTATTTCAAGTATCTGTGAAAAAAAGATTTAATTTCGAATACAATATAATATTATAAATTCATTCATTCACCAAATATCTATGAGTTAAACTTTTATATAAATTTGGGTTTTTCCTTTTTATTGTATATTTTGAAAGATCTATTCAACATTTGTTTTATCTATAGAACTCTGTTTGTTATCCAAAATGATGACTTTTTACTGATATAATTATATTAAGTTAGCTACATTATATTTACTGGTATGTACCTAGTCTAATGGAATAATGATAATAGTTATTAAATCGTTTCTTTTCATAAAAATATATTTAAATCGCCCATACTCAAAATAAAATAGAATAGTAGTTGAAATGAATTCGCTTGAGAACAATTAATTGTATACGCAGTAAGCGTGTGTGTTATGAAGTTTGTGGACAAATTTAAACCCTGAGTATAAGCGTACATATTTGAACGTATGCAGAGACAATTCTAGTTTTGTAAACTTTAAAGACAAAACTATAGAAGCAAGAAAAAATTAGTCATCATAAACAATTTTTGTCTTAGAGATCATTTTTTGCTATTACTAACACATTATAGTTTAAATTTTTGAATCTATTCTTATTTCCAACTTATCATATTTTATAAGTAAATTATTAAATTTTGGTGTATTTAGTTGTTTTACTTGAATATGTAATGACAGTTTTATTTTTCCTAGTTCTTGACTGATAGGTAATGCATATTGTCCTTTATGGTATAGTAATTTGGTGCATTTGTAGGACGTTCATGTGAATTTCCGGCTGCCAAAACTGCTCATGTTTCATTATTTTGCCGAACATTTTATTTTTTCTGTCAGAGGCCAGAATGAAGTATATTTTATATAGTATAAATCTACCAAGAAATGTTTAAAAAATACATTAAAAGATTATAACTATTTTAAGGGAACAAGGGACCTTCAATCTCGATCTTTTTTTAATGTTCAATATTTTACTCTATATACCCCATGAACATAATTAATATTATTTTCTATTGCATTGAAAATACTTAGAATTCACAAATTAGTATTTTCTGGAGGAATAGGACCTCCTTATCAAAAAGTTCTTCAAAAATAATAGAATTTTTCAAAAGGTTCCATGCTTATTCATTTTCATCTGATATCTTTCAATTTTCTCAGAATTGTTATGTGGAGTGTTTGTCACAAAACTGTGCATAATTCTTTGAAATGACAAATATTTTTCATATCTATATATATAAAACAGTTCCGTAACTGACTCATTCATTCATTCATTCATTCATTCACTGACTGACTGACATACAACGCACAGACCAAACCGCTGGACCTAAAGGGCTGAAATTTTGCATGGCGATTCTTCTTATAGTGTAGGGGTGCACTAAGAGAGATTTTTGAAAAATTCTTCTTAGATTTTTTTAAATTAAATTTTTAAGCTGTTTTTTTTACTTTTTTTAAGTTTGCATTTAAAATAATAATTTGAGGGTTATAAAATTTATATCACGAGAAAGATCATAAAAATTCCTTTAAAATGAAATCTTTTTCGAATCTTTACCTTCATTTCCTGATTTTTGGTGAATTTTTAAAGATTAATTTTTAGAATTTAATTTATTAAATGCTGATCACGTGATTTCTTTTTCTGGTACTTTAAATAAATTTATTGTCACGTGCATAAAAACTAAATAGACAAAAAATAATTTTTTTTTCTTGCTAATGCGGCAGACGATTGGACATTATCCAAAAAATATTAAAATACTGTAAAAGAAATGTTCTAAAAACTGTACTATATTAACTGTACTATATTCTTTAGTATTCTTTATATTAGATTTAATTTGAATATCTTCTTCTACATTATTTTGTCTATAAAAATATCCCTTACGATTTTTTTATAAATATATATACATTGATCGTCGTATTTATTATATATATATTGGCATTAATTGCATACATTCACCGATGTTTTTACTTTGAATGTACTCCGTAGCGAAGTGCGGGTTTTCAGCTAGTTTATAGATAAAAAAATAAAGTAAAAACATAAAAAAGCAACACACAGAATAGAAAAAAAATATTTAAGACATTAGATTCATATAAAAAAAATTAAATGCACATTTATATTTATATACATATGGTAAACTTATAATACAAAATTTAAGGATTTTAATTGATATATAATGCGTCATTTAAAGATCATTTTGAAAAAGTTAGCATTTTTTAAAACTTTTTTTTGAAAAACGGGCATGATTCTTCCAAAAATTCCTTATTTTGAATTCTAAGGGTTTTTAATGTAGTAAAGTAGAAAATTAATTATTATCATTTTGTATATGGAGTTAAAAATTGAAAATTTAAAAAATTCGAATTTGTAGGTCCCTTGTCCCCTTAACCCCCAATTCTAAACGCCGTCCCATATTTTCCCATGGGCGATCTTAGATATCGAGTTCATGTTCAACTGATTGCCGATAATTACCATTGCTTCGTGTGATTACTTGAAGACGTATTTAAGTGGTAAAGACGCAAATTCGGAGGTAATACCGATTAGTTTTAAAAGAAAATTTAACAGAATCATCCCAGTCGCTAGAATGGTCCCAAATTACCTCTACTCCTCCCGGTAAAAAATAGAAATGTGACCGTAACTGAACAAGTAATATCCATCTTCAAACTCTCCGAAGACAAGTTTTTTTTATATATATTTCACGCTTTTATGTGTTATAGTTTTTTCTGTGTCAAAAAAAGAGAAAAAAGACCGGGAGAGAGAAATCCGACTTTTTACTTGGCGACCTAAATTTAGTACTTCTCATAACAGCGTTTACCTTCTCCGCGGAAATTACACATTTTATTCAAAAGCCCCATTTTATCTATTATATCTATATTAACTATTAAATATAACTATTTTAACTCATAACTCTAAATATACCATATTTTCATACGTCCAGTCTTATGTATCTAGTTAAATGCTACATATAGTGTCAATAATCTATATATATAAAACGCGTAGGTATGCGGCACAAAAATCGACGATATTTCTACAATCCGAATGGCAACGGCTGCAACTACCGGATGTAAACATTAGCGGCTGTCTGCGTGTGGCTCGACGATAGCACGTAATTTGGTACAATTTAATTGCTGTATTTTACTCATGAATAATTTTAATTTATACACGAAATAATTTTAATTTATTCATTTAATATGATTAAGTGGAGATATCTGAATTGCGAGCAATAATACATACAGAGAGAAATGTAATCTATACTATATTTTAGTATTTGCTAAATTTTCACTCCATTTTATAAGTGAAAATTTTCCCCAACAATTTCTTATTTGATGTAATGATAAAGTGTAGATATCTTAGTTTTGAAAAAACAGTACATACAGTGAGAGATATAATTTTTTAAATCATTGGTGTTGGGTTTCTCAGACTTATCTTTAACTCTGTTCTGAAGTAATGGAAATTCACATTTTTTAATCATGATGTTTTAGAATCAGCCTTATAGTGAATTTATCAATGATTATAAATTTTTTGTCTGAGTTTTCACTACCCCTTAACAACGTATATTTATGATGACAGGTAACGGTAACATTCCTTACATATATTACTTTCAATTGAGTTGTTTTGCAAAAGAAAATATAAATCTAAAAGCGACCATGCTGGTCGCGCAGCGGCTAGTTACTATTATTTCGTGTGGTTTATCAAGCCGAATTTTAGCCGTATAGACGCAAATCCGAGATGATACCAATTAAGTCTTCGAATGTATTTAAACAGAGTTACCCCAGTCGATAGCTTGGTCCAAAATTATCTCTACTCCTCTCCTTAAAAAAAAAATAGAAAGGTGACTGAAACTGAACAAGTATTATCTATCCTCAAAGTGTCTGAAAAAAAGTGCCTTTATTACTACATTGTAAAACAACTGCCATTATATATTTTTATATCTTTCATGTTTTTAGCTGTTATAATCACTATATGAACTCATAATTCTAAACGTTGTCCCATATTTTAACGTGTGTCATTTTTTATATATATAGTTCATGCCCCATTCAATGATTGCTATTATTTCCTGTAATTACTTAAAGCCCTATATTAGCCGTGTTGATACAAATTATTGATATAAATAATTGAATTATACAAAGTTATCCCAGTAGAAGGAGTTGTCCAAGATTATCTCTATTTCTGACGGAAGAAAAATAGAAAGATTACAGAAACTGAACAAGAAATAACCATCTTTAATATGTCTGAATAAAAGTGTTTTTATAACTATATTATAAAACAAATAACTATATTTATTATATATCTCCTTAATTTAGCTGTTATAATCAATATATTAACTGTAGCTATTTTAACTCATTCTAAACTCTCCTATATTTTCACGTGTGCGATCATTTACAATTATATCTAGTTCATGTTAAATATTTACAATTATTTCCTGTGATTACTTCAAGCCGTACTTTAGCCATGTTGATGCAAATTGCTAATGATATTTTTTAACTTTATAAAGAAAATTAAACAGAGTTCTTCCACTAGAGGGATTGGTCGAAAATTACCTGTACCCCTCCCGTAAAATATACCCCTCCCGATATATATATATATATATATATATATATATATATATATATATATCGGTTCCTGAAACTGAACAAGAAATATCCATCTTCAAACATTCTGAAGAAATGTATTTTTATAACTTTTTTATAAAACACATAACTATAATTATTATATATTTCGTTCTTTTAGCTTTTTATAATCACTATATTAACTATAACTATTTTAACTCATAATTCTAAACTCTCCCATATTATCACGTGTGTGATCTTTTATATCTAGTTCATGTTCAAAAATTACTATTATTTCCTGTAATTACTTCGAGCCGTACTTTAGCTGTGTTGATACAAATTGCTAATGATATTATTTAACTTTTTAAAGAAAATTAAACAGAGTTCTCACAGCCGATGGAATGGTCCAAAAGTATCTCTACCCCTCCCGGTAAAAAAAATAAAAAAAAAAAATAAAAAGGTTGCTGAAACTGAACAAGTAATATCCGTCTTCAAACAGTGTGAAGAAAACAGTTTTAATAACTATATTATAAAACACATAACTGCATTTATTGTCTGTTTCATTCTTTTAGCTTATATAATCACTATATTAACTATAACTAATTTTACTCCTAATTATAATCTTTGTCCAAATTTTTTACTTGTGAGATCTTATATATCTAGTTCATGTTCGATAATTACTATTATTTCCTGTGATTACTTCGAGCTGTACATTAACCCTGATGATACAAATTACTAATGATATTATTTAGCTTTTTAAAGAAAATTAAACAGAGTTTTCCCAGTCGATGGAATGGTCCAAAATTATCTCTACCCCTCCCGGTAAAAAAAAACAAAAAATTTAAAAAAAATAGAAAGGTTGCTGAAACTGAACAAGCAATATCCATCTTCAAAGTGTCTGAAGAAAAGTGTATTTTTTTTATATATATATATATACATTTCATGCTTTTAGGTGTTATAATTTTTTCCGTGTCAAAAAAACAGAAAAAAAAGTAGTTCGCGAAAGAGAACTACGATTTTTTTTTTTTTACCAGGCGGCCTAAATTTAGTACTTCTAATAACAGTGTTTACTCCAGGGAACTTACACATTTCATTCAGAGGCCCCCATTTTCGAAAATATATCGGTGGAGAAAAGCTAGTGAAAGGGCTTAACAGTACTTAGTGTGATAGCGGATTTGGCACTGAAAAATTACAGTCGTTTAAATATTTTGAGTTCAGAACGCCAGCTGTTTTCTTGCAGTCGGGGAGCTGTCTAATATTTTTGTACGTTAAAGTTTTCTACTGCGCAAAGATAAATCGTTAGTGTCTCAGTCTGAGGGTCTAAAAGAAGTTTTACTGGAAGGAAAGGATTCCGCATGTGTGCCTGATATTCATAATTTTATTTTCTCATAAATATATATATATATATATATATATATATATATATATATATATATATATATATATACAGTGTGTGTGTATTTGTGCATACATGTATATGTATATATACACTGCTTGACAATTGCTAAGGAACAGCCACATTTTTCGGAATATTTCATAATAGACATTGCTTGAAGAAATGAAACTTAGTACATCTTTAGTAGAGATGCTTTGCATTATTTATTAAGCAAAATGGTACACATTTCGCAACATGAAAAAAGAAGAAAACGAAAAACAAAAAAGATGATCTTTGGAGCATTTCCGAGCAGCCACAAAAATGGGTTTTCCTGCCAGAATGACACAGTTATGAGTACTTTAGTAAGATGTGTGACCTCCTCGGTCACTAGTGCACATTTTGCATCTTTTTTTCATGCTGTCTACTAAAGTATTGAGGAGTCAATGGGGGATATTGTCCAACTCCTCTCTAAAGCCGATTTTCAGATCTTTCATGATTCGGGGAGAGCGATTTCTTTGAGAAACAAGTCTGCCAAGAACATCCCAGGCATGCTGTACAGGATTTAGGTCAGGAGAGTAAGCAGGCCAAGTCATACGTTCAATATTTTCACTCTCTAGTGTGTCCGATACTTCAGCGGTCCTGTGTGGGCGCGCATTGTCGTCCATAAACAGAAAATCTGGACATACCGCACCCCTAAAAAGACGAATATCATCCAGAATAATCTTTTTGCAATACCCTTGTGATGTAACGGTACCCCGATAAAAGATGTGAAGCGGTGTTTTGCCATTGTGCATAATGCCTGCACACACCATCACGCCTTGGCCATACCGATGATGTTCCTGGACATTCTAAGGTGCTTAACTTGTTCTCCTCTCTCTCCTCACTAACTGGTGGCCAGAATCATTTGTCACAGTGAAACGGGATTCTTGAGAGAACATAACTCTGGTCTACTTTTGCTGACCCCAACGAATATGTTCCTTACACCAACGTAATATTTGTCGACGATGGAGTGGTTGAAGAGGAATGCATTGAGCAGACTTCCGTGCACTTGCAAACAAACCAATCTGATTTAAACGCCTAGAAATTGTTTTGGCTGATATATTTGTACCGGTAGCGGTTGCAAGGTCTGCAGCTATCTCACTAGGAGTGACATGTCCGTTCCTTTTCGCAACTGGGGATACACATCGATCCTCTTTAGGTGTGGTGTTCCTTCCACGACCCCCGGCATGCTTTTGCATAGCATTTGCGATGGACCCAGATTCCATCCCCAGCTGCCACAGCAGATCAACTTTGGCAACGTGTGGAAGCTGCTTGGTCTGCTGTACCCCAAGAACGCATCCAAAGTCTCTTTGAATCAATGCTGAGGCATGTGTGGCAGTGGTGAACTCCAACAATGGCGGCTACTCTGGCTACTGATTTTGGCAGGAACCACACTTCACGGAAGTCTATAAATTTAATCATTTGATACTTGGTCAACATGTTATCTACAAAATAAATTTTGTTGTGATATCTCTTGTCTTTCTTGGTGTTGCAATTTGGGTGGCCAGCAGTGTATATATATATATATATATATATATATATATATATATATATATATATATATATATATATATATATATATATATATATATATGTGTGTGCGTGTGTGTGTGAGTATAAGTATGCGTACATGCATGCGCATATATTTGTATGTTTGTATATGTATATATGTATAGTAGAATATTTCTTTTATTCAAAGTAGTACGAAATTCTTCAAATAATCTAAAACGTTATATTAAGAGAAAAGTAAGGCACTTGATATAAAAAAATGCATACAGATCAAAGTCTAAAGCAAAAGACCTCCCCCACCTTACAGTATATACGTAGCGTAAGCACACACACACACACAGACAGACACACACACGCACACACACACATATATATATATATATATATATATATATATATATATATATATATATATATATATATATATATATATATATATATATATATATATATATATATATATATGTATATATATATATATATATATATACACATATATATGTATATATATATATATATATATTTATGTATGTATATATATATGTATATATATATACACATATATATGTATATATATATATATATATATATATATATATATATATATATATATATATATATATATATATATATATATATATATGTGTGTGTGTGTGTGTGTGTGTGTGTGTGTGTGTATGTATATATGTATATATATATTTAACTCCAAACCTGGATGTTGGTGACTCATATGATGTAGGCTGTGACCAGGTGGAAGAATCTGATCTGCCTTCCCTGGATGAAATTGAACATGCGATCGGAAGACTGAACGATAATAGATCTGCTGGACCAGATAGAATAAAAGCCGAGCTTTTAAAAATCAAGGTGACAGAACAGATCAAGGCAATCCATGCCATTATTTGTAGGATTTGGGAAGTGGAACAAATGCCCATTGAATGGGATATGGATCTATCTGCCCAATATTTAAAAAATGAGACAAATTGAATTGTAGCAATTACAGGGGGATCACCCTATTGAACACAGCATTTAAAATATTCTCTAATGTGCTGTATAAAAGAATATTACCACACGTGGAGAAAGCTGTTGGGAATTACCAGTGTGGTTTCCAAAGAGGAAGGTCCACCATCGATCAAATCCATATTCTTAGGCAAATAATTGAGAAAACAAAAGAATTTAATATCAATACTTTCCACCTTTTTATTGATTTTAAAGCAGCATATGATAACATTAAAAGAGAAAAGTTATATGAAGCGATGGTGGAACTCGGAATACCAATAAAACTTGTAAACTTTACAAAGGCAACACTCAGAAGAGTCAAGTGCAGAGTAAAGTTAAAGTATGAACTTTCTGAACATTTCTACACCGATAAAGGCCTATTCACTTTCCTGCATATTATTTAACATCGCTCTCGAAAAAGTCATCACAGCGTCTGGAATTAATGTAAGAAGCACTATCTTCTAAAGATCCCCCCAAATTCTAGCATATGTAGACGATATAGATATTGAAGGAAGATTCAGACAATCAGTGGCAGAGGCCTTCACCGCCCTTGAAGCCGCAGCTAAGGAAATGGGCCTTTCTATTAACGCAGATAAAACCAAATACATGGCGATAGGTAAAAGGTATTCCACGACAGCTCCACTACAAGTTAATGATCATCCATTTGAAACTGTCGACGAATTTAAATATCTTGGAAGTATAATTACCAGGAAAAATGACATTAGCTCTGAAATTAATAACCGACATGTAATGGCAAACAAGTGCTATTTTGGATTAAAAAGCCAACTTAAAAGCAGACTCATCCGACAAAAAACAAAAATCAATATATACAAAACACTCGTACGACCTGTGATCTTGTATGGTAGTGAGTGCTGGCCCCTCAATAAATCAGATGAAAATAGGCTAATGATTTTCGAGAGAAAAATACTTAGAAGAATCTTTGGAGCAGTTTATGAGGACAATAAGTGGCGTACCCTTTTCAACCATGAGATCTACAGAAAATATAAACAACCGGACATAGTTCATGTTATTAAAGCCAACCGCATCCGGTGGCTGGGACAAATTTATCAATCTGAAAATGACAATCCGACAAAAAAAATAACGTTCACTAAACCAGGCGGAGTTAGGAAAAGAGGTCGCCCCCCTACTCGATGGCTGGACAGCGTCGAAAAAGACCAAAAAACTGTTGGCACCACAAACTGGAGAGCCATGGCGTCTAATAGACCAAGATGGCGGAAACTTCTTAGGACGGCCTTGGCCTGCCCTAGGCTGTATAACCGAAGAAGAAGAATATATATATATATATATATATATATATATATATATAACTTGAGTACGTTTAAACAATACGTTTGAGCGCATTCATACTGTTTTCATTTATTTTTATCCATGGGTATTTTTAAATAATATGTGTATTTTCGCCTGTATATGTGTATGAAATATGTGTCTGTATATGTGTCTGTTCGTATATGTTTCTGAAAACTTTAGCTATTTTAATTTAATATATTTTCAAAGTTTTGATAACAATTTCGCACTGATTTAAACAAATAACATTGTATACTCTTGTAATTAATTGCTATCTCAATACTTTTCATACTTTTGCCACTAAATCAGTGTACTTGGATATTACTAAATTTATCAGATTATAATAAAAAAGCTCAAGAGAGAGTTAACTTTCTTTTTTAACCATCAGAAATTATCTAGTATACCCTTTTCTAAAATAAAACATCATTGTCTGCTATACTTTTACCACTAATCCACTTTTCTCACAGCACTCCATAGATTTCTTTATTTTTTAAAAATCGTTGATCTACTTATAATTTTGGCTACAAATGCTCAACTGCAAACATAATTCACGATGAACCTCGTTAGAGTGGTAGATGGTGAAAAAATCAAACTAGTCACAAAAGACCAAATATTTTTCTTCCGAGATTAATATCCCAGAAGTAGTCTTGTACAGATGCCGGTGAAGCCGAAACTTAGCAGGGGAAAAGCAATGAGTGCCTGAAATGGTTATTCCAAAGCGTTTCTGGAAGTAGCTATTATTCTCTAGGGAGGAATTAGCTGGAATCTGGAAATAGAATAAGCTTTTTAGTAAAGTATATAGACCTTTTGGGATATCTTATTTCACACCGCTTTCTTGCTTGATGGATGTTACAGGGGATTCACTTATTTTTCTAAGAGTGGTTATGCACAGAATAGAAATAAAACGGCTCTGATTAAATTAATGTATGCATATTCCTAGACTTTAAGGAGTAGTATAAAAATTTAATAAAATATATGTATTTTAACAATAATAGAAATTTTGAGTAGCGTTGAAAAAATAATTAATATATTGCTATTTCCATGGAATAAAACAGTTGTTTTCTAAACATAAACAGCAAGTATCAGGAAATATTTTCCTTCAGAATTTGTAAACCTACCTGATTTATTTCGTAAATTGCTTTACGAAACTTTGGAATGAACTTTTGGCCAGATGAATTAGCTTTGTAGTCAAAATTCATCATAAGATTATTAACATCAGCAGTGATTTCTTTTGCTATTTTGAAAACAACATTTTGATTTTTTCCCCATACGTTTTATTGTGAGGCATAATTAAATTTAAGACAATATTAGATACTTTTATGTGCACCGAAAGCTATATTGTTTTCTTTACTGTTTAAGTGTACATTAATTAATGCGTATTCTTAAAGCATAGTCAAGTATTTTCTTAAAATAATTCTTAAAAGTATTGTGAAGCATGTGATATACATAATAATATCGAATATTGAACCATGATACCACGGTAATTTGAGTCAGTTTATTTACGACAAAACCAATCTTTGTTTTATATCATCGACATTTGATATAGTTTTGAATGATTTTTTATCTATGAAACTGTTGCTTGCAAAGCGCTAATATCGTCGACATACACCGGAAGGAATTTTCCCATTAAGGCTGTAGCCTCTATCGTATATAAACTGTCTTAATGTCCATATTATAAATAAAAGAATGGCTACACGCTTTCGACTACTTCATACTTCATTATCGGGCCGATAAGCATGAGGTGTTATTGTCTCTATAAGCAGTTCAGATATACTCATTATTGACAATCGCGACTAGAGCTTCTCAGCCTGACGATGAACTATTAATTAGTTAAAAACATGTAGACATCCTTTTAATTGTATGGTGGATATTAAAAAGTAGGGGAAACCAGGGCTAGTTGGCATAGATTTTGGTTTTTTATTTTTCTATTTCTTTGTGCAATACTTGGAGATATTCTGGTGAATGCCGCGGAAAGCTTAACTTTTTGACTACAAAATCATGTTGGACCCTTTAATTAAATCCGTGTTTAGGTAACCCAAAAAACGCTTTTCCTAAAAGCTTGCAACTATGCCAACTCATCCCGGGTGCGGGGTTAGTTGCCATACCCCTAGGGGTGAGTTGGCATAACGTGATATGGATAGGAATACTTAGGCCCGTATGCCGATCAAACACTTACGAGAGCAAAGCTATCGCAAAGCCCCTCCCTTCCGCAGAGGGGTCGCAATCGCGATGCAGATCAAACAGCGAGACCTTTTTCTCTCGTAAATACGAACGTCACGTGATCAAAACTTGCGGCTAGTAGGGAGCTCTCGTAAGACTCGTCTTTTCTCTCGCAAAGCCGGAATAGTCATTCGCTTTGCGAAGGAGAAGGATGTTATCCCTTTCTTTAAGCAGGGAATGGATATTACAAGATACGGATAATCCACTTGAGATGGAAGATGAAGTTTTTATTACAAAAATTTAGACTGTGCAAACATGAATTTATGTGTTTATTACATTTTTTCTACAACATCTTCAGCATTTATGAGCTCTAAAAGCTTTTTATTTCTGACTAACAACTATTTTTGTCTTCCATTATTTTAATTAATGTTTCTAAATTTTGATTAATTTTTAGCAGAATTCCTTGCCGGGATGTTGTTTCGATTTCTTGCACCATAGTTTTTGGGTTTGAAGAGCCTCAGCTTCAAATTTGCTGCTTCTCTTTTTCTTTTTAATGCTAGATGCTTCCTGCCACGTACTGTTGAACTGTCTAGAAAATAATAAAAAATACATAGTAAATGAGATAGCACATGGAACAGAGCTATTATGTCATACATAAAAATCAACATATGTTATTTCATAGAAGTTATTGTCACAGATTATATAGTAAAACTGCAAATAATTATGAAGAAGAGTTCTATGCAGGCATTTACATAAAACTATGTATGTTACGTAAAACATACAATTGTTTAATTTCTATAAAGTATGGTACTAAAAAAATTTTAATTATCTCCAACAATTTCAGTCTGAAATTTATATTTTAAAACTTGTTACAAAAATTTGATTTAAATTTATCAAAATCCAAATAACTTACTTGATGATTGAGCAATATGCCAAGACTTTGTTTCTGCTGTTTTAGTGGTAGTTACAATCTCATGTATTGTAATTCACTTTGAATAACAACAACTTTCTGGGGGGGGGGAATTAATTAGTATAAATAGCAAATAATTTTACTTTAAATTTATTTAAAAAATTCAAATTTTCCAAAAGCATTATGAAACAAACATTCATTTTGTTAGTTACAATAGCTATTTTTTTCTCTGGGATTTTTCTTAGCTTTATGATTATTAAATACATAGTTGCATTTAACAATCATAAAGCTAAACATAATTCTGATATATGACTGAGCATTGGCAGTAATCTTTTGAAGCACAATTATTAAATTTATATTTGCTATTTCAGTGTACAATGTCATGGTCTCAATCCCCACCCTCAAATATTAATAATGCGGTGATCTTTACCTGGTAACAAAGCCTCCTGCAACAAAATATTTTGATCTTTGTTTAATGATTAACTAACAGCATTTTTAAAAATTTATAATAAGATTTATAAACAAAAATAGAAATATGATATTCTTGTACACAAATGCCAGAAAAGTCTAACAGAACATTTTTAGTACTTAATTGTCCCTTAAATAAGCATTAGGACATTTTAAAATTTTGCTTTAATTAAATTTATTTATGATAAATATCTTGCAATGTAAAAATATGATATATTATAAATAGCATTGAAAATGATTAAAAGAAATTCTAAAAAACAGGTAATTAAATACAAAATTAATAGTTTACTTACCATCCATTTTTTTCTGTTTTAAAACAGCCTACAAGTAAAAAAATAATAATAAAATATTAGGATATTGCTAAAGTCAAATTACATTTTTTTCTTTTCAAATACAACTGAAATTACTTACCAATGCAGATGAATAGAATGACTCATCAGTGATGCCTTCACTGCACTTTTTTCTCGATCTCCTCTAATGAAAAATTTGATGTGACAATTTTATCTACAAAATGTAAAAGAAACAGCCACGTTGATCGAAGTCAAAGCGCGGGTTTTTTCCAATACTGTATACTTTTTCTTGAACCCCAACGCAAGGAAGCAATTAAAATGCCGTGTTTGAGGCAGTTCAGTCGGACGGTTTCGCTAAATTGACCGCCGAATCCCCCCCGCAGGTTAGGGTTCATGAGGGACCCCAGCTCCCGCAAAAGGGAGGAGAAAAAGGGCGTGGCTTGACCATATAAGGTTTCCTTACACATCTTGACGTCATCATTTGCGGAAGCGCAAATTGTTTGATCAGCATAGCTAAAAAGAGTGCTCACCCCCTACTCTCGCAACAACCCCCCGTTTGCGAAGCGAGACACACAAAGCTCCAGCGTTTGTTCTGCATACGGGCCTTAGGCAAAAAGAGCAATTTTCGAGGTAAAACATTTTATTTTATCAAAACTTCGGGTAACATGGCTTTTTCTTCTCATTGTCTCTTTTAGGCCGCGATTCTGTCTTTCATAGGAGTGTCTTTAAAAATAGCTGTAAACTTTCTTTTTCGGCCACGATTAGATTGTTGTCGTGGCCCGGCTTTGGGGAAAGAGCAAATTTCTTCTGGGGTGATGTGTCGGGAAGATGATGGAGTAGTTACCAATGCCGGTATTCCAGGAAGGTCATTTGTCGTTAGAGAGGGTTCATTGGGGTCCTTTAGTTCTGATTCATCCGCACTTTGTGTAGCCTGTAGAGCAGGGTGATCAGCGACAGAATATGGTAAAAAGTCTGAGTCCTGAAATATGTCTGGGTTGAATGGACATATCCCACTCACTTGAAATCCAGATGTAATGTTGGACGGAGACATAGCTGATTGAAAGGATGTTTCATAATTGCTGGGATATCGTAGATAGTTAAAGTTTTGCCTGGATGATTGGTCATCCAAGTGTCACAAGCCGTGTTGACGTATTTTTAAGGGATCCAAATACAGTTGAGACATATCGGCGATGAACTACAGGATTATTTTTTGCAGCTCCTTTTCCGAGACAGGTCTCCTTCGTTGCCAGAAGATGTTCTGTCAAATGGTTGTAATTTATGGCTGCAGTGTGGAGGAAGCGATAGCACAGTAACCACATTTCCATTAAACAAATCGAGGGCCTCAGTGGACAAATGCGAGTCGTGATTATCGAGGAGAAGCTTGTGAACATCTGGTAAAGTGGATAAAATGTTGGGCGAACTTCACAAAATTTTATTCGACCATCCAACCTGACTTTTTGGCATCACTGCTGGTGCCTTTTGGTCCAGATCGCACGACATGTTCATTGAATTTGGCTTGTGGAAAAATTAAACATGGAGGAACAGCACTTCCTCCGGTCGAGACGCAAATAGCCAAAGTAACAAGGGTATCTCTTTCAGGATAGGTGAATTGTCCAATTTGCTTAAACCCTTTCCTTGCTATCACCTTGTCTGGCTTTTGAACGGTTGTAATCCCGTCTCGAACATGCTGTAGATGTCCTGTGGCTCAAATCTATGCCTGTTCAGTACTGTCTGGAGTAAAGCGAAAACGTTTCCGGTGTTAGTGCTATTGAAACTGGTGGCTCGAGTTAGGCTAGTGGCCTCGGGTGTTCAAAGAGATAATGATTTGTTTCTGTCCATAAAATAAGAAAGCCAATCAGGTCCAGCCATCATGTTGAGCCAAGCTTTTGCCCTTAACATTGTGAGCATGAACGGCCTCGGTCATCCTCTCAATTGGTCAATTTGCTCGGTCTGTTTTTCTCTTGTACTTCCTCATAGCGAAAAACAATAAGTGGTATTCTCTCAGAACCTTATTTATAAACTTTTTTAGTGAAATCGGCGTTGATATTGTTAAACATTTCGAATATATATAAAATAATTTTAAATCAATACAGCTTTATTTCTCTTACAATAGCTTACTTTTTGTTTAAACTAGTTTAAATCTTTCGATCATCCTCAGTAAAACGTGACTAAAAGTATTTTCATCACATGATATCTTATCATTTGGTTTTTAATTAAATTTTCTTTTATATATCTCATTCTAATTGTATATTAATTTATTATACATTTTCACTTTCATTTTTTCAGGACTTTCTATTTTTTCTCTTTTAAGAAGTTAATTTATTAAAATAATGGGAGGAAAAAAATTAAATAAATTAACCTCTTAAAAGAGAAAAAAATAGAAAGTCCTGGAAAAAATGAAAATGAAAATGTATAATAAATTAATATACAATTAGAATGAGATATATAAAAGAAAATTTAATTAAAAACCAAATGATAAGATATCATGTGATGAAAATACATTTAGTTACTTTTTACTGAGGATGGTCGAAAGATTGAAACTAGTTTAAACAAAAAATAGACTAGTGTAAGTGAAATAAAACTATATTGATTTAAAACCTTTATTTATTCATTTTTTTTACAGAAATTGTTTCTTTATCAATGAACAGTAATGGAGGGGTTAGTTGGCATAGGTGTGTGGCGAGTTGTCATAACTATGCCAACTGACCCCATACCTAAATATGCCAACTAGCCCCACAGCGATATCAAAAACAAGATGGATACCACACAATCTCAAATATCAGAAACAAAATATTATGATACATGCGTGCAACTACAGTTAATCACTCTTTCGAAAACCGCAATCAGCAGCGCTTCAATTCGATCTACAGGTTCACCAGAGCAGAAAAAGTTGCGATGAAAAAATTTACTCAACCGTCAGAAAAACGATGAAATAGGGCTCCTTCCTTCGTGACACTTCCAATCAGACTGAAGTTACGATGGATAGTGCACCTTTACATACACTCTCCACTTGTAAGATGACAGTGCTCTAGCTCCACGGTGGCAAGAATTAGGAGCAGTGTAACGACTATCCCCTTATGCCAATTAACCCTGGTCTCCCCTAATATATTCTCGTATGTTCTTTCCACAAGTTTTCTGTATATTGCAACTAAGATTAAAGCTACTAAGCTGTTATAACTAAGCATTAAACGAAAAAAAAAATTAAATATATTAAATTTATTTAAGAATTTAGAAATATGAATTATTCTAGAAATGGGAGAGTAACAATATAAACATGAGAAAAACATTGCTTAAAATTTCATTCATATCCAATATGACCTTACTCCTGTTTTCGGTTCATCTAAGTATGTAGACACTCCCAAAATACTCTTAACACTGACTATATTTGCGACACCTTGTATATTATATCATTGCGTTTTTATTCTCTCTAACGATCGAATTTGAAAAAGTAAAGGCAGTACATCGTGTCATAGGTTAGTATTTTCAATCAGCCATAGGTCCCTCAATAATTATATGAATTCAAAATCACTGTCGCTTGGTCGCTTTGGTTTGGTTTGGAGCTCTACAGTCAACTTTTTGCTACGCGAGACAAAATCACTGTCACAAAAAAAGAATTTATTCATGTATTTAACTAGTGAGTGCATGCATACTGCATGAAATTTCCGAAAAGAATACGCATTATTCCTCAATGGATTCTGGGGAAATGCATAGTGGTCATAACTTCTGCAATTCTTCAAAACTTCTTTTTCAAAGACGTTGTTTCCTTCGTTTTTATGATGTTTTTATCAATATATATGCGCTTTGGGAGAAGAGCGAATGCATCTGCATCGTTTCGAAAACAAATGTGCTCATCTGTTTGTGATGATTGTGAAACTATGGCTCTAGCTCTAAGAAGACAAGATATATTTAAATTTTTTCAAAAGAGTCAAAATATTTGTCTCCTCTTACGAGAGTTTAAACATATTTAATTTTTTCCCGTGATTTCTAATATTTGATAAAATTACCTCAATAGTTTACCTATCTATCTATCTATCTATCTATCTATCTATATATATATATATATATATATATATATATATATATATATATATATATATATATATTCATATATATATATATATATATTATATATATATATATATATATATATATATATATATATATATATATATATATATATATATATATATATATATATATTCATATATATATATATATATATATATATACTGCATAAAATTGAGCACATGCGTTATTAAAACATTAATATACTTTTCATACTTAATTGTATTTTATCGATGTGCCTGATACACCTTGTATATTAGTAATACATGGACGATTTTAATAGATAAAGCGTTTACAATTTAAAGTTTATAACTGTGGATGCAATCTGATTAGAAATAGAATTTTTCAACTTGTGGTGTATAATACAAAGTTTTTTTATGGGGATCTGGGGGATTGTTTCCCATGTGCATTCATAACAACACACCTGCCGGCAAAATAAAATGTGTATTTTTACCTTTTCAAAACTCTCTGATTATTAATATTAAGTAAAAAATTAAATTTCTTGTCGAATAATTCTTACGTTCTTTACATGTATTATTATTATTACGTAAAAGAGTAACTGTCCTGACTTTAAATAATACTGATAAATTTTCTTCTTCTTTGTATATGGTACTAATAAATTGTGAAAATAGAGAAAAAATTACTTTCTATAAATATTTTTCTAAATACTGCACCGTATATGTTTTTGTGAGGATATATATTTTTTTTACTAAAATCTGTGTGTAACATCAATCCAAATTAGCCACTATTAGGCAAATTCGAGGCAAATAGTTTTAATTTAATTAACAATTAACTATTTTTAAAGAAAATTTTATTAAAATCACTAGATCGTCAAGCTATACCGTTGTGTAAATTGTTCACTTAAAATTGAATGATTATATATGTGTCAATTAGGGAAAGTTAGATTTTCAACAGTATTTGTATCCTAAAAAAAGGTTACGTTGAATATTTTAAATATGGTGGTGATACAAATACGCACACACACACACACACACACACACACATATATATATATATATATATATATATATATATATATATATATATATATATATATATATATATATACACACATATATATATATATATACACACACATATATATATATATACACACATATATATATATATACACACACATATATATATATATATATATATATATATATATATATATATATATATATATATATATATATATATATATATATATATATATATACACACACACATATATATATATATATATATATATATATATAAATATGTTGTAGTACATAAATATGTTTCTTACATATTTATCAACACATATAAAGAATATTTAACTTTTAAACTAGAACCCATAAAGGGGATACGAAAGATGTCAATTATATTATAAAATGTAGCAAATAAATATATATCTTACTAAATAAATGTCGACTGAAAATATAGATATACGAAGATTTCAAAAGCGCTACACTCGTCTGGTACTTCCATGCTGTGGCGCAAAACTTCCTCTTCACTTAACTCTTTTCCTCAAAAATAAAGCTTTTAGAGGTGGAAGTTAGATAATGTATGTTGCAACTTAAAGCCCAGTCGTTTTCACTGTAGTTCATCTATGTTTAAGAGGTTACGAAAATAAATGACATGACAAGAGGATTTAGGGAAAGATTACATACCTTCGGACGCCTCGACACGAAAATCTTAAGAAACAAAGTTAAACTGAATTTAATAGCCTTAAGCTTACGGAGTAATTAAAGGTTTTTGTTTTCCAGTTAAGTTCTGACATAAGTTCGGGAAATTCCGGTTTAAAGGTATGGGACAAATTTAATTAAAAGACTTGGAATGGACAAAAGTTAATAATAAGGTACTTTAAATCAACTAATAGAACGTCTTTTAAATCTGTGTTTGAATTTTATTTCAATTAATGAATGCAGTAAAGTATTATCTTCTGACATTTATGGACATGTTTTACAGCAGAAATTAGATTTAATTTCCTTACTTGGTGTTCAAAATTTAAAAATAAGACAAACATAAATCTACTGATTTACATTGAAAATGTGATTTGGAATAAAATAATCCACTTTAAAACGTTAATAAATTTCCTCAAAGGGGATTTCATACACCTATATCCATCGAACTTCATCGACAAAGATGAGGGAGACAATGCGTTGAGTGCTTGTTACAAGATATATATGCTATCAAAGTATTTTAACTCAATAATTTATTTATGAGACTTGAAATGGACAAAAGTTAATAATAAGCTACTTTAAATCAACTGATACAACACCTTTAAAATCAGTCTAAATTTTACTATAATTAATAAATGCAGTAATGTATTTTCCTTAGACTTTGATGGACATATATTAGAACCGAAATTAAATTAGAGATCAAATGTTCATTTTCAATATATAAAGAAATAAGCACAAAAAGCATAATATGAATTCCCGTTATAACATACGATTTGAAATTAAATCTCCACTGAAAACCTTTTAAGGAAGAAATACGGTTTTTGTACGGTGTAGGCGTTCTCTTCAAGGATATATATATAAATATATATATATATATATATATATATATATATATATATATATATATATATATATATATATATATATATATATATATAAATTTTGCCCAATCACAACATTAACAAATGTTGAAAATCATAAAATTAAGAATAGAGAAATACACCTTAAATTGCCATTGAACCCAATTAAAAGAAATACGATTACTCGGCAGCGCAAAATAAACAATTTCAGTCAGTTTTAATAATATAGCTCACAAACACTATATATATATATATATATATATATATATATACTAGCGGTATAGTATATATATATATATATATACTATATATATATATATATATATATATATATATATATATATATATATATATATATATATATATATATATATATAGACGTTGTGCTAAACGTTGTAAATTAAAAAAAACATAAAATTATTTTAATAAACTATAAATTGTTTGGACCGTTTTATTGAAAAAATATGTTAAAAAAATAGTTTTTTAAAACCTTACACCACCACGCTTACAGTTATCACAACTTGACCTATCTTAAAATTAGCAAGAATGTGGACGAAATTTCATTATTAGGGCTATTGGTATGACTAATCAATAAGTTGCATTGAACCATAAGTTGCATAGAATCAAAGAAGAATTCACAATTTCAATTTGTAAGTTAAGTAAATTGTTATTCAATGCACTTGTATACAGCATTAAAATTCATGAAAATAAAAAATAAAAATCTGAAACACGTTTGCAGCGTTGTCTACCGGATCCAATTATAGAATGCGCGCGTATACATCATTAAAATACATGAAAATTAAAAAAATAAGTTCTGAAACGCTATTGCAGCGCTGCCTACCGGATCCAATTGTGTACCTAAACTAACCAAAGATCAACACAACAACACATAAATTAATTAATTAATTAAAAAAACATATTCTATCGGATAAAATTGTGAATCTAAACCATTCTCGAATCAAGTTACTCGCACGGACAAAATTTCATTAAAATCAGTCCAGCCGTTTAGGAGGAGTTCAGTGACATACCGACGGACAGAAGATATATATATATATATATATATATATATATATATATATATATATATATAATCTTACATAATATTCCACTTGCGTATTTATAACTATAAATCTCCTACAGACTAATTTCATACACATATATTTACAGGAATTTAATCAACACTGGCGACGAAGAAACAGTGCTTAGAGTAACTGTTGTCATATTTTACTTCATATAAGTTATCAAGGTAAAATTCGCAATCAATCTGAAAAGTTTCAAGTGAATCTCACATAACTGAATTATCGAAGCAGGAATGGATTTTTCTCTTTCCAAGGATGAACAGCTGGCGAATCTACATATTCAGGTGGTACGAATGACAGATGCGAGTGCCACACAAATAGTAACAAATTGTAAGCAAGGGAAAATAACTTCGTTAGAGAGCCTTAAAATTGTGGGTAGTTAGATCTGGTCGAGCATTAATTGTTTTTTCACATTTAATATTTAATACAAATTTATGAAAACACAGATTTACAAAGTTAATTTTTATAGAATGTATATTAAGGGCAGTTATGGAATTTTATAAAGTAAAAATCCTCAAAATTCAAAGTATACATCAATAAATCTTATTTTTAATAAACTACAATACAACATTTTTAATCTATAATAACGTTAAGCGTAATCTAAACACGCAAGTGATTATTATGAAAAAAAAAAAAACGTCCATAATTTCTCGCAGTTCAAAAGGTGCTGTAGCCAAAATGCTATAGGTGTGATTAAAAAATAATTAATTTAGAATATTCCTTTTGAACATTACAATCAGCTGTAGCATCAGCTGTTTTCACCTGTTACATCCGGCATGTGGAACTTTAGACCACTGTTCCAAAGCAAAAAATTCGATCCATTGTGTTCAAGTGCCATGCACTATCAATGCAATCGCATGATAACCTTCTTTTGGGTCTTAAAGTGTAATAACCGAAATAAAATTTCAATCATCTAAATCAACTGACAAATTTTCAGTGGGTAAGGAATACATTCTTTCATAACTCCCATCGTTTTTGTTGTGATATGCAGATGAAAACTGAAGGACCGTCTGCTGTACATTGTAAAGAGGTTGTATTCTAGGGTATAATTATGCATGTATATACACTCATGGACAAAAAAAATTAGGGCACCAAGAAATAATTGCGGGATCGTAACGAAACTTGCAATGAAGGTACATGTCGGGGAGATATACAAATGATTAGAAATGCAGCGTGATTGCGCATTGCATATAGCCGGTAGAGGGCGTTGAACATCGTACTCTGTGGAGTATTGGACCCCCTCTAGCGCGAATGCACGATGCGATACGATCGGGAATTGAGTCATACAAGTTCTGTATGATGTCTTGAGACATTTCATTCCATATTTTCTGTAACCTTACCTCTAGTTCGTTCAAACTCGTGGGATGCCCAACTCGTCGTCCCAAATGATCCCAGATATGCTCGATTGGAGACAAATCTGGGGATCGGGCAGGCCAAGGAAGGGTAGTAACAGTGCGGAGACAGTCTTGTGACACCCTTGCCGTATGAGGCCCAGCATTGTCTTGTTGAAAAATGGCTTCTGGGAGCCGTTGCATGAGTGGCAACACATGTGGTTGCAGGATTTCATGAACATACCGCTGGGCTGTCATGGTGCCACGGAACAATACTAGGGGTGACCGTATATTGTAGGCAATGTCACCCCATACCATCACACCAGCTGTGGGAGCGATGTGTCGCTCTACAGCAAAGGCAGGATTGAAGCGTTCACCACCGGCTCTCCACACACGAACACGATTGTCATCACTGCCGAGATTGAATCTGGATTCGTCGCTAAAGACGACCTGGTTCCATTCCGCTGCAGTCCAGTTTCCTCGTGAGCGGCAAAACTCCAAACGGATTCGTCGATGGGTGGGCGTCAAGGGCAGCACACGTAATGGGAGCCGCGATACCAACTGTCCTTCAGCCAGGCGCCTTCGTATGGTTCGAGAAGACACAGAGGCCCCTAGTGAAGGTGCTACCTGTGCCTGGATGGCGGCCGATGAAGCAGTTGGCTGTACGCGTGCATTTCTTACGATGTGGCGGTCTTCTCGACGACTGGTCTGTCGAGGGCGTCGTGAGCCTGGTCTTCGTGTACATGACATCTCTCGGGTCCACTGGTCCCAACACCTCCTCACAACACAATCAGAGCGGCCTAATTGACGAGCTACTCGCCTAGCTGACCACCCAGCTTCCATCATCCCGACGATTCTCCCCCTCTCAAAACTGCGACAACTGCTTATATTGTCTTCGAACACGGCGTAATGGCATGTCTATCTCAGCTCTTCCTTTGTAAATGATTCAACACACTCAAACAAGCTTTGGTTACCTGTTTTATACTCCACAGAGTACGATGTTCAACGCCCTCTACCGGCTATACCGAATGTGCAATTACGCTGCATTTCTAATCATTTGCATAGCTCTCCGACATGTACCTTCATTGCAAGTTTCGTTACGATCCCACAATTATTTCTTGGTGCGCTAATTTTTTTGTCCATGAGTGTATATATATATATATATATATATATATATATATATATATATATATATATATATATACCGGGTGGGCAAAACGTCCGTATAAAATTAAAAAAATTCATAAAAACTGAAAAAATAACCAACATAAAAAAAAAGGTTTGCAGGGTTAGCATCACTAGGTCACGGGATTTTTTTAAGACAGGAAAAAAAACTAAAAATAAACAGCCGACAGGTGGCGCTGACGTACACAAGAGAAAGAAAAGATACGCAGTTAACGAAGAGAATGCTTCTAAATCGTTTATTGCAGCGGTAGGTGTTAAACACGACCCTCACTACAGGGAATAATATATTGCAAAGTCACAAATCCAGCAATGGCAGAGTGCAGCAGGTCCGAATATACACAAGACACCTATCGACGGATCGCATCTTTCAGTTCCAACAGATTTGATAGACTTGATAGATACACCCGGTATCATACACCCCTTTGACTTGTGTACGTCAGCGCCACCTGTCTGCTGTTTTTTGACTTATTTTTTTCCTGTCTTAAAATAAATCCCGTAACCTTCCGATGCTAACCCTGCAAACCTTTTTTTAATCTGGTTATTTTTCCTTTTTCTTTATGAATTTTTAAAGTTTATATGGACTTTTTGCCCACCCGGTATATATATATATATATATATATATATATATATATATATATATATATATATATATATATATATATATATATATACATATATATATATAATCCGCTTACATATTTCTTTACTATTCGTGAATTCTTCAAAATCTATAAGCGTGACTTTCAGTAACAATTCTCTAACCGTTGCGTTTCGCTTATATCAAACAATTTTATCAAAAAGAGCTTGGCTTTAAATTCTGTAACAAGGACTGTCTATGATGTGACAGAAATTCTATATGTTTCTGAACATTTTGAGGGAAAATGTTAGAGTTTAGTTCAGCGTGATATTTAGTTCAGGGAATTTTTTATAAACTGAGTATAATAGTGCTATAGCACATGTTAAAATTTTATTACTGTTTCTGTGCATATATTCTCATTAATCATTCTCTTTAATTTTCAAAACTAAACACGAGTTAACAAGTTAAAAAGTATGTTATATTATTTATCTATTTTCAAAAATCTAGGACATTTTTAGAATAGTATTTTGTGTCATATCTTAAAGTTGAAAATTCTTAAATTAATAGTTTAAGAAGCATGAACTCAAATGTTTGTATTAAAAAATCACTCAACTTCACTCTTTACTATTCAGGAGAAAGAAATATATTCTATAGTTATAGTTTAAGAATTAAAAATATATTTAACTGAAGCAATAATTTTTGTTGTAATTCGAAACTTTAGAAGGCTAAAATAGTCTATAATTTCATAGAATTATTGAAAAATCAGCGAGATTTATGACTGAAGGATATGAAATGTAACAATTTGTACGGTTAAAAATTGTGGTCAGTTTCTGAACTTCAATTTTAGTGATCAAGAGGGAAAACTTATTTTCATATATATTTAATTTAGTATTATGTAGTTTCATATATATTAAATTTCTTATGCATTTAATTTCATACATATTTCATTTCATATACATACATACTCAGGATATCAAATTATTCACAATCGATATTCTTATGTTTAAATTACACCATCAAAATATTGCATGATTAGACGTTTGTACTATAATTTCAAATGTTACGATGAACTATACCTTTTATATAAAGATATATTCTCTTGCGTACACAAATGAATATTTTTTCTTTCTGCTGTGTTATTAGGATAACGTACAAGATTTATAAATTTGATAAGAAGAAACAATAACATGGTTGTTAATGCTTACTACTCACCAACGGCGACAGCATCATTTATTACCTGTATCTGTGGTTGTCATAAAAGCCTTCACACCGCTAGGAGACGGTTGATAAGAGGTTATTTATTTGCGCATGCGCATAATCTTTCTATTCTGATTGGCTGTCGAGCATGGTGGCAGAGACAAAAGTTGAACTTTTTCGAATGCCAACTCCACGCCAACGGCGACGGAGACGAAAATCACGTATCTTCGTTGTTGCGCATGCGTATTACAAACAAATTTTCACTCCCTCAGTTCTCTACGTCTCTGGTCTCTGCGGTTTAATGTCTTGCAAAAAGTTCAACTTTTGTCGCTGCCGCCATGCTCGACAGCCAATCAGAAAAGAAAGAAAAGATTATGCGCATGCGCAAATAAATTGCCTCTTTTCCCCGTCTCCTAGCAGTGTGAAGGCTTTTGTGACAGGTGATAAAATGTAGGTCTTTCGTTGCTGTCGAAGTTGGTGTGGAGTAAGCATAACTTGAAACCGCAGAGACCAGAGACGGAGACGAACCGGGGGAAATGAAAATTTGTTTGTAATACGCATGCGCAACAATGAAGATACGTGAATTTTGAGTCCGTCGCCGTTGGTGTGGAGTAAGCATAATACTTACTCCACTAACGGCGACGGAGACGAAAATCATTTATAATCGTTGCTGCGCATGCGTATTACAAACAAATTTTTACTCTCCCGGTTCATCTCCGTCTCTGGTCTGCGATTTCAAGATAGAAAAAGTTCGACTTTTGTCGCTCCGCCATGCTCGACAGCCAAACAGAATAGAAAGAAAGGATTACGCGCATGCTCAAATAAATTGCCTCTTCTCCCCGTCTCCTAGCGGTGTGAAGGCTTTTATGATAGCCACAGAGACAGGTAGCAAAATGTGTCTGTCTTCCGTTGCTGTCGCCGTTGGTATGGAGTAAGCATTAGTCTCAGATTTGTAGAATAATACTTGACATCTATCAGTCACACTGAGGTCTAGCCTCCACTTTTGGACAATCAAAATTAATTGAGGCTCGTGTCGATAAAATGTGGAGAAATTATAGATATACCATTATTAAGTTCCAACCTTGGTGGTAATATTAATTGAACGTCTGTAGCAAGTGTTTTAGCTACAAGACCTGTTGAGGAATATTAAAATATTCCCTCATCGTCGGTACTCCTTGGCGTCAAATGAGAAAAAAATCCGTTAACGTTTGCCAAAAATTATTAAATTATTTGCAAATGGTTAGAACTATAATAGTTTCAGACAGCAACACCATGTCTAGTGTAACAACAGCAGTTCGTTAATAAGGAACACCAGCGGTTGATTATAACTTAGTATCTAGCATGCGTTTCGGTGGTATGTTTTAAACTATATGGTATAATTCACTGTCTCCTTATTATATATTCATAGCATACCTTCCAATATGTTTATAGCATACCGTACGGCGCTGTATTATATTGGTACAAATATATATTGGTACGGCGCTGTATTATATTGGTTTGTCTTATATTGGTACAAATAAATGTGCTTATTAAACAAGCGAGCGTAAAATAAAATTCTAGGTACGTCAAAAATAAAAAAATAACCATATCTATGATAGATAAACACGCCTAGGACATAAAAGTTCGATTTTCGAACTCAAAAATTCTTCATCATTCTAACTCCGTTTGAAAAATAGATTTCCTCTAAATCTGCTGTATTTATAATAATTTTGCTATGTATAATAATTCCTCCTATTTTAATTAATGATAAGTCTATATTATCTTTATCTACTGCATGGAAATATATTTGCATGTAATTGGTCTATTTCTTTTTATTCTTAATCCTTTTCATATTACTCCATCGTCCTGGTTCTGTTTTCTCGCTTTCTCTCTATTTCTCTGGGTTATTTGTTAGCTTCGTTAACGGGTGTGTCCCGTGTGGGGTTTGATGGTCGTAAAATTTCCCCCTCCCCCTCCCCCTCCTTCACTTCTCGGGTACCAAACTCCTCACACCCTATTTTTTCTATAATTTTCTGTTGCTTGCGAAATTTATATCAACGAATTTCGATGACCTTCGCATATATGAATTGTCCATTTCGATAATCACACAAATACTACTCGGCCTGATGATGAACTATTATCTAGTTAGAAACATGTAGCCACCCTGTTCAATTTATTGCGGAATTTAAGAAATGTGCATCACGTTACCAAAAGCGGATGCCTAGTCATTTTTGGTTCCATGATTTGGATGCCTAGACATGATTGGTTGCAAATTACGATAAAATGAATGTGACTTTTAGCATAAGATGCTAAATAACAAGTTACATCAAAGCAAAGATAAACAGTATTTTAAGCGAGGCCGTGTTTTTAAATTAAATTTCTTCTCCCATGGTTCATATTATCTTCCACAAACGCTTTACCTTAAATTAAAGCTGTTAGAATATATATGTAGCGATTCAAACAACTTTATATCTTAGACTAATAAGATTTGTTTATAAATGTTCAAGAATTTATTCAGCTAAATAATATGTGAAGAGAATTTAGGAAAGGAATATATATTTACAATCTGCCAGACTGCACACTTTTATGCAATTAAGAACATTAAACTTATTGAATGCGGTAAAGATTCAAGCTTTATTCAGGATTTAATTTAGAATTTAGTTGATTATCCTATTGTTAATCATATTTAATTTCACTATATCGAATAAATTAAATTTTGAAATCCATTTGACTTGATAATGCAAAACTTCATTTATAATATAGTATATGGCATAAACTATATGATATTGGTTTAATTAAGACAAATATATTTAGGAAATATAAAATTAATAAATAGTTTTAAAATTTCCCTGTTCAAATTGACAATGCAAGAGTGATAATTTTCAGTTTAAGTATTACAACTACGCTTTTGAAATATTCTCTTAGGATTTATGATGTAAAATTCTAATTCATAGTTAAGAACACATTAGTTGATTAAAAAATCTTTATTTAAATGAAATTCGAAGGGCTTTCTTTGAACGGTTTTATTTTGTATTTTGCGGGAGTCAAATACAAAAATGTGGTAATCAAGCTACATCAAAATCAATATTTCTGTGTTTTATAAACTAAGGAACAAACAAACACAATTTAGAAATCTTGGATTGGAGAATCAAAAAACATTTTATCTCGAATTAAAAATTATGTATGCTGATGGATGTTTGAAATATACAATTAGAAATTACAGTTATTTCATTTCACGATTTCATAAAATTATCAAGTTTTTATAATCTATACTTATATATAAAGAGAGAGCGATTTTGTACGTGGAGGGTAATCTCCAGAACCACTGCACCTATTTGAAAAATTCTTTCACTGTTTGAAAGGTACATTATTCCAGATGGATATAGGCTATATATTATGTATATCTGATCAGTAGAAATAAAGTTAGGGGCTTAATCCTAACAATCTCTATTGTTACCGCTATTGTCCTCTACCGCTTTTTGTGCCGAAGTCTTCAACGATTCTTAGCGTGGTGCTATTGCGGTGGGCTTCTGTTCTGACTATAGTGGTTCGAACCTAGCCGTTCTCAGGCACGCCTTTTTCTTTTAAAATAATAACTTTAATTAATAACTAACGTAATATTAATTTCAATTTTAGGTGCTTAAAATAATTAAAAAAAACATTCTTTACTTGAAATCCTTTTTCATTTTTGCATAAAACTACGGTCTCAAGCACACCTCTTTCTTTTAAAAAATTAACTTTAATTAATAAATAGCGTAATATTAATTTGAATATTATTTTACGTGCTTAAAATAATTTTAAAAAATCTTTACTTAAAATCCTTTTTTATTGTTGTATTTTTATTTCATCTATTATTCTAATTTTGGGATACCATTGTGTATCTATACTTCTATAATAATATATAAAAAGAGAGAGCAGATTTTTATGTGGAGGGTAATGTACAACTTTTGTACATTAAAATGTACCTTACATCTTTTCCTTTGTCAACCGCAGTCAAGTAACCATAGCAACACCCTTTAGCTTACGGGGTCCGTTTTTCGAAATCGTTCTTTACAACGGTAAAAGGTTATCTACTTCCTATCCCCATTTTACGTCGGGGACATTCAGCGTGGGGGGTCAGGGAGTGGACCCAGTGGGGGACCAAAGAGTGGTTAATTGTTTTCTTATTGCTTTCTTACTATTGAAAAAGAATTTCAATGTTACTTCATTGGCACTCCGTGCCTCTTTCATCTCTGAAAAGGCTGAAAATGGAAGAACCGCGGGTGAACCGCCCTTCTGATGTCTCTTGCCTGAAAAGAAATAGCCTCTAGATAGAACGACAAAAGATTATTATTCAGTCCTTTTCAGCAAGTTTTACCCTCCGTGCCCAGAATGTCTCCCAATTGTTCTTTGAAGGCAAAGCCGTTAGGAAAGTCACAACGAAGTGGAATTCGAGAGTATATATCTGCCGACATCACACCGTATGTTTCGAGAGTATGTGCTTCGGATTAATGCTATCCCACCCCTTAAGGAAAATGTTTAATATTTTTAAGATTCAAGTAGAGGAGGTATTGATAAAAACAAAAAGGATTTTTGAAACTGGCAACGTTAAAGGGTTTATTGAAGAAAACTACATTTGTAACTACGCTTTTTATTGGACATTTAAGGTAAAAAAAGATTTAAAATGTATTGGCTATCAACTGGAAATTTATAGGTATAATATTTTGTTCAACCCGGACAATGTCGGGACGGGCCGCTAGTGATTAAATAAACTAATTAATTATGAGTTGTTAATAGAGCATATGTTGGAACCCAACTCCGAAATTGGAAAATGTCATAAAAAAATACTCATAACGTGAATGGATCACAGAAAAATGCGCCAAGTCTGAAATGTTACATTATTTCGGATTAAGTCAGAAAACAGTCATTTTTAACTCTAATTATTTGACTAAATGAAATGAATTAAATGAGTTAAAAGATCATTTTAACGATATGTATTGACTATTTTAAAAATGTCACAGTTAAAAAACTATGTTCATAGTGAAAAAAAAATGAAAGCACAGTAAAATAATAAATTATGGAAAAAATTATGAAAAATGCACTGTTACTTATTCTTGCAGGCAGAACTGTTGTGGCTTGAGTTACATTTGATAGGCACTTGCACCTTTTACTGTTACATTGCTTTCTTCAATCGCAGTGAACAAAACCTTGTGAGCTTCCTGATCCCAGGGTAAATGTGGTTCGAAGTGAGTGTGTGAAGCTTGGAACGCCTTTTTCAGATATGAAGTTGTCTTCAGTCAGTTGGAATTCATTTCTTGAATATAACTTATTCAATATTCCGGATTTCATACCGAGTTTGTATAGCTCATCATTGTTCACTTCCATTATTTCACATTTCTGGGCGCAGCTCTTCCTTTGTCGAGTTCTGCAATCCGTAACACAACGTTCTGACCGACACTCATGGAAGGGAAATTTAGCGTCACTGCCTCTTAGCATATCTTCAGCTTGCTTTTTCAGTTTTTTTGCACAATCAGCTCGTTTCTCTTCAATTAACTTCTTCCATTTTTGTAAGATGAACACATCAGAGCTTTCAGAATCTGTTGAATCAGTTTCATGTTTACTTTTAGGAATGCTAGCCATTACCTCTTCAGGATGTTCTTCACTCTCAAGGTCCGTTGAACAACATATTTGTTCAACAGAGACATTTCCTAGGGAAGTCCGTTAGTAAGTGGAACACCAAACATAGCTTCGTATTGGCTTCTGGTGGTTCCACGATGGTAGGTGCAATTTCTTCTTTTCATTCGAATGATTCTTAAGCCTTCTGCCCACTGACTTCTCTGATTGTCTGCCATCCACGTCACCAACATATCACAAACATCTCGGTTTGCACGTTCGACGGAGCCTTGGCTTCGAGAGTGTCTAGGTTTCCCATGAACAGTTTTTGCTTCAAACATATATGCTAGCTCTTTCATGATTTTATTCGAGAACGCATTCCTTTATTGGACTGCAAAATAGAGGGAACTCCTATGATACAAAAAATATTCGTTAAATTATAAGAAACTTCTTCAGCTGTTTTCGTTTTCAGTGAGTGTAAAAAAGGAATTTGCTAAGATGATCTTGATAGTATTTATAATCGCGATCAGGCGATGTCAATGAGGTCAACCTGTCCTCGTTTTCGGAATGCGTCAGTAAGTATTGGTTTATCAGAGATTCCCTTGTTTCTACCATTTCTTCTCAAGTGACACTGTTCACAGAGAGAAAGGTACAGCTTGATCACTTTTCAAGGCACATTACAGTATTTCTGTTGTAGTTCTTTTTCCATACATTTTATTTTTTGTGTCCAAAATCCATATGAGCTTTATGAATAACTTCAAAAATTTCGTCAGCATGACAAAAATATTTTATGGTTTGGTCATCAGTTTTTTAAAAATAAATTTTTCAATACCACAAATAGGTAATACCTCATACCATTTTAGTCTTCTGTAGTCCTTAGAGGTGAGGAGCTGCTTTTTTTTCTTTTCTCTACACTGCTTTTTACTCCCGCAATCAACTTTTCATAATTTTCGAATGTGAAAACATCTGTTGTCGCCCGAACTTAAAAAAAAAACTACCCAAAGATTGAAGAAATTTACCTCTCATTACATTTGCACACGTAGTCGTGGCCGATTTAACACCGTCACCAACAGAGGGCATCGTGAATAGTAGCACTTACAAACGCTATAACGAAACGAGACTGAGGAATCGGAGGAGACAGTCAAACGTGGGGGCTAGGGTTGTCATAATCGGGCTTCGCACATTTATCGACGTGGGGCTATTTCTCCCATCCTCCAAGTGGGAAATCAGACTTGGCTCACTGCTGATTTGCCCGATCACGAATTGATCAAATTCAAGTGCACAAACTCCGAAATAAAGTAACATTTCTGTTTTGGTACATTTGTGAGTGATCCATTCTCGATATGAGCAAATTCAAGTGCACAAAGTCCGAAACAATGTCACTTTTCAGACTTGCCGCATTTGTCAGTGATCCATTCGCGATGTGAGCATTTTTTTATGACATAGTTCGATTTCGGAGTTTGGTTCCAACACATACATTCCAGATTTTCCACAGAAGGATTCGGTACCCATGATCTGGATTTTAACTGGTCATGAGTGTTTGGCTAAGCATCTGAGCTACTCGAAAATTCCAGAGAGTCCTTGCTGAAATTTTTTGGTAAACCCAAAGTTATGGGCATCTCCCACCCCCAGACCTATGAGGCACAGTCGGCTCGAAATCCCTGCAGCCGATATTGGGGGCCAATATCATTGAGCAATTGATACTTTCTTGCTTCCCTCTTCATTTTGCATTTTTTCTGTTTTTGTCTGTTTTCTTATGCCTTCTTTCTTGTTTTTTTTATTGCTTGCCATTGGGAAAAAATGATTAAATAAAAGTAAAGAGACAACATTTTTGTGGTGATTCTTTTATGCTTAGTTTTTATGTAAACTAAAGGAACATTAATTTAATTGCTGCGTAGATAATATTGAAAAAAATTTACGAAGACTAAGTATCGTAATTTCATTTTGTAGCCCTTTAATATTTCCCGTATAAAACGTTTTTATTCAGTGACAGAGCAAATTAGTAAGTAAATGTTTAAGTAAAGAAGGACAATTTTCAGTTTTATCAGTTCTAACATCATCTCAACAATATGAAAAACAAGTGTATTTCGCGTTTAAAAATATATCTCCGTTGTTTCACCAATTTCGAATATTCTTGAACAGCTGACTATCCCAAATATTCTCTCAACGCCTCAGGAATACACAGGCTCTACGTACAAAGGTAAACGCTTGGTAACAGAAGTTTTAGTATTCCCACTCTAAAGCAGGGTTGGCCAACATAAGACATACCAACAGCCATTTGGACATGTCTACAAACGAAGTAGGGTCAAAAACTGAAAAAGGTTATATTTGGTACGAAAGAAATTTTGAGAGTAGTTTTTTTTCTATTTTGTTTCGAAATACTATTCGCCAATTCCTAGAAAAATTAATATCTCTATATTCTTAAATACGTTTTGATAGCTTTAATAATTATGACTTTATTTTGTAATGTCGTCACGGGCGTTTGTCCAAGGACCCGCTCTATTCGAAATAGAAATAAAATACTGTCAGTTTTACAATATCTTGTTTATATAGAGATAAAAGTGCGAAATAAGAAAATTTAAAAAAAAATCAAACAGCAATTTGTAAGATATTCTTGTATAAATTATTTGAAAAATTAATCCTTAAACATCGTGCCAAACAAGTTTTTCTACCCTTGCTATTAAGCATAGTATATCACTCTGACTCATTCTTATATAATGGTAAAGCATCTAACATTCAACAAGTTTAACCTCTCCAACGAATTCCGTATTATACATTTTTCAAGGTTTAGAATCAGTAAAATTTCAAAATACCTCCAGATATCTGAATTTTATATCAACGTTATACCAGAACATATAAACATGCTTTAAAATTCAGAGGCATTTTTATCCGAGAGGTCTCAAGTAAATAGAAAAAAATAACCTTTGGAGGCTAAAGGTATACTTCTGTCAAGGGCGCTGCACTCGCCTAAATACTTTAATGCTCTGTTGCCATATATCGTTCTGCGCGTCACCATTTTCTCTGAGATAAAAGATTTTGGAGTCAGAAGTAACATAAGACTAAGATTTAAAGACACACAGTTTATCTACATTTGAGAGTTAGTGAAACAAATGACATGACAAGATGGTTTAAGAAAGTTTATACATTTTCTTTCTTTGAGACAACAATCCATTTCAGGAAAAGCTACAGCAGTCCAAATTTAACACTATTAAGCCTGGTGATAAGATGACAATTTAGGCTTTAAATTCAGTTCTCAAAATCATTTTTGGCTTTTGAAAGCAGCATGTTACTGGAATGTTGCCGTTTTAAGATATCAACAAAATGTAAAGAGTAATTTTAAAGTTTTTACGAATGAATTAAAATTAATTTCATGATGTTTTCTCTTTGGAAATATGTTACAATTCTGGAACATAAATATACATACTTACGAATATTAAAGATTTGTCGTTCAGATTCCTCCAAATTTCTAAACAAAATGAATAACGTTAATAATAATTTGAATATTATGTCGTGTCCCCCTTTCTATCAATCTATCTATCTATAAAGCTCTCTCTGTATATATAACTATATATTTCAAAATATAAGATATTTGTAACTTTATTGTAGATAAAACTGCCATAACAATGCTGTTCATTAGTGCTCCCTCATTTTATTATTTTTTTACCGTTAGTGTAATCACATACAGCCAGCACCTAAATTTATCATCCTAAATTCTCTATGATTAGAAAAGAAAAACGATCCGATCATAAAACCTTAGATTTTCATGTGAATAAAAGGATTTTGACGACAACTGCAACTTTCTTTTGAAGGCTAAACGTTGGGTGAGCAATATGTTGTAATTGTATGTTGTAATTTCATGACGAAAATAAGTTTGTTCGAATAAAAGTAGTCTTTAAAATCCTGTAAATTCTTAGCATATAAAACTGTTCAATTGTAATGAATGACGCAAATCTCTAATACTAGAAACAAGTATGTTTCTTAATACAATGCTTTAAATAACTGGCGTAAGAAAGATACTAGAAGATAAAAAATTAGTATATCTAATATCTCAAATGAATATGTTGAAAGTTATTTTCAAATGTGCACAATTTTAGTATTAAATTATGAATATTCAGATATCCCTAATATTTTAATTAAACTGAAAAGTTTCGTGGCTTAAGAGACATCTATAATCATCAATCATACTGCTTCAATGACACATCTCATCAGCAAAGGGAAAATTTATGCTTTTAGAAGAGGTCTTCGATAATGTTTAAAGCCAGTTTGATATTTAGATTAAAAAGAAATCTTCCAATTTCTAGCCATTCTGTGTTTGTTGCAAATTAGGATTGCGCGCCCACATGTTAAGATCATTTAATCTATATATCTCATCCTAAAGGTACCATACCATTTATTCATGAATTTTAACTTTCTCCATATATAACTATAATTTGTAGTTTGCTTTATATATATATATATATATATATATATATATATATATATATATATATATATATATATATATATATATATATATATTTAGAAACTACAAAGAGCTGTTAGATAAAGCTGTCTGTATATAAGCGAATTGAATTGCACTTTTATGTGTATATGTGTGTATATATACACTCTGACGCACACATGCATGCACACAAATAAACTTGTATAACTAACACACACACACACACATATATATATGGACATATATATATATATATATATATATATATATATATATATATATATATATATATATATATATATATATATATATATATATATATATATAAGCTCGAAAGAGCTGTTAGATAAAACTGTCTGTATATAAGCGAATTGAATAGCATTTTTGTGTGTATATGTGCGTACATATACCCTCAGACGCACACATGCATGCACACAAATAAACTTGTATAACTAACACACACACAACCACATATATGGAGATACCGGGTGTCCCAAAAATAACCGACGATTTGAAAAATCAATTAAAGAAAAACGGAAGTCGATAGAAATCTACGGTTTGCTGCATTCTGCTTAGGTAACCAGGGAATTTATTCTCACCAATTTTCAAAATTAGTTACAAAGTTCGTCAACAGATGACGCTGCTGAGTGGCAAAAACTGTAAAATAATAATGTTTTCAAAATAACCACCTTTTGCAAGAACAATGTGGCGCAGTCTGAGGACAAAATTCGCAGACGCCCGTGCAAACATTTCAGTTTGAATATTCTGACAAGTAGTAGAAATGTATTGTTCCAGTTCGGCTGAAGTGTTCGAATTTCTCAGCTAACATTTCGGTGATCATGTCATTGCCCTTGAGTACGAGACGCATACGCAAAGTGGCATGGATGGGCCTCCCTATTCGCCAGATTTGACGCCATGCAATTTTTTTCTTTGGGGTTACTTGAAAGACACAGTGTATATTCACAATTCACAAACTGTAGATGAATTGCAACAATACATCTCTGCTTCTTGTCAGAACATTCAAACTGAAATGTTTGGCACGGACGTCTGCGAATTTTGTCCTAAGACTGCGCCACATTGTTGCTGCAAACGGTGGTTATTTTGAAAACATTGTTTTATAGTTTTTCCAGTCAGCAACGCCATCTGTTGACAAACTTTGGAACTAATTACGAAAATTGGTGAGAATAAATTCCCTGGTTACCTAAGCAGAATGCAGCAAACCGTACATTTCTATTGCCCTCCGTTTTTCTTTAATTGGTTTTTCAAATGGTCGGTCATTTTTGGGACACCAGGTGTTTATATATATATACATACATACACACACACACACACACACATATATATATATATATATATATATATATATATATATATATATATATATATATATATATATATATATATATATATATATATATATATATATATATATATATATATGGCTAAACTTTAGTTGGAATAACATACCCTTATCTATCATTAATTTGTACATATGATTGGGATAATCAAAGATTAGAAAAAAAAATCTACAGGAGCCACCAGGTATGGCGTGACAGCCTCCCCCTATTTCTTGGAGGATCATTACCTTTTTTATCTATTATCTTTCTCTGCCCATAAAATGAATTATGAAAGATTAAAGAGGTAAATAAACGTTACAATACGTTTAACCACAATGTTTGACAGAAAAACGTTACAGTCTTCACACACACACACACACACACACACACATATATACATATATATATATATAGATATATATATATATATATATATATATATATATGATATATATATAGATATATAAGTATATATATATATATATATATATATATATATATATATATATATATATAGATATATATATATGTATATATATATGTATATATATAATATATATATATATGTATATATATATGTATATATATATATATATATATATATATATATATATATATATATATATATATATATATGTATATATATATTATGTATATATATATATGTAGATATATATATATATATATATATATATATATATATATGTATTATATATTATATGTATATATATATATGTATATATCTATATGTATATATAATATATATGTATATATATATATGTATAGATATATATGTATATATATATATTAATATATATATATATATATGTATATATATATGTATATATATATGTATATATATATATATATATATATATATATATATATATATATATATATATATATATATATATATATATATATATACTATATATATTATATATGTATATATATATATATATATAATATATATATATATATATATATATATATATATGTATATATATATATATATATGTATATATATATATATATATATATATATATATATATATATATATATATATATATATATATATATATATATATATATATATATATATATATCCATTGACACAATTAAAATAACTGTCTTTACACTTCAGATACAAACCCATTTCATAAACCCCAAAACTTATTTTTCGCATTTTTCCAGATACTGTAAGGATAAGTGATATTTACGATATCTGAAGTTCATGGAAATTTATGCCTTAAAATGTTAAACTCTGGCTCGGTCATTTTTCTTCCAGTGCTGCAAATTCCCTAGACTACACTATTAAACAGATTTACGAGTAAGGTGAAATGATTCGATAAAAACGACTGGCCCGTGCCCGACATAGAGATTAGTGTTTATACAATTTTTAAAGCACATTAAAATATGCATTTTAGTGTAGTATATCATTCACATGTCATACATTGTTTCCCAATCGTTTGTTGCTATATTGTTTTAATAACGTATTGTTTTAATAACGTATTGTTTTAATAACGTAACGTTTAATAAGATATGATTTTTTTATATCTCACTGGTCTTCCAAATAATATTTAAAGGACATTTCTTTAAAATTTTATACAATGTCGTTCGTTAGAATTTTTCAAAAATTGAAATTTTTAATTTAATTATGTATGTATTTTTTAATGTTTAAATTGAAGTCAAATTGAATGTGATAACATAGCAGATATGCATATCGAGACAGTAATAAAATAAGACAGTAATTGTTAGTATGAAGTCAAATTGAATGTGATAACATAGCAGATATGCATATCGAGACAGTAATAAAATAAGACAGTAATTGTTAGTATGAAGTCAAATTGAATGTGATAACAGAGCATATATGCATATCGAGACACTAATAAAATATTGAAAGTACTGGTTAATCATAAATTGTATAAACATACTAATATTATGTAATGAATGTATGTAATGTAAAAAAATGATATATTTCAAATTTTAGCATTGTTGTAATTTTTAAAGCACATTAAAAATTTTATTTTACTGTCATATGAATTGTCAAATTTTCAAAAAGTCAAAATGTCAAAAGTGATATTGAATGTGTTAATATCGTAGACATGCATGTAGGGATATTATTAAAATATTAAAGTACTGACTAATGATACAGTGCATAAAAATATTATTTTGTAATGAATGTAGATAATGTAAAAATGATATATTTTAAATTTAAGCATTGATATAATTTTTAATGCACATTAAAAGTTATAGTTTACTGTCATATGATTTACAAGTCTTATATTGTTTCAAAATTTTATATTACTACATCGTTTTGCTGTTGTGTATTAGAAATATGATTCAGTTTAAATATATTGGTGTTATCTAATTTTGAAATGAAAGGAAATTTCTTGAAAATGTAATACAAGTATGGTAATCCGCATATTTGGTAGATAAACGGTGAATTTTTTAATTTAATTACAATTTTATTTTTGTAACGCCTATATTGAAATTAATGTACTGTCTGATAATAAACTTATATAAAAATATTAATATTACATAATAAATGTCTGTAATAAAAGAAATGTTAATATGTTTAATATTATATAAATGTTAATATGTTTAATATTATACAACAATTGTAATACATTTTAAATTTTAGCATCATTACAATTTTGTTAAGCACTTTAAAAGGTATATTTTACCATCGTATATTATTTATATATATTGTTTCAGAATATTACGCTATCATATTATTTAAATATCGTATTTAGAATGTATGATTCATTTTAAATATTGGGGGTATCTAAAATAAAATTGAAAGGAAAGTTACTGAAAGTTCAATTCAAATACAATCGCCTTAATATTTGGCATGTAAGGATGAATTTTCTAATTGAATTACATATTTGCTTTTGAAATGTTTAAATCAAAATTAGAATGAATGTGGAAACAATTTGGACTTATCAGAGCAACACTAAAATATTGAAGTACTGCATAATGATAAACTTATATTTAAAAAAAAATAATAATATTGTGTAATGAATGTGTGTAATTAAAAAAAAGTTTAATATCTTTTAAATTTTAGTATTGATAAATTTTTTTAAAGTGTATTAGAAAGTATATCTTACAGTCTATATCATTTGCATAGCGTTTATTGTCACACAAACGTATATAATCATACAGTTTTAACGTCGTATTTAAAGCATATGATTCAGTTTAAATATTCATGGTATCTATTATAGAATTCAAAGGAAATTTTCTTGAGTTTATCTCGCAATTACGATCATTAGAATTACTGTATTGTACTTAAAAAATTTTTACTAAAGTTTTGTTTTCTAGTTTAGCTATATTAATTTTTGAAACGTTTAAATTAAAAAAAATAAATGTGGATAATTATTGGACATGCTTATCATAACAGCATTAAAAAATTGAATTTTTGTTTAACGACCAACCTATCTCCCCCAAAATAAAACTTTATCATTTTGAAGTTTTGGATAATCTGCCGAAATTAAAAAAACAAAATAATTTGAGTACGCTCGTTTGAATATTTGACCTGTAAATGTTGCATTTCTAATTTAATAACGCATTTATTTTTGAAAGATTTAAATTGACGTTAAATAAATGTAGAAACATTTTGGATTTTCACATCAGAACAGCATTAAAATATTACTGGGTAAAATAAACATTAAATAAGTAAGCTTTATCATTCTGAAATTTAGAATGACCAATCGAAATTTTAAAAAAAATTTAGCATGCTGCTTATTCGTAGAAAAAATTTTAAAATATCGATAAGCTGGTAAAAACACGAAAGTTTTTAAATATTCAGTATATTTTGACTAATATTAACTTGAAAAAAAATGTTAATGGAGATTAAATGTAAGACAAACATTTGTATATGAAACTTTTCTATCGCTTTTCTGATGAAAAGTGTGTGGCATCGAATTTATTTTGTTCCAATTGCAGTCTTTGCAACAACAAAAAAAGAATGGCATTATACAAGTGATTTTTTTTTATTGATGGATAAAAAATCAATTGAGTACATACATCTTTTGAGAAATAAATTTTCCCAAGAGGAAAAAGAGGAATTTTATACCAATGTTAACAATTTATTTTCTCTATTTTTACAGTACAACTGAAACGAAAATCATCAGAGTGTATTAGAGACTGAATTTCGACTCTCATGGGAAATGAGATTCAAAACTTTGAATAGTTAGATAGTGAAAGATAAAAAAATCATCAAATTTACGGTCTGTGAAACCGATTAAAAGTATTAAACATATATGCACAAGGCAGGGATTTGTGATTTTAGTTTTACGCTGTATAACGCAGGAATTCATTATTTTTAATATTTGTAATGTGTAAGAAGTAACGAAAATATGTAATAAAACAGTTCTTTGGATTGATTCAACTATTTTAAATTTACTCATAGAGGATACAAATATTTTCGAATGTTAATAACAATACAAAAATCATCTAAAAAACGTTCAATAATGGTAAGTAGATTTTCAATCGTATATATATATATATATATATATATATATATATATATATATATATATATATATATATATATATATATATATATATATATATATATATATATATATATATATATATATATAATACCTAATATATATATAATACCTAAAAAAAAGTTTCTAATCTCTTTGAAATTTTAAGTTTTTTAAAAAATTTGAAATTTATAAATGAAATATTAAAATGGTCCTTGCTACTTAATTTTTATGATATGTCCTTCGTTTTGCAATTTAATCTCTTTAAACTATATAACAGACACATCTGGGTATCAATTATTTAATCCCTTGAATAGATAATTTTTGAGAGACATTTTTTCTGAATTCCATCCCGATTTTCTTCAAAGTTTTGACTTTTAATACGTTATAAATCAAATATAAATATCTTAATGAAATCGAATTTTAAAATGCATACCGAGTTCATTTGTAAACAGTATTTGGATTCCTCCTTATCAATTTCATGAATTTTTAACAATGATTAAGTAGCATGGAGCATTTAAAAAATGCAAAAACCTTGAAAAGTATGTTTTGAGAAAAAAAAGATTTAAAAGTTGTTATTACTACTCTTACCCTTTAGTACTTCGTAGAAATTACTTCGTAGAAGCATCATAAATGATTTTTTACTTAAAAGAAAACTATTTTGGTACTATTAATCTACGGAAATATATATATATATATATATATATATATATATATATATATATATATCATATATATTTCATATCATATATATATATTTCATATTTTCATATTCATATATATATGATATGAAATATATATATATATATATATATATATATATATATATATGAAATATAAAAACAATTCAGTCCACTTGTATATATAAATATATATATATATTCAAATAACACAATCTTACAATGACAAGTTTTGCTCAAATAAAGGTTCTATTTTCCCTTATGGCAAAGAAGTATAACTTACTCAAGTGCGAAACAGGACCAATAAAGGTTTAATTTTATTGATGTTTTTGCACTTTCTCTTATTTTTTATTTCTTCCCTCAGGCTACAGGATTTTATGTTTAAAAAGGAAAATGTATGGATGACAACCAACTCTAGCAAATTGAAGAATTTTAGATTCAACTACCAATAAATTATTCTAAAATAAATAAAATACTCAAAAAATATAAAAACAATTCAGTCCACTTTTTTTCACAATTAAACGGGTTTTTCTTTGTTAGACAATAAGAAAAGGAATATATTTTACATAGCAGTTTGAAATAAGAAGAATCACATTAATTAGAATAAATAAATGGTTTGTAAAAAAAATTATGCTTTTCAAACATATGATTGCAAAACATATTCCATTACGCATAAATGGTAATTAGGACATTTCAGATGTTTACAATCACATCTTCTTATTTTTCTCTAAATAAATTTATTCGGATGAAAAATGTAGGAAAAATACATTTAACGTATTTCTTTTGCATGAAATATGTGCAAACATACTTTACATGAATTTTAAGCATTGCTTCCTTTGGAAGAATTTTCACGCACAGGTTTTTGAAGTACAAGTGAAGATATAAAATTTCGTGAGTAAAGCTAAAAGTTTATGTGTTTGCTTTAGAAATGTATTTGCATAAGATATTCTTTCAAAACTTCATACAATGTCAACATTTTTATCTAAAACCCTTTTATTTAAAGCTGAAATGCGCCTTTTCATTTATACGCCTGAGAATTCTGGGAAAAGTATCGGTATTTCTGGAAATAACAGATATTAGAACAAATGGGAATTAATTATTTTTTCGTTGTCTATCATTTATCGAAAATACGTCTTTTCATAAATATTTTTTTTATTAGCCCTTCAAGACCCTGCCCTAAAATATCAAACATCCGTGATTAACTTTTGGATATTTACAAGTATATATAAAATGCGAGACAAGTCTGGAAAGTATGTTTACTATAAATATATGTTCAAGCATGAATAGGTGAATTATTTTGCTTTCAAAATGGTTATACATACAGGAGGTTATCAAAATAATCGAAACACCTATCAATGTTAGTGGTGTTTAGGAATGTGCTTCTTATTCCTTATAAAACAAGACTGGCCACCGATACTTTTTTATATAACATGGTACATGTATTATTCTACTGTCAGGTAGCAGTAATGAAGCTTAGAGCATCGTGCTTTTGGGGGGAACAGCGTAAAATGTCAAACCTTGCAGACCTTGAGAAAAGAGCAATTTGTTGGAGAGCGTTTAAATTGGAGTATCTGTTACTGAAACTCCCAGGCTAATGGGTGTTTTTCGAGCTATGGTATCGAAAGTCCTGATAGCATACAGAGTGCACGGAAAAACAACATTTGCCAAACAGAATAGTCGAAGAAAGGGAGAGCTGAGTGAAAGAGACGGACAAGTTATTGAAGCGGATTGTGACGCGAAGAAAGAAATCAACTGCAACCAAAATGACCGAAGATCTCAATCTGCATCTGCATGTTCCGGTATCAACCATTAGACGTAGAAGGGAACTTCACAAACAAAGCATTTACGGAAGAGTAGGTATTCGCAAGCCCCTTGTAATAGATGCCAATACAAAATAAAGTCCACAATGGTGCCACAAGTGCAAATCCTGGTCGAGTAACATATCGAAAAATGGCATTTGGTCCGACGAATCATTGTTCCATTGTTCCTCGCCACAGGACGTGCGTATGTCTAGAGAATACTTACACAAGCGTAAGATTATAGCTATCTCATCTCAATTGTCGATCAAGGAGGTAGAGTTATCAGGGTTTGGTATGACATCTCATATTTTTCATCAGGCCCTATTGTAACCCTAAAAGGGAGATTGAATGGGAAGTCCTATGTCGAAATTTTAACTCACCTGTCCATGCTATGATGCAAACATTGTTTCTTGCAGGAGATGTTATTATCCAAGATGATAATCCCCATATACATACATCTAAATCTATCAAGTATTGCTATGAAGATCATTGAAAAGAAGTTAAATAACTTATCTTGCCCTGTACAATCCCCCCGACTATATATCATCCAACCACTTTATCTGTATAAGCTGATACAGCCAGGTATCAATATCCACCGTAGCATCTTTACAGGAACTTTCATGATTTTTCCCTGAAGAATGGTATAATACACTCTTAACCACTATTCAGGACATGTATAAACGAATTCCAAGGTGAATCAGGTGATATATATATATATATATATATATATATATATATATATATATATATATATATATATATACATATATATATATACAGCTCAGATTCAAAATATTAGAATAATTGAGAAAAAGTAATAAGAAAGAAATTATTTTCCATTTATTTATTTTTGATACTAAATAAATGCAATTAAGTTTCTTATAAATTAAATCTGGAATGTTTAGATAAGATTTTAACATTTACAAAATATAAAATACAATAAATTAGGTATACAACAGCTTTCTGAAACACATCAAAATATTAGAATAAAATTTAGATTGGTTCAAAATATTAGAATATTTTATTTTACGCAAAAATATTACCTTATGAATATGAAGTAAATGGTAATTAATATTTTGTAGCATCCCCTTTAGCTTTAATAACAGCGTACAATCGATCTTACATACTATATACAAGGTGTTTACAAACATTTCTATCAATATTAGCCCAAATAGACTTTATATGTGCCACTAACTCAGTTTTACTTTAAGGAGAATTTTCTTGGAGTTTTTCTTCATTATACCCCATAAGTTTTCGGTGGGATTAATGTCTGGTGAGTTTGGTGGCTAAGGAAGTACCTTAATTTTACGTTGATGGAACCAATTCTAATGACACCGAGGTATGTGGTGACGCTAAATCTTGTTGAAAGATGAAATCATCTTCAAATAAATCTTCTGGTGATGGAATCATGTAATATTCAAAAATTTCTTGATATATCTGAGAGTTAACCTTTTCGTAGACTATGCATAACTTTCCAGGTCCTTCTGCGCTCATGCAACCCCAAACCATGACACTAGCAGCAAATATTACCGAACGTTTAAGGCATTCTTTATCAAATGCTTCTTGCTTCATTCTACAAACTAGAATACCTAGATTACCATATGAAACACAAAAAAATACTTTCATCACTAAATAATATTTTTTTCCAATCTTCTTCGCTCCATAAACGTCTTGATTTACACCAATTCAATCTTATACGCTTTTGTTTTGCAGTCATGAGAGGTTTTGTTTTCGGTACACGAGATTCAAACTTAAATTTATGGAGACGTCTTAATGTTGTCGATTTAGAAACTTCAACTCCTTCTTCTTTCCATTTTCGGTGCAAGAATCGCACACTTAGCACAAGCGTATAGTTAAGAAAACGGTTTTTCTTAACTATACGCTTCAGTTTCCTGTCATCTCTAGCAGATGTTTTTGGTTTTCGGCCGCCATTTCGGCGATTATTTTGTAATTTTCCATTTTTTGAATATTGTGTTAGTATTTTACTAAAGCTTGATTGCGAACAATGTAAATAATTCGCTATATAACATTGTTTTTTACCGTGCCGATACAAATCAACCATACAAAGTTTAATATATTCAGGAATATCACTCACACGACCCATTTTAAGACGAAAAAGCAAACAAACTGCTAAAAGAACACTGATTTTAAATAAAATCGTCTGAATTTAATCAATGATGCCACCAGTTATGAATTTGTGATAATTAAAGGAGAATTAATGTGAAATATTCTAATATTTTGACTTTTCAAAACAATTTTTTTTTTCAATTAATCTTTTCAAAAATGATATTAATTTTAAGATAATAAATAAGTTTAATCAACAATAAGTACTTAATAAAAATATCGTTTGCATATTTGCATTAAAAGACATTAAATTACCAAATGATATTTTCAATTTGTAAAAAAATGTAATTATTCTAATATTTTGAATATGAGCTGTATATATATATATATATATATACATTAGTTGAGCACCAAAAAATTAGTTCTTTCTGGATGTTCTCATTTATCTCTGAATTATGTCTCAACATGTAGTGTTTGTAGCAAATGTAAAGCAGACATTTGTCTATTTTAACCATTTTAAGACTGGGTTTGCGAAAACGCAACATTAATTTCTGGAATTTTTAAAGGCATGTTCTAATATTTGTACGTCTGAAGTAACATTTTTATTTTATTCTCTATACTTTAATTGTTCAGAATAAATTTTTTGTTTCCACATTTGCCCGCTTTTAGTACTTGCCAAAAAATGTTTTTTCTTTTCTTTTGAAAGGGGGCCGGACGATGGCCGAATAGCTAGGGCGCTGGCATTCGGTACCGGAGTCTGTGGGTTCGAGTCCCACTCTTGGCATGAATGTTTGTAGCCGTTCGGAATCGGCTTTAAGCTGTAGGTCCCGGTCTAATTAGCCCTCGTGTAGCAAAAAATGACCGTAGCACTCCAAACCAAAACCAAACCAAATCTTTTGAAAGGGAAAAAATGATTAATTTCAAATAAATATAGATAGCAGCAAATGTTAAATTTCTAATTTGATGCTTGTTCCAAATTTACTAGAGACTAAAGAGCAAAATGGCTTCAACAGGTGAGGTATAATATTTGATTTTATGTTTCTCAATTCATATTTTTAAAAATGCTACGAAAATGCAACATCAGTCCAATGTGTGTTATTTAAGATTTCTATATGCTGCCTAGTTTTTTTATGAAGTAAATTGGTATTGTTTTCATTTTAGATAAGTTCGTATCTAGAAAAAAGTGATTTTTGACATTGGGAGAGGCATTTGAGTATTTTCATGAGCTAGAGGATGATGATATTTCAGAATCATCCTCAACAGAAGATAATGAGGAACCATAGTTAGTCATTATCCCTCCAGATCCGGATGATTTTACGGATGAAGAAGCTATTGATGATAATATTTTATGTGAAAATGTCGAATCACCTAAAGGCATTGCAGGTGAAATCGACATTCGTTCTAATAAATGTAAAAGTAAGCAATATATTAAGAAAAATGAGCATATTGTATGGCAAAAATGGAGACTCTACATGGAAGTAATGAATTCTAAAATAAGTTTATTAGAGTTTCAGAGATCTATATCTCTGAGAGCCATATCTTTGATAAAAATGCTTGAAGAAAGGGAGATGAATTCTGTTTTACCTGAAACTTCACATATTGAAAGACCATCTTCAATTCAAAATCTAACTCTCAACGAAACTCGGAAATACCATATGGACCATATTATTACTAAAAATAGTTAAAATAAACAAAAAAAGATGTAAACACTGATAAGTCAAACAATTACTGCATGTAATAAGTGCAATGGACCTCTTTTTGCGAAATGTTTCAAAGAATTTTAAATTTAAAAAAAAAATTTTAAATTACCGTTTTGGACTGATGTTGCGAAAACGCAAGATTTTGTAACTCTCGTAAAAACAAAGATAATTTTATAAAAACAACTTATTTATGCAATTAATGTTCTAAGAAGTGTGAAAAACTGTTTGGTGCATTTCAAATAAAGGAAACATGGAGCGGTCTTACATGGGTTAATGGAGACGAATTGTACATCAATGACATTATACTGTCTAAGTCAGATGCAATAATTTAAAATGAAAACATTGTACAGTTTAATAGATTTATAGTGTAGTTTATTAAATTAGATAAAAATGTTATTGATTATAAATGATTTAATAACATGCAAGGTTGTAATAAATCAATTATAACAATTCTTATTAGTGCAAAGTAAATGAGAAATTCTAACTGACACGCAGTAAAAATTTATTTTGACGCATTTTTTTACCAAATTGCACTTTTTATATGCTATATATATATAATTTGGTCTGTGGTGGCTGTAAATTGCCCAGATGGAGCATTAATACACCTTACCACATGGAGATATTTTATTTACCCATGGGACTTTCTGAAAAGAAAAAAAAGGAGTTGTCCAAAGAATAATGTGTTAAAAGCTATTTATGTGTTTACGATCTTCAAAGTATATTAGAAGAACAAGGAAACCACAGGAGAGTTCAGAAAAAATTAATGTGCCTTAAAAGAGAAGAATCTTGAAAGCACTATTTTCTTACTTCTTTGCAGCCTAGGACGCAATCACTTTCATTTATATTGAATAACTGTAAACTTTTCTAAGCAATTCTGCTAGAGCTTATAGTTAAAGTTTTGAAACAAAGTTTATTATTCTACAGAAAATAGGCCTGGAGAGATTTAAATTACTTTTGAGAATGGGGTTATTGCTGATAATGGAAAGATAAACACTTTATCTTTAGGTTTTATTTGAATGAAAAAATTAATATTTGAATATTGTTCAAGTATTGAAGTATATGATCACAAAATATGATTCAATTTAATTGCATTAATAATTAACAATATTATATATGAGGTTTCTCCCAGCTGCACAAAGATATGGGGAGAATTTGCAATGTATGCTCGAGGGAACAGCATATAAAAATTTTGCCTCTAGATTGCTAAATGACAGAAGTTAAATGATAGTAAAATAATATAAAGCTGAAAGTACCGTTTGTTACATTATAAAAAGTTTCAGTAAGAACAAAATATTCTTCTGATAACTCGCATATCTAAAACAGGTGAAGTTATTGATTAAGGCAGCCTTTGTTATTTATCGTTTATTGTTGCCTCATTATCAAATTTTCCAAATAAAAGTAACATTAGTATCTAACACGTGTGTAATCTTATGAAAAATAATTAATTCTAGTATGAATATTCAGCTTCGTATAGCAAAAGTTTTATTTTAGCACAGATCCTTAGGAATAAAAGCTTTATAATTGGCTTATATACTTCATTTTGTTCATGTGCCCTTTTTTATATAAGTTGCCGTATATGTACACACACACACACACACACACACACGCACACACGCACATATATATATATATATATATATATACACACACATTTATACACATATATTTGTTTATTTATTTATTTATTTATAATGTTTTACTCTAAATTTATTATTATACAGTATTGTACTAAATTTATTATTGTAGCCCTGTAGTTTTTTTTAATTCATGTTTAACAATTTATTTTAGCTATATGGATTTATTACTGGAAAAAAAAAAAATATATATATATATATATATATATATATATATATATATATATATATATATATATATATATATATATATATATATATATATATATATATATACATATACATTACCAGTGTTAAACCCATATAGCTAAAATAAATTGTTAAACACAAATCAAAAAAATTCAGGGCTATTTTTCTGTACAATAATAAATTTAGAGTAAAAAAATTATAAATAAATAAACAAATATATGTGTATAAATGTGTGTGTGTGTAGTATGTATAAATTGTTAAAATTCATGATTGATTGCATAAAATTTATAAATAAAAAAAAATTTATTTGCTTCATATCTTTCTTTTTAGTACATTATCTACTATTATCGAACAACAATTATTTTTAGACTCAAACGTAAATTTTCTACAGATAAAAAAATGAACATATCAGTTCGCTTAAAAATTACGGAGACCAGAAATCTGGAGTTTATCTCGTAAACTCTAAATGCATTTTCGATACATTTCGATACAAAGTAACTTCCAGGTAGCATTATATTTAGCACTTTATATATTTCAACATTACATTGATATTTTTTTTTATTTCAGAGGGAAAAAATCGTTAACTTCTCCTTCTCTCTATTTGATTTATCCCAACAAATTATTCATTTACGACCGTACAAAAGAAGCCGCATCTCTGAAGCAAAAATTTCTATTCCAATTATTTATTGTTCTCCTTGTGCTCAATGTTTGTTTACTGTTTCTCCATATTTTATAGCCATGGTAACTGGATAATACACCCACATGGCAGAACATTAATACTGCTTTCAGTATAGTGATTTTGCGCACTCAAGGGATGTGGTGGGGAGAAAAAATAAGAAAGTGGCAAATGTTAAAAGCTATTTTTTACCCCCGCTATTTCTAAAAGTATATGAGAAAAATGGTCCCGTCATGAGAGAATCTAAAAAAGAAGTAAACAGAGAGAGAAAATTAACACTCATCGCTTTAATAAAAATTGGGGTTAAGTTATGTTACGTGTGAGGCAACTGCTTTAAATCCGGTTTCCAAACGTTGGAATAAATTGTTTTAAAATATAGAGTTAAATAATTAAATAGGGGGTTAATTTATATCATATAGGACATTTATATCATAACAGTTTTGAATATAGCTCGCAACGATAAAAATTTATTGCAGTACAGCATTGAGTTTAATTTATTTAAACAGCACGAAATAATTGTTCTGAGCGTTAAAAGGAGTATACTATGACTTATAGAATTAATTATAAAAAGGAAATATTATACGAATTTTTAGAATTACACGAGATTAAATTCCGAAAATTCGTATAATATTTTCATTTTCGAATTTTCGAATTTAATCCAAAATTCGAAAAGAATTATACAAATATTTGGAATTTACATGATGATCAATGAAATATATGTCGAGGCGTTTCTAAAATACCCTTAAAAACTATAAATGATGTTTCGTGAATTGCAAAACAATTTTGTAGATAATCACATATTTCTATCTTAATTTCCTAAAGAGATACCGAGTTTTGCAGAATTTTGCTGCAAAATTCAATATATATATATAATTTTTCGATTAGGTAAGTTTTGAAACCAATCGCCTCATATAGTATATTATGGCTCAAAATCAAAAAAATGTTTTTTAATTTGATATTTTCTTATGTTTGACTCCAATAAAACTCTTTGCCTCACAGAAACGCTAAAAACTACGACGGATATTTTTAAAGTATCTACGAAAACAACTTAATTTTCACAAGAACTAATATATAGAACTTAAATCAAACCCTGTAGTTCTTTAGCTGGCCGTTTTTTCGTTTTTCCATTTTAATTCTTTTTAATTTAATTTTTTAAGGGGGAGAGGGGCAACCTACTGGTCTGAGATTTTTAAAAAAATCCGTGTGTTCCTCTCAGTGTGGGCCTGATGTCAAAGCCCGGAAAATTATAAAAATTTAAAATTTTACCTAACTTTTGGCTTACTTTCGACGTAAATAAATAAACTATGATAAATAGTATTTAAATGTAGTCTGACGATCAGATTTTGGATTTGAAATTGATCGTTCTGTTTAGAATCGTAACCATATTACGCATAATGCAAATAATGATATTTTATATGTCTAGACAGAAGCGATAGACGGAAGTAAGAATTTCATTCTGTCTTATTTTCTTCTCTTTCATTTAGGCTTATATTTTATATAAATAAATAGAGGTATATGTATACGAGAGGAATATTAATAACATACCGTAATGGTTTTGCATCATGATTTTACACAATATTTTGACCTTCTTGCGTAAAAGTAAAATAACTATAGCCTAATATTAAGTGTGGCCAATAATATATAAAAACCTAATCAAATTTTAATCGAAGCATTTCTTTCACTAAAGCCAAATTATATGAGCAATTTTATTTGGATTTATACCATTATCATCATTTTAAAGAAATACATTTAATATAAAATATGCCATTTAATATAAAATAAGCTGAATGAACTATAAAATTACTTCGTGGTTCTTCAAGCTTCATACATTATTCAGAGTAATTCTGCTCTTACCTGGAAAAGAAACAAAAAGAACTTAATTAATAATTTAAAAACAATGTGACAGTTTTAACTATTACAAAATTTAACTATTATCAAAAAATTTTAAAATTACTTTAAAATTTCTATACGTAGAAAAATAATTTTTACCCATATTTGCTTCACCGTTTATTAGTCAAAGGAAACAGTTAATGTTTAAAATAAAGTATTATAATAAATGTACGGTTAAATGACCTTATATATAAATTATTCTTCGCTGCAATAAAATCGATATAAAGTAAAACCCATTCCATCATTGCTTTCTATTTTCTCAAATATTCATGGAAATCCATTCAATTTACCTGCATTTTTCAAAATATGTATTCAAATTAAAATATTCAAAATATACATTCAAATATTTTAATGTTGTATTGGCAATAATTATACTATTTCTTTATTTTAATTCAAAATAAAATTAATTTCTTATTAAAAATTTTTCTCATTTTTCGTTACGTTATTTAATAAAACGAAGTCTTTATTTTAATTTTTTATTTTGTTTTTGTATGTAAGTCACGCAACCCGTCGGCTGCTAAGACCTCCACAATATGAAATTTCTGCGCACAAACGTAAATACCCTTCTTCAGTGGATAATAAGGAGAAACTCATCCCAGTTTTTAAAGTTGAGTCTGAGTGTCTGAAACCCATGACAGGAGATGGTATTTGTTGCCATTTGTAGTTGTCTAAAAGTTAAATCTATCAGCCAGTGTAACACGTGTTTCAAGCGATGCCTGCAAAACAGCAAATTAACCAATGATCCAAACAAACAAAAAATCTGAAATATTTTAGAAATTAAATAAAAGTATATAAAATAATTAAATCTTTATTCTGAAACGAAATTTCGAAGCTTTGTTTGTTCCCGTACACTACGATAACGCATCTGTTTTTAAAACTGGGATATGAAAAATGTTGCTAGACATAGGTGAGCTAGCCTATTCTTTGAATAGCAAAGAAAAACTTGTAAATTTTATACATTCCAACAATATAAACTGAAAGCTATTTCGTGGAAAGGGGTTTTCGGAATTAGCTTGAAGCTAAAGGTGATAGTCAGTTTAACCCTTCAGCGGGTACGCCAATTTTTGGAACAGCAGGTACCCGTGGCAAAAAGTGCAACGTCTATTTCAACCTTGATTATTTCTTTTGTAATAAACTGTTTTTTCAAATTGAAAATAATGATTCTGCGTTTTATGACAAAATATAAAATGTTCATAATACTGAGACATATTTATAATTAAAGGACAAATAATGTAGATACAATCGCCTTGATTCAATACTGTCTGGTTTATTGGATCTAAGGACAACTTGCGGATTGATTCCTATTTTGTCCAAAAACCTAAAAATCAATGAGATTGTCCATCTTCGTGATATGCGGGATACCGTGTAATAGCTGCACATTTGATCGACAACATCAACTCATGAATTTGTTGTATTGTAATCCAGTATAATCGCTCGTTTACCACGGTTAAATCTCGGCTAACAATGAATGGAAAGGAATACAAGGGCCAAAAAATCAGACCTGCATTAGAAAGGCTGTAGCTATAAATGGAAACTGCTTAGAACATTCAAACCTATCATGTAAAAACAAACCATTGAAAATTTCGAAAATGTTGCACTTTATACACGGGCGCGTCCACTGAAGGGTTAAGTTCGTCCCTCGGTGGAACTTGCCTCGTAAAATCAAAATCAATCAACCAATCAACCAAAGCAGTCTCGTGTTCATGTTGAAAATATGACGGTAGTACTCCAAATCTATCGAACGCACCTCCAACCCGATTCATAATTTTGGAAAATCTCTTTCACCTAGAACGCCTTAATTATTAAATACTACTTCTCAATTTAGTCCATATCTGGACATAGACATAACTCACATGGGAATGAGACCTTGGAAAATTTCTTTCACCTAGTACGCTTTAATTTATAAATACTCCTTCTCAATTGAGTCCATATCGGAACACAGACATAACTCACATGAGAAGGAGACCTTGCAAAATTTCTTTCATCTAGTACGTTTTAATTTATAAATACTCCTTCTCATGTAAGTCCATATCTGGACACAGACATAACTCACATGAGGAGACCGTGGAAAATCTCTTTCACCTAGTACGCTTTAATTTATGAATACTTCTTCTCATGTGAGTCCATATCTGGACACAGACATAACTCACATGAGAAGGAGACCTTGGAAAATCTCTTTCACCTAGTACGCTTTAATTTATAACTGCTCTTCCTCATGTGAGTTCATATCTGGACGCAGTCATAACTAAAATGAGAAGGAGACCTTGGAAAATCTCTTTCACCTAGTACGCTTTAATTTATAAATACTTCTTCTCATGTGTCCATATCTGGACACAGACATAACTCACATGAGAAGGAGACCTTGGAAAATTTTCTTCACCTAGTACGCTTTAATTTATAAATGCTCTTCCTCATGTGAGTTCATATCTGGACGCAGACATAACTAAAATGAGAATGAGACCTTGGAAAATCTCTTTCACCTAGTACGCTTTAATTTATAAATACTTCTTCTCATGTGAGTCCATATCTGGACACAGACATAACTCACATGAGAAAGAGACCTTGGAAAATCTCTTTCACCTAGTACGCTTTAATTTATAAATGCTCTTCCTCATGTGAGTTAATATCTGGACGCAGACATAACTAAAATGAGAAGGAGACCTTGGAAAATCTCTTTCACCTAGTACGCTTTAATTTATAAATACTACTTCTCATGTGAGTCCATATCTGGACACAGACATAACTCACATGAGAAGGAGACCTTGGAAAATCTCTTTCACCTAGTACGCTTTAATTTATAAATGCTCTTCCTCATGTGAGTTCATATCTGGACGCAGACATAACTAAAATGAGAAGGAGACCTTGGAAAATCTCTTTCACCTAGTACGCTTTAATCTATAAATACTACTTCTCATGTGAGTCCATATCTGGACACAGACATAATCATTCCTGATTAAAAAGTTAAAAGTATGGGAATATACATTTTGATGCTTTCTATAACGTCATTATTCATACGAAAATGACGCACTGCCATTATTCAAATATTTGTTAAAGATATATATTCTTTGTTAGCAGTGAATGATGGAGCCTGTATCCTCCTTGCTGTTTTACTTTGACTGAGTACCACTGCCTTTACCGCACGGAAGTCAATATTTCAAAAAGCCGCATTAATAACGTCGCGTCAATATTCCCGAAATTTTTCATGGGAAATACTTTTTTTTCACGATAAGAAATTTATGGATCAATATGTTAACATAGAAGTTTTGCATTTTCAAAGGAAAAGCCTCGGAACGATAGAGGATTTTGGCACTTTTATGAACCTCAATGCCACTCGTTTGTCATTTTAATGCTCGTTGCCAGCAGATCTGTATCATCAGGGTATATAATATGAATTCATTTTTCAACTCTCTCGCGCCAGATATATGCATGTTCGTTTCGCAGGAGGGAAAAAAATGATGCTGAATACACAGATTTTTTGTGCCCACAATAGTGAAAGCAGATAACGCGTTATTGGGAGGGAGAATATTTTTTCCCTTGAAGTATTTTTTTCCCCACCTGTCTCTTAAAAACGTAGAAAAGGAGGGAAAAATTGGACGCATGATGGGTAAATTTTTTTTTTTTGGAAGAGGTTTTTTCTTCCGGCAATGAAATCAGTTTATTTCACTTCAAAGTATAGATTTATGGTGGGATATTTTCAGCTATAATAATTGAAATATATTGTGGATATGCAGATACGTAAAAAAAGGACTTCATATGTTTTTCCAGCATTAATGATCAGTATTCATATTTCAAAATAATATGACTGTAATGTGAATATTTCATTAGAAAATAATATTCTTGAACTGCCCCTATCTAAATTTTAATTTATTGGTATTTTCTCTCCTACCACGAAACATTTTCTGTACTCATTTTGCCAAGTTCAAAAAAGGAAAGTATTATTGTTTCAAATGACATAAAATTATATTCGTTTTAGCCATGTACACTCCATATAATTTTAAGAAAAAAATTGAAATCGAAACGTGCAATAGGGTAAAATAGTATGTAGACTTAAACTCTTAAATTACAAATATATATAACTTAGCCTATATAATCTTATCTTAAATATGATATACGAAAAATTCCTTCCAATTACTTGGGAAAATCTAGATCACTCCGTCTCATCCCATTTAAAAATATTTTAAGGGCCTGTTCACATAGGAGTCCGTTGCGTTGTGTTAAGAAAAATATGACGTTGAGACGAAAATAAACCAATCATAGGCGTTAAAAATTTCATCGCTAATCGTTTGGAGGTTTGTCATTGGTTAAATATATGTCAATACTTTAACGCTCCGCAACGGACCCCTATGTGAACAGGTCCTAAGGCTGCTATGTACTAAGATAAAAAAATCGTATTTTCCTTTTCCTCTTCTTGCAGACTCTTGTGGTGGGAGGAGTCCAGTTGACATTTCGAGAATTCCACCCCCCTTAGGATTGACATTTTGAGGGATTGTAATGGCTCTCTCTATATAGGGGGATTAAGCGCTGTCCCCAAATTTTTGATTTAAAATATATTATTGTCAACTATTTACAGGTACATAAATGCTGAAAATTAAATAAAATTGGTATTGTCAGATACCCTGAACTTTTCTGAAAAGCCCTACAGGATTCATTTTATAAATTTCGTCCACCGAAGGAATTTATGAGCGTTTAAAATACACTATACCAGATTTTTCCCTGAATAATTTAAATTTTAAAATATTAATTGCAATTGTTTAAAAAAACGAAAAATGTACACAAATGTAAAATTTCTTTCTATATGACGGAGTACAATTTTTGTTTTAAATCTTTGAATCCAAGTCGGCAATCTGTGGACAAATTTTCTCCATAGGTTAACACTGAGGTGAGCGAATCCAATGGGATTAGTAGATAGCAGCCTTAACCCATTAGCCCATCCAACATCGCATGAAATGCAATTGTTTACACATACGTCAAAGTATGTAATGTTTTTTTTTTAGTTCAAACTGCTTCATCCTAGCGAGTGTTATTACAAAATATTCAGGGCATCTTTCAATAGAATCACACTATAGTTTACATATGATATGTGTAAAACGAGTTTTTTTCCAAGGATCTTCAAACAATAGTAAAGAAATATTCAAAAACATATGTTGGGTACGTATATTTCTAATCTGACACCCAGTTACGTAGTGGTTAAAAGCTTCAAGCTACCATTCCACAGTAGGGTGGGTCGTTTTTTACTTTTTTTTAAAATCGAAATCGCCTGTGGTGGGAAAATCTGTGTATTGCTATCAAATGTTTGTAAAAAAAAAATTTTTGAAATTAAAATATATTTAGGCCCCCCGCCCGGCCATTGAAGTTTCTCCAAAAATGTAAAAAAAAATGCATTTTTTATTTATTTTTTAATATTTTTTACATATTAAAAAATTTTAACCGCCTGTAGTGGAAATTGTTGCATAGCAATACTCTATGTATGTGGAATTTTTTTTTTATTAAAATATATTTAGGCCCCCCGCTCGGCTCTTAAAGTTTATCTAAAAATGCAAAAAATGCATTTTTTATTTATTTTTAAATTTTTTTACGTATGAAAAATTTCAACCGCCTGTAGTGGAAATTGTTGCATAGCAAGACCCTTTGTTTGTGAAAAAAATTATTTTGATATGGTATCATATTTAAAGCCCCCCACTAAGTAATCTTGATATTTTAACACTTTGAAGCAGAATTTTTAATCAACATATTTTAAAAATTAAAGTTATTATTAAACAATGTTCCATCTGTGTCAAAGGGTTAAAAAAGCTCTTTGCTCATTTTGCCAAAATTATGGCAAAATAACCCAGAATTCACCACGAGGATGTGGCTGCATTCAAATTCCTCGCGCAACTACACACCCTCCCAGCCAAATTTGGTCGCATTTTTTCCCTGTTTAGTGACATAGCAATCTTACACTTTCTATTTTACCTTATTTTCGAAGTTTGGCATCAGCTTTCGAGACGCCAATGCTGTATGTATAGAGCCATCGCGACTTTTTGTTCTACAGACAGATAAGGATGCCTCTGACACTATCTTGACTGCTTTTTTGACATATTGTGTACGGCATGAGAGAGTCCACAGCTAACTTTCAATAAAGCCACCTATTTTAACCATTTTCTCAATTTCTGCACTGGGTATATGTTTAGTCAGTGGAGGTTCTGTAAGTGAACATTTCCTCCAATTGATGAGTTCTGCACAGTCGTTTGCTTGCAATTTGAGAGGCAGAACGACAAAATCACAAGTTGTTTCATTGGGAAGTGTTCGGGCCTTCGTGATTCTACTGAAGCCTAATTTACTCACATAGGATCATTTGTCGTTGATCATGGTAATCAGCAGGTTTTCTGGGTGACCACAAAATCATTCATTTGCATTTCAGGATCCACTACTAATTTCAGCTCATAGCTGAGATATCTTGAGTAGTGTATAACTTCCCAAAGATTCTGTGTGCCAGCATGAAGGCTCACTTTTAGTGAGAAACCAAACTTTAGCATACACTTTTGGAGCTGCCCACTTCTTTTGAAGATGTAGCAAGTTGCTTAAAATCCTCATGAAATAAAAATAATCTTCACTTTCAGAAGTAATGCTACCATCCATAATATTTTCACATTGTTCAGGTTGGCTATTTATCTGTTTCAGATTTTTGCTTATTCACACGTTCCGCATCCTTTGCTTTTCTTGCCACTCTAAGTTTTAGCACCCTAGTGATTTTAGCATTCAAATTCCACATATACATTTCGTCCAAGATCTCTGGTCCTTCAAAAATTCTTGTTCCAAAACCGGCACTTTTTTTGACTTCTCACATGTGCACAATGAAAATTTCTTACACTTACATGTTGCGATATCAAACAGTGTAGATTTTGCATAATTTTAAACCTTCTTAATTTAATTTTTGCAGCTCCACTTTTTTTCCAGTAGACTTCTATATATTCATGAATTTTTTATGAAACTTTTTTTATGAAACTTTTTATGAAACCGCGCAGTACAATCACACCATCTATCGGTGAAATTCAAAACAAATTTCGCTGGCCTAGCGGTGCCTTAAATATGATACAATATCAAAAGAAAAAAAATTCACAAACAAAGGGACTTGCTATGTAACAATTTCCACTACAGGGGGTTAAAATTTTTTGTACGTAAAAAATTTAAAAATAAATAAAAAATGCTTTTTTTACGTTTTTGGAGAAACTTCAAGGGCCGGGCGGGAGGGCCTAAATATATTTTAACTAAAAAAAATTTTCACAAACAAAGGGTAAATATATTTTAATTAAAAAAAAATTACAAACATTTGATAGCAATACACAGCTTTTCCCACCACAGGCGATTTCGATTAAAAAAAAAAAAGTAAAAATCGACCCACCCTACCCCACAGGTCCAGGTTCGACCCTGCGATTGGGCAAGGTCGACTCACATATACGTATATCGACCCACTCACATTTCATCCCTTGAGTGGGTCTATAAATTGAGGACCAAGCATGTTCAGGAACTAAATCTAGGGATCCCGCGGCAGGCTTACCACCTGCCCGAGACATATACTGTATGGCATCTCAAGCCCACGTTCAAGAAAACGGAAATGGGCGCCACAAGATGGGAAGAGTAGACCGCCAATGGACCGTCTACAATGGGTCCAATGACGGTCCACTCTTGGTCCACTCTTGGTCCACAATGGACTGTTGCGCCATTGGTTAGTTATTTATATTTATAACCTCCATTCAATGTGTTTTGGTCAATGGGGCCCATCAAATGTAAAGAAAAAAAAACGTATTAGACTTCTTTTCTTAACGCTGTTTACCGGTTTTAAAAAAAAGCACACTTTAATACTATTCCACAGATAACAAGTACAACAATAGAATGCATCACACCGTATAGGAACATTATTGTATATATACTTAAAACTAAATTACACTAAAAGCCCACTTAAACACATGTCCGATATTTACACGGACAGGTAATTAACTCTAAATACACGTACTTATTTCATTATCAGCTGTTCATGTACTGAATTCATATTAGAATGTTAATAAGCTCATCTATATACATTAATATTGCTGCTTGGACCTACACGTATAACAAAAATTATTTTGCTATTATTCGTTACGGGAAGCACGTCTAATTACCAGTAATATTTTTTGCGTGTAAAGTATTAACTTTCTTTTCTGTTTTGGCACATAATCTTTTCTATTTACACATGAATAAAATTTATATTTTACATTTTTTCAGTATAAATAATGTAGCGAGAATCATCTTATACATCGACCAATCTATGCACAGTGTTATTTTTAGAGATTATTTTAAGCATAGTGTGTTAGAAAATACTATCAATTGTTTTTAGAAATAGCAAATTGTTTTATAAAAGAGTGATTAAACCTTGTTCACCTGCATATCGATAAAGCTATTAAAAATTACATTGTGGTCATCACATTATTTGGCGATAGGGGAGTGGAAGGAAATGATTAATACGCTACGACTAGTTATTTCTAGAGTTGAATTCGGAATGTTTCATTCCGATTTGAAATTAACTTTGCATTCATGTATATTTTGGAGTATGACAGACATAACTCCACGTTGTGGTTATAAACGGTTATTTATAAACGGCATAAAGGTCCATAATTCTCGCACGATTTTAAGTAGTCATTACTGCTTCGCTAAACATCTGATCCCCTTGCAAATTATACAGTCATTTCTGCACTGTTTGTGATGAACCTCGAGTTATAGACATTTCTCGACTCCAAACCTATGATGCTCTGTCTGTTCGAGATCCCTGTAGCCGATTATTCGAAAGCAATTGACACGTTCCTGTTTCCTTCTTCGTTATATTACTTTTTTTAATCGTCGCTGTCTGTTTTCTTGCACTTATTTTTCTTGTTTTTGTCTGTTCTCTTGTAATTTTATATTGTTGTTTTTGTTTACTGCTTGCCATTGGAAATAAAAGAGAAAAATAATTATGCCTTAGAAAAGTTTTTTTACATATACATAAGATGGAACTTCATCAGTGGCAACTAGGTATGTACAAAGTATACTGAAGAGATACGGAGGGGTAACTTTTATTAGCCCTTCAAAGTAGTAACCAGCATTGTTTACCACCCGTAGCTAACGTTCTAGAAGTGGCAGGATGCCGTTGGTCTGGCCTGTTCTGTTGATCCTTCGAATGGAGCGGTCTACAGCCTGTAGAATCTCTGGTGGAATCCGCGAAGAGGTTCCTTTATTTTGGGTATGAGATCAAAGTCACAGGGGTATAAGTCCGGGGAATAAGGGAGATGGTAAAGTACTTCGCAGGGCCAGGGAACAAATACATCATCCAAAGGGTTGCGCACAAGCATTTTCCTTCATTCAATACGATGCAACAAATTATTTCGTACGATAGACCAGTAACTGAAATACGGCTGTGTTTATCCTGTCATTGTGCAGACAAATAATGTTTGTGGGGAGGGCGCGTTCGCTCTGAGGTAAGGCAGGTATGTGACGTACATGTGGTGTAAGCTGCTTCCCTTGAGTTCTGTTGCATGGGGGCTCAACAATAGTGTTGCCATTTTTAAAGTTCCATCTCTTGTATTTTGGGAAACAATTTTTTTTCTGGTTTCGCTACCGCTATTTTGCAAAAATGAAGTAAAGTTACCTCTTAAAATTCAAAGGCATTTGAACTAAGGCATCTAATTCCCATTTGTGTAATGAACATACCACGAGAGAGAAAAATATGAAGTTTCTTGTGTATCAGTCACTGATATATGGTTCAGACACCCAGAAATAGCCTTTCTAAAGTTAGAAACGATAACTATAAGTTTCTAGTCATGCTCGATCTTTTAGCGATCTATTTTTGACACACACACACATATATATTATATATATATATATATATATATATATATATATATATATATATCATGTGTGTTAAACAAAAACATATTGGCTATTATAAAAATGCTACTCTCCATCTTCTTAAAAGAATGAAACCAAAAAATATGTTTCTTTCTGTTATGAAAAATACATGGTAAGCGATTCAAAAAAATGAATCAACGGAGAGAAATGTTTTTAGAAAACTTTGGGTTCCCCTGCTGTACCCATCAAGAAAAGAGTTAAAATATATTTTTTTTCCCTCAAAAAAGTAAATGTTAAAAACAAAGTTCGGTTATGTTTTCTTGTGGTTTCTAAATTTAGCAAATAGAATGCCAATGTGTCCTTCCGATGCAATTCAAAGACACGTTACATTTCAAAACATTTCATTACACGGCGTTTCGGGAAAGATGTATAGTTTAGCATTACTGTGATGTGTAGTAAATATTCTTGTTTGGAAATACCTTATGAGGAGAATGGCTTTTCTGATAGAAAGTAAATGTAGTGAAACTTCTTTTCCATGTTTACGAAATGGAAGTAAATTGATAACGAACGTTCTGAATTTCTTTACATTTCAAAATATATAGTTTGGGTAGAAAATGCAATATATATTTTCTAATACAAGAAATATCACCAAAAGGTTAACTCTGAAGAAATTATTCGATACTTAGATTTGTATTCTAATTGCTTTGTCTAAAGGGTGACACAGTTATTATCATTTATATATTTATCACATATTAATATGACTTAACTGGTTAGAAATATGTGTCCTATGCCCTTTAAATTTACTATGTATCACGTGTAGAACGACGTCAGGTGGCGTAGTGGTTAAAAGCGTCAAACTGCCCCGCCATAGGTCCAGGGTTCGACCCTGCGACTGGGCAAGGTCGCCTCTGCCTTTCATCCCTTGAGTGGGTCGATAAAATGAGGACTAAGAAGGCTTGAGAACTAAACTCTGAGGGTCCCACGTAAGGTTGACCAACTGATTGAGACTTATGCTATATGGCACCCCAAGTCCGCGGTCAAGAAAGAGAAGATGGACCCCGCCTGCCTTGGACCACAGCGAATTGTTGCGCCATGAGTTTAGCTTAGTCTTTTATGACAGGTAGAAATTTAAACCAATGTCATAACTTTTGATTTGGTGTTATTGATTTTAATGTTTTGGTTGAAAGCAAATTCTTAAGGCAATGTCTTTATTTTTTACAATTTTTTTTTTAAATTTGTACTCAGGAATATAGGACCAGTCAAAAATTCACAGAAATTCAATGATAATCACTTTGTGGATGTTGTTAAAATATGTATTTACAGTACAGTAAATAAATATATAAGCAAACACTTAAAAGCATATAACTTCTACTCAAATACAACATATGGAACAGTAAACGTATCATATATGCCGCTCTCTGTTATGATCTCAATAAATATTCCCAAACTGATGTATCATTTATCTCATAACATACATAAACTGTTATAACACTAACCTCATAATTTTCCAAACACCTGTTCCACTGCTTTTAGACCCTAGAAGCCTACGATAACAATAGTGTTTTTATTAGAAAAACATTGTTTAAGAAAACTTTTCCCGATTTTATTGTGTAGATGGAAACCCATGTTTGGTTTTATTGTGTAGATGGGAACCATGTTTATGCATCTCTCAAGTAAACAGTTACAATCACGAGCCATTGAACACCGAATGGTGGTATGTGAAGACATAATACAATGAAAATATGTACGATTCGTTGAAATGATTTTTATTGTTCATTTTTTAAAATCGTTTATGTCATAGAGACTATTATGTATTTGGCTGTTTATCTACATATTTTGTTTTCTTTTCCTTGTTTTCGTCATAAAATTTAAGATTTTTTTCAATACATTATAAAATCCTGGCATTGGTGTTCTCACTTTCAGTTTACAGATATTCTTTTCAAATACAGTTTTTCAACGGCTTCTTGAGTTATTTCTTTTGTATGAACAATCACAATGAGTGAATAGCATTCATTCTTCCAATTCAAGTTTTCTCATCAATCGTTTGTTGTTCCATAGATAAAAACAAACCGAAAGGAATACGTAATCGTAACGTAAAACACATACATTCAATTATTATTCCTATTTTACTTATGCTTATGGGACATTACGTTTAAGTAAGTCCAATCTTTCTCTCTCTCTCTGTATATATATATATATATATATATATATATATATATATATATATATATATATATGTATATATATATGTATATATATATATATGTATGTATATATATATTATATATATATATATATGTGTGTGTATATATATATATGTATATATATATAATATATATTTATATATATATATATATGTATATATATATATATATATATATATATATATATATATATATATATATATATATATATATATATATATATATATATAAAGAGCAAAAGATCTTAGATAATGCAGAAGAAAGTGTATTCATTCAAAGTAATATCCCCAAATGTACTAAATCGAAATATTATTTACACAATCTCGGAAAGGATAGGAACATCTATTTCAAGAAATCGAGATGATTTTCATATTTTTTACCATCGCCTAAATTAGTTATTTGCTGTCTGAATTGCTTAAGAAAGCACATCTTCGGGAAGTGAGATCATTGAAATATAAAACAAAGAACTGGCCCTAAATGAGTGAATGAAGCGTATGCATTTTAAATTTACGACTCCATATTCATAAATTAACAGTACCGAAACACATAAGATTATTTTATAAACTGGAAACCAAACATGATGTAAATAAAAGTTTCAGTCTCACTGAGATTATTTAGGCTGCTGTGTACCAACCCTATTGGATTTGCCCTATTGGATTCTCAATATTAACCTATGGAGAAAATGTTTCCAAGGATTGCCGAATTGAATTTTTTTCTAAAACTTTTACTCCATAGTAGAGAGAGAAATTTTAAACCCTGAGACTTTTTTGTTTTTAAAAAAATGCAAATAATATTTTAAATAAAAATTATTCGCTGAATATATGGTTTAGTGTGTTTTAAACGCTCATATATTTCCTTTGGAGACGAAATTTCTAAAATGAATCCTGTTACAAGGTGCAGGGCAGTCCAGGCTATCTGAAAACACCCTTTTTATGAGATTATCAGTGTTTATGTAGTTGTAAATAGCAGGAAAATTTTCTCGATAGGTTAACACTGAAGGGAGCAAATCAAGTAGAGTCCGTACACAGCAGTCTTAATACTAAGTCATTTTACTTATTTATTTGAAATCATTTTTTTAACACAGTCAGCCAGTTTTATTAATTTTCGACAACTTAAATAGCAATTGACCCTTTCCAATATGTATGAAGCGAAATAACAAATAGTATTTATAAGATGTGTTTTTAATGAAACTCCCATAGCTTTGGAAATGAAGCATTAAATAACGACATAGGAAAACTATATCATTCCGAGATGGCCATAATAAATGTCTATATTTAACCGCGACATTGATCATCACCAGATATTTCATTTCCTCATCTAAGTGCACCCGTTTTGATTCATCGAGCTAACCAACTGTTCTATAGTGTTAGTGCCACTAGCTATTAAATATGTCTTGGAAGTTATGAAGCATCAGACAACAGAATATGCCTCACATTAATTGGGAAAACTAATTTGAAGTGGGACTTTATTAATAATTCAAAGCAATATTTGGAGCAAACATGGTCATATTGAAACGTTTGTTATAAGATAGCTGATTGTTTAGAACTCACTGATTGTTTAGAAGTAAGAATGTACTTCTAATCTATAGCTCTACTTTCCTCTTTTCAAATGTACATCAGCACATTATCTTCCATAAACAAATTCTTCATAAATCAAACAAATCTTAATACTATATTCGAATAAATATGATCATAAATTTAGAATTACTGTGTTATATTAATTCAAAATTAATCTCATATATAATCATGCTTGAAATATGTGTAAATTTAATATTTCAAATTCAAATGAAATTACCAATATGGATATAATTGGTTGTATAATTTTAGAGCCGTTTCAGATAAAATAGAGTTATAAATTTATAAAACACCTATTTAATTTTTCCCACATTTATTAATGAGCACAGTTTTCCTGACATAAAAAAAATGTTTTTAAGAAGTCTGTTTAAATTATCGTTAATAATTTGATTTGTATTTTGTATTTTATAATCCAAAGTATTATTCAGGTGAATAAAATAAACTATAACATTTTAATGATATTTAACTGATTCATAGTAATATATGAATGAAATCTGTATGGAATAATCATTTTGCAGAACCGCAAAACTATAATAATTTAGTACATTTATAATACTGATCTTCATTTAAAGATTACTTCAGGTATGATATCTCATCAGCAACTTTTTTGTCTGGTATACATCTTTAAAATCTTGAATTTAACGCTGCTTTGTACTAACCCTATTGGATTATCTCACCTGAATGTTAAGCCATGGAGAAAGTTTATCCAAGGATTGCCGACTTGGAAATAAAGATTTTTTTAATGTAATTTGTAAAAGAGAAAGAAATTTTAGACCTTGGGGAATTTTTCGTTTAAAAATTGCGAATAATATTTTACAATTTAATTTATTCTGGGAAAAATCTGGTAAAGTGTGTTTTAAACACTCCTAAATTACTTTGGTGGACGAAATTTATAAAATGAATCCTGTTGCAAGTTGCAGAAAATTTCAGGCTATCTAAAAATAGCATTTTTATTGGATTATCAGAATTTATGTCACGGTAAATTGTAGACAAATTTCCTCCAGAGATTAACATTGAGGTAGGCGAATCCAATAGGGATAGTACACAACCGTCTTAAACAAAGGCTTTTAAATTGAGTATAAATAGATTTACAAACTAAAACGATACAACTGATACATGTCATTTTGCACTTTGTACCTTTGCAATGATAAAACTTTGCAACCTTTATGCAATGATAAAACAGCAAATGTGTATGATTATGTATGCATTCTTGTGTTTTCTTCATACATGAATAAATGTATGGTTTTAAAACTAAACGATAAACAATTGATTCAAGTTTCTCCATTTTTTTAAATGACTGTATTTGAAAAATTAAACCTTTTAAATTTTTCCATTGATCTACAGTTATAAAATTATAAACACTTTAAATATTTTATCTGTTTTTTTTTTAAACGTCTGAAAAAGTAACTGAAAAATATTTTATATATGTACGTTTTATGTGCATATTTCATATTGTATTATAGGACAAGAACTCATGAGTATTTCATTGTGACCTGTAATTATTATTCGAAGATGAGACAAACACGTTGGGGCATTCATATTAAAGACGATTCAGACTGGCCACAAATATAGATGCTATATACAGTAGGGTGGAACGAAAAAAATTTTTTTTAAATTTCAATATGCTGTAGCTTTTAAAAGTTGCCTTTTAACAAAATAAAGACGGAAATTAAATATTAGCGTAATTGGTGTATGTTTTGAGTTGGCGCAAGAAGGGCAAACTTTTAGCTTTTACTAAATTTTTGACAAATTTCGCAATTATTTTGAAATTGAATACACTTGTAGTACAAGAAAGTAGCAAAATATGTAATTTAAACATTATTTTTAGTCATGAAACCTGCTAAAATGATTAAATAATACGTTTTACTTCATAAAAATAGTACACATAAAGGCACTTAAGAAGGAAGCATTTAAAAGACATTCGGACATCACGGTGGAACGAAAAAAAATTTTCTGAATTTCAATATGCTCTAGTTTTCAAAAGTTGTCTTTTAAAATTAAAATTATTACAATTTTTATTTTTGCTCTACTAAAATATTTCCAAGTGCCGCAAAGGGCTTCAAATTAATTTTTCTGAAAAAGTGATTAAATTTGTATTTTTTCCTAATTTCTTTTATAGTATATTAAAATAATGTATATTTTCTGTTAATAAAATATTCCAAATATGATACTTTGACAGAAAACTTACATATTTCTAATTTTTAGATGCCATAACAGAACAACTAATTTTGTGGAATTTCGCGATTTTCATCATGTTAATTTTACAGTAGTACATTCTTATAATACAAATTGGAATGAAAGTAAAACAATTTTTAATTGACGGACCTTAGTTAAAATAAACAAATCACACTTATTTAGAAAAATATTGATGTAATGTCTATAAAGGCAAAACGTTGTTTTGAAAAAAAATATTCATGTTTTTCAAAAGTTTTAGGGACATGTAACACCGATTTCTGGCACTGGAAAAGGTATAAAAGATAGCATAATGGCATTTTTCAATGACAACACCCAACACTTAAATATTACTGCAATTTGATGTGATGGAACTGCAGTGAACATTGGGTTGAATAATGGTATGGTTCCTTTATTGTAAAAATAATTAGGAAGGCCACTGAAGGGGTTGATTTGTCAATTTCATGGAAATGAACTGCCCCTACATCACCTATTTTGTTTCCTAGAGAGAAAAACTAAATTTTGAAAAATAGGTAAACAACTAGAAAACTGCTATGAACTTCCAGTGGTTGAATTTTCACCTATTGAAAATAACATTCCATTACTAGAAATTAAGGATGATTTAAGTGTGGACGAAAAATATTTGTTAGAAATATGTAATGCAATCTCTGTTGGAAGGTACACTTCTGATTTGTCCATGAGAAAATCAGCAAAACTTTATCCTTCTCGATGGCTTACATTAGCAAACCGAATACTTCGCTTGTATGTGGGAACAGAATGACCTGCAAAAATCTTCGAATACTGGATGAGTACATTTTGAAATTGTATGCACCAATTTGGTTTGACATAAAGCTGAAACCATCTTGTGTCCATGAATCGAAGCACTTGTGGAAACTTGTAAGCTATTCACGTTATCTCATCAGACTCTTAAAAATGTAATTGAACCAGTCATTGAAAGAAATGCATACTTTGCCGCTTCTGAAAATCTCCTCCTTTGTTTGATATTAGACGATTGCAGTCATGTAAGAGAGCTTGGATTACGCCGGATTCCAAAAGCAACGGCGGAAAATGAAAGAGGCATCAGAACATTTTTAATTCCACGTATAAACTTTGATGCCAAGGATTGTATTGATATGATTGAATGGAACGATGTTAAAGTAACAGAACCTCCTATGACGAGGCATATTTCTGATAACAAACTAAAAGAGTTTATAAAGGAAACAAAAGAATCTGATCACGAGAAACAAATTATTGACTTAAAAAATATTTCATGTGACACACAAGTAGTAGAAAGGATTGTTAAATTAGTTTGCGAGTCATCCTTGTCGGTCCGTGGTAATTCTGCAAGACATGCATTGATAAAAACAAAAATACATTCTCAAAAGATAATTCCAAAATTTGAAACAAAATAACAATTCAATGTGTCAGTGAAATAAGTAATGGAAACCATGTGTGTGATTACTATGGACTTTGAAAAACATGAATATTTTTTTCAAAATAACATTTTGCCTTTATAGACATTACATTAATATTTTTTTAAATAAGTGTGATTCATTTATTTTAACTAAGGTCCGTCAATTAAAAATTGCTTTAACTTTCATTCCAATGTGTATTACAAGAATATGCTACTGTAAAATTAATATGATGAAAATCCCGAAATTCCACAAAATCAGTTGTTCTGCTATGGCATCTAAAATTTAGAAATACTTAGAATATGCAAGTTTTCGGTCAAAATATCATATTTGGAATATTTTATTTACAGAAAATATACATTATTTTACTATAGTATAAAAGAAATTAGCAAAAAATACAAATTTAATCACTTTTTCATAAAAATATCCATTTTGAATCCCTTTGCGGCACTTGAAAATATTTTAGTAGAGCAAAAATAAATTATACTGTTAAATTTAATTTTAAAATACAACTTTTAAAAACTAGAACATATTGAAATTGAGGAAAAATTTTTTCGTTCCACCGTGGTGTCCGAGTGTCTTTTAAATGCTTCGTCCTTTATGTGTACTATTTTTACAAAGTAAAAAAAAGTATATAATCAGTTTAGCAGGTTTCCTGACTAAAAGAAATGTTTAAATTACATATTTTGCTACTTTTTTGTACTACAAGTGTATTCAATTTCAAAATAATTGCGAAATTTGTCAAAAAATTAATAAATAACAAAAGTTTTCCCTTCTTGCACCAACTGAAAACATACATCAATTACGCTAATATTTAATTTCCGTCTTTATTTTGTCAAAAGGAAAATTTTATGCTTTTGAAAACTACAGCACATTGATATTCAATAAATTTTTTTTTCGTTCCACCCTAATATACAGTCCCATGAAAATCGCGGCCGGTCAAAGTAGAACTCCTAAGAAGATTCGCTTTTTCGTCAGTATAACAAAAATATATATATATATATATATGTGTGTGTGTGTGTGTGTGTGTGTGTTAAGCATTAACTGGGAATTCACAGGGGGCTTTAAGTAAGAAAGTAATAACCTTTTTACAAAGCGTGTATTTTTCTGTCGGGAAATTCCCTCTTGAGGCGAGTCTGGTCGAAAGCACGATTCTATCGAGGTACGGGTTTTTGGCGCGAGGCAAAAGTGAAAAGTCAGCAGAAGAGAGTTCAAGATGCCCAATGGGAGGGATCTGCACATGTGCTAGATGGCAGGAGCATGGAGAAAGTTAAGTTTTGGCGGTAGATTGCGCAGGAATCACTTTGAGAGCGGAAGCTCGCGGCTGCGTGAGGAACAAACTAATAAAATGGCTACGCGAAAAAGATTAACCTGGAAATTTGTTCGATTAAGGAACGTAATAAAGAAGATTTACAGAGTATTGTCTGTCCCGTGATCCATTCCCTGCCACTCGCCAAAGTGATTAAAGCAGATGTTGACTGCATAAGAAATATTTAAACATGGGAGCAAAACAAGCTCCATGTCATATATATATATATATATATATATATATATATATATATATATATATATATATATATATATATATATATATATATATATATATATATATATATATATATATTTATATAGAATAAACCAGTATAGACCTTCAGAGGAAATCAACGTGGAGTATTTATTTCCTCTTTGTTGTAAAGTTTTATTCTGCAACCTCATTCTTCAAAAGTCAGAGAATATAAGTTGCTTTTAAATCTAAAATCGATAGATTGCCTCTGGATATTTCTCAATTTAAAGGACTGAAAAGAAGAATCTAAACAGTGAAATTTATTGAACTATATCCTCTTCCAGTATTCAAAATCCTGCAGTACATAAATAAAAATATTTCCTTTCCGCCCTACGGGAATAATGCATAGCGTTTTAATTTTAAAACATATTTAAAAAAAATTAAATAAACAAGGAATTTTTTATTTCATTTTCTTTTCAAAAAACTTACTTGAAAGCGAAAAAATTAAATTTGAATATTTTATTTTCGAATACAGCAGTTCATACCAAGTGACATTACCTGTGATACAATAAATTTTTCTGAAAACAGTCATCTGGGGTATAAATATTACCCTCCGCATGTTAACAAAATTAAAAAATATATAAGTGGTGTTCTTGATAGGAATGCTATTCATATATGTTATGAAAATTTTGAAATTTTATAGTCGCATGCTCTAATGTAAGCTAGTGAAATAACGGAAAATTTAGAAAATAACTTGTTTTATTGCACAATAACATTCATGAATTAAAATATTTTTTTTCATTGCCTCATTTTAACAAATTTGGGAAATTTGAGGCTCTATAATCGAATATTTTTCTTAAAAATTAATACTTAAATACAGAGGTTTCGTATTCATAAGATTAAATACTTTTGTAATTTTTGTTTTGTCTCGTGGACGGAATTTAAAATCTATTAAAGGAATTAGGCTTAAAATACTTGTTTATCTGTTAATAGAAATCCATAGTTTGCCTAACTTATAGAGGAGACTAAATTTGTTTATATTACTGAAGGCATTTATCTTAACAAAAAAAATGAGTTTACTTTTGATATTATGCCTGTAATATGTCCCCTTGAAAAGGAAAATTAGTCGAAATGATTTTATATCTTTTAGTACCTTCGTAAAAAATGTCAATTGAAATTTTTTAATATTTCTTTTAGTAAATTTACATAGCACATATATTATCCTTTTAAAGAAAAACGAAAATTTTATGTCCTGTAATATATATATATATATATATATATATATATATATATATATATATATATATATATATATATATATATATATATATATATATATATATATATATATATATATAAGCTAATCAGTGTTTTTATACAAATTTCAATTCAGAATGTCGATATTTCAGTTTATTCTAAGTTTAAGGAGGTCTAATTATATTATTTATATTTGCGCAATTTTTTACTGAGAATCAACACTCTGCGGGTTTGAAATTAGTCGAAATTCGGAGGATTAGAGATTTATTTTTTCCTTTTTTTATAATAATTGTAATCAATCAACAGCATGACTTTACAGTTCATATTATCAGTGAATTGAACATTGAAAATGGGGAAAATAAGGATATTCAATCTTAAAAACAATGAAACGAATTCATATTTGTATTTTTCTAACTAGCAAAAGACTAAAATAATAGAAAATTAGGTCTAGACATATCCTATTACTACAATATTTAAATTCAAAGAATGTCTTTGGTTTGATTTTGCTGAATTGAACCAAAATACTTAAATAATTTCTATGGTGCCCGATATAATGGGCTTAAGTCAAATACAGTGATTTAAATATACTAAGTTATTGGCTTTTATACCAATAGCAGAACAATAATTTCGACTTGCGTCTTTTGTACAAAGAAATGTAATTTTGTATATAAAATTGATAGACTTAAAAATTTTGTACAAGGCAAAAGATTTCGATTTTTTGATTAATACTGGAAAATATCTAAAAATTAATTTTGAGTTAGGCCCATTATACCGGGCACCATAAATTTTACAATTTGTTTTTCACACGTGCCAATACATGTGTTTATTGATTTATAATTTTAAAAAAAAACTCGATATTATAATTAGATTTTTAATATTCCATTGATAAATCAGAGTAGTTTATTTTTAAATACCCTACATTTATATACATATTATGGGACTTTTAGTTTCCTTTCGTAATATCAAAACTTTTTTCTATTCAAAGTTTACGTAATGACACAATATTTCGTCATTTAGCGGTGTTAGATGACTAAAATGTCGTGTTTGGAAAAATTACCATGTTAAAATAAAAAAAGAACTGCCAAAGTTCTTTTGACAATTCCCATAGCTGATCACGCTAAATAACTATTAAACATCCATACGGTAGATATAATATCTTTTTAATGAATACGGGACGTCAAAAGTCTGGAAATCCTGGAGCAGAATTTTATAGTTTTTTCATGATATTGCGCTTGAGTTACTATGGTAACAAATGTAACCCTTATAATGATACATGTATGGGAAAGTCCTGTCAGCCGTCTTTATACAGGAAATAAAATCTTTCAGTTTTTCTACTTATACAGCTTTTACACATAGTAATACTACAGAATATAATCTTTAAGGATATATTCCAGCTAGCACTTCCCAATGCAGCGACCGTTTCATTCATACCTATGTGGCCAGATTCTCGTCTAATATAGTCTGTGTCACACAAAAAAACGTTGCGTTTTGGGTTTAAAGAAGTTCTTTTCAAAAGATTTCCGGTGTACTTCAAAAGTTTTGGGGGAAATACAGTTATTCTAAATCCAACATATGCTGTTTAAATCAGTAGTACATGGACAGATGTCTCAAGTCCAAATAAGAATGCTTAAGCAGGATTTTGGTGTCACAGAAAAGATATCTTTCAAGAGTAATATAACATAGAAAATGTGCATTTCTTGTAGCACTGTAAAAATACGATTTCCCCGTATGATTTTATAACAGAAGATATAAGTACTTCGATCTTAATTTATTATAAAATAATCATGTCATGAATTTATTTACCATAAGCCATTATTTATATCTACGAGAAGATAAATCAAATATTTATAACTTAAAATTTGAGTTAATTAAAGTATAAGAAATGAAAGTAAAAAAAAAATCGTGAAAAGTTTCCTAAAATGATCTTTAATAGAATAGCATTAGAATTTGAATAAGATTACAGATTTAGATTTTAATATGGATTGAATAATGATACTATCATGCAACAAAAAACTATGTTGCTGTTACGAATGCCCCTTGACCGGGTTATTACTAACCATGTTCTCTAAAGTCTGCAGAGAAAATGCGACTCCTATTGTGATCCCACATATTGGGAACTACAACTATCGTAGGACGACTCTTCACTACGTGCTATCAAAATTTAGACTGCAAACCCTCAGGAGCAACATCTGGTGGGCTCGTACCCTCCATACAACCCTACTAACTACACGGAATGTCCTTCCTGAATACAGATTCAACGTATCCTTATCTGTCTTAGGCACGAGAGCATTCAGGGGAACTTGTTTGGATTCGAACCGCGATACATCAGTGCCAAATTCTAACGCACGAAACACTACACTAGCTCTGACAGAAAACTCTGATAGTGTAGTACCAAAGTAAATGCAACGTGATCATCTGTGTTTTGTCGGATATTTACGGATACACATAGTACCTAGAAAAATTGAGATATGAATAAATGCATTCAATGTATTACTTTAAGAAAATTTCTTATCAAATGTTTTTATGTCCACAATCGCTGAGTAACTTTCAAATGACAAATAAAGGTAAAAATCTTACTTAAGAGAGACAATTTGATTTTCCTATTCAAACGTTATTCTTAAACCATAAAAGGGGCATAACGAAAAGTTTTCAAGGTAGGATGATTTTTGTAACTGGCTGATATAAACTGGCATTGCTTAATAAAGTTTTTAATCAATATCGGTTTACCATTGCCAGTAAAATAAAAACAACAAGTTTACAGTTTTCTTCCATAAAGCGTTTGTAGTTTTTGAAATAAGCATTGACGCTGGATGTACTTGATGAAAGGCAAAATACTGCAGAATAATTTGGTGGGTATTTGCAAAAATAAATACACAAGTGAAAGTAGATAAATCGAAGATCAATTCGAAGCTGTACGTACAAAAATGCTTGTGGTTTTAACTAAACATAACTTCACATATCGAGTGTATAAGCGCATACGCTAATCTCTAAAAAGGTACTTATAGCCATTATCGACCACGCTGCACGTGTCAGTATGGTTGAAAATTTTTGTTATCCATAAAAAAGTGATGATTAAAAAGACTATATTGTCACGTCACGGCCGTCACAGCAAAACTTCAGTACTCGAAATGTCTTTTCCAAGAGAGGACAGAGCCAGATAGTCGAGTTAGGCTCATTTTATTAATTTCAGGTTGAATGAAAATATATAAAAATTATTAATAATACGGATTCAAGCTGTATCCAACTGGATCCACTAGGCGTTTAACATCAAGCCTTCTCCCTTAGAAGGGAACCGGTCCCGTTGATCGTACCTTCGAAGTTAGCCCTTGGCTCTTAAGTCCGTTCGCTCTAGCATGCTCGAAACCTCTGTGTCCTCTGTCCCTCTGTGTCTTGCCGCTGGCGTGCGAGTCCTGTGCACCTTCCGAAAAGCTTCTAGAACAATCTAGATGTCTATTCAGACCTTCTCGGCGCTCCCAGAAAGAGACCTCCCACAGTGCTGGCGTCATTGAGTCCGGCTATGTGGGAACTTTGACTACTTGAACAAGACCATTAGTAATAAATTGTCCACTGCCGAATTCCAAGACACGCCTCATGAAAAAATACCGTTTAAATCAAAGTAGATCTCCGTTTTCTGCGAACCAGCCAGGTGTGTAAGGGGAGTGCGTAGCCACGAAGCCACAATATGCTTAAATAATTATGTGTGCTTGGCTTGGGCCACAGTTGTAGTGCAGGATATATTAACTATGGCACATCCTAAGATTTAATTTAGATCTGCAAATTTTTTCTAAACAATATATACGCATTTAAGAAGCCTATGAATTGGAAGTTAAGAACTGAGTAACTAAATTCACGCTTCTCCCTTAATACATTATCAGCTAAACTATAAACAATAAACAAAATGGACATGTTTATGTTTAAAGGTACACCCCCCACTATCCTTGTTTCCCTAGAGGGCCCTCCGGTGATATTTCTTCTGTGAAATGATTTATAAAAGAAACAGGCATTAAACGGGAAAACAAATAGATTTCCAGAACTTTCACATCTTTATATTTATAATACTTCATTTTGGTACAGATGCGAGATTTTGAATATGAATTCAGCACGAAAAAAATTGTCAAAGTCTATAAAATTCATGTCTTTACCTACAATTACTGACATATTTGGTCGTATAATATATTTAATCTACTCTTTAAAATATGGTCATTTTTATGCAACTTCGGATTTTGAGTAATTATATTCTCTTGTCAGACTTTTATTTTACACTTTTTTTTGTTTCTTTTGATGATACCTCATTTTAAAAATTCCCTGAACTTAATATCTTTTCATTATTCATTTTTAACGCTTACGTAATTTTTCAAAACTCATTAGCTAATTACAGAATACAGATTCGCCTTGCCTGATCTAAAATATGAAACTTTCAACACCGTGAAACCACCGTGATTTTAGGAGAATTTCTGCACAGAATGTTTTCTAACCATTTGATCTATAATAATTATATAACATTTGGTGTTATAAATTTTTTTTTCGTATTATTAATTATCTTATAAAATTAGATTTCATATAAAAGAAATATTCAGTGTATTTTTTTTATAGTTTTATTTCGTATATACTTTTTCAATTGTTAGAGTAATTGATATTCCTGAATTATTAAATAGTTTTGATAGCTTTGATAATCATTTTTGTCTTATTTGTTTTACCAAATTATTCAAATATTTCATATTTTAAGTTGTTACAATTCGTAACATTTCAGTTGAATCTTGATTTCTCTACATTGAGCTTGTATTAATTTTTATCACCCTAAATCTAGAATACAAGGATTTACCCCTTTAAGTTGCACCACAAATAGAGGTTGTTTGGCATGTGCCTATTTTAACTTAGGGAATTTTGATTATAACAAAAGTTCTAAAATTTCACTAGAGAACATCAAAGAAAGTGAAATAGAGCCAAAAGCAGGTCGCGAACCGCAATTTGCACTCACCTGTTATATAGAGTAATTTTATGTTCCTATCATTTAAGTGCGTTTCTAAAAGTTTATTTGAATTTCCATCTTTTATTAGCTGCAGAACTACTCTGCTGACTGTGATCACAGTTTCTTTCAGGATACTTCTATCTTTTGTATATTTTTAGAGGAAGGAAGTCACGGGGAAAAAAATGGTGTGTGTAATATTTCTACCATTATTTATGTTGCTCCATATATCACATAACAACATATTCTGGCAGTCCTTGATTTATAGGTCGGTCTGTATTTTCGACTGTATAAGGAAATGCCTTAATAAAATATTTAGTACTAACTTCAACAGAAATTTCCTTTCTTGTTCGTATTTATCACTCTTAGAGTCCATAAATCGAATGAAGAGGCATTGCTTTTTGCATGGAAATACGCATAAACCTTTCCATTTACGGTTCAACATTTTTTTAGTCTAATGCGAAGCACTTTGTTGTAATACAATCGCCCTTTTTTATTCGCTGCGACTTACTGACTACTTTATTATGGAAACACCATATAGGTGAGCCAGCATTGATCCCTATGATCAGGATGGTACGGAAACGACCAAGCCTTATTCGGAATTTGAACCCAAGCCCACTGCGTGGCCGCTCAGATCGCTAAGTACTACATCATGTGGGCGGCAATGTTTCAACACTGTGCGTAGCAATTTCAGACACTTAAGGTGAAGTTATTCCAAACTTTAGGAATTATTCCCTATTTGTCAATTGTATTCGAGTATGCTTATACAAGTCACAACTGGGTAACCACAGAAGATCGCACAATAAGTGTGTACAGAGTCATTACTGATAAATTCGCAAATTATCAATAAACAAGAGAAATTGAAGCACATTACCTTGTGCTTTATTTACATATCGAGTGCATGAATACATACAGCTGATCCCCAAAATGGTAGTTATAGGCATTATCGAACACTCGTTGCACCTTTGCTATGCTGCTTGTTTCAATATGGTTTAAAATTTTTGTTATCCATTTAAAAAAATGTTGACTTAAAAAGTCTATACAGCTAAGCAATTGTGATTAGCTTGGGCCACGGTCCTAGTGCAGGATATATTAAGTATGGTACATCCCAAGAATTAATTTAGATTTGTAAATATTTTATTAAACAATAAATATGCATTTAAGATTGGTATCAATATGGAATATATATATATATATATATATATATATATATATATACACTATGCCCACTAAAGTCCCTTCCCACCCTTTTAACTTCGGGACGAAAGCTGCTATATTCATAAAAGTGGCGTCTAGGTATAGTAAAGTAGCCATGCGCTACTGAATGAAACCACCTACCGTGCCACCTGGTGGAAAACTGCGGAATTAGCATTCCTATCTCGAAAACGGAACGAGATAGAGACAAAAAGTGATTTACAAAGTTGTAGAAAATCATCGATTTAGTACGAAAAGATACCTTATGGTCATTAATGCAAAGAATAGAATGGTTAAAACACGCATTTGTTTTTTCGCGATTTCCTACACTGTGACGTCACAAAACTTGAACGAAAGGAGAAATGATTATCTTTCGGGCAAAACACGACAATGCAATGTGCACAGTGCTATATCGCTTTTGATCCCCAATCAAAAGGACCGCGGTTCAAACCTCGAGGGTTTCATCCTTGCACTGATTGTCTTTATAAACAGAGTAGACAATACGTAGATCGTTATAAATAGTATCGCATCAACTCCACGCAACTTGCACTTGGTGTTCGAAATGTTTGCAGTATGCAAATACGTAAGAAACGTCATGTCTGTTCACCTGAGACAGCTATAAAAGAGACATGTTCTTGGGGTTATAGTTTGTTGATGCTCGTGGTCATGGCTGAGTATTCCAAAGCTGAGATCGCCAGTAAAGCAGTACCTCGTCAAGTAATTCGGGGACCAAATAATTGGGTATGGCGGTTTCGCAGAGTGGCCTCCACGTTCGCCTGATCTGACTCCACTGAACTTTTTCCTGTGGGGATACCTGAAAGAGCACGTGTATGCGACCCCTCCACAAACATTACAGGACCATAAACGACGCATTACGGATGCTTTTGCCAACGTGTCACGCTCTATGCTCCAACGTGTGCAACGTGAGATTCAAACGAATATCTAAATGTGTATTGCAGCTGACGGTAAGAAGTTTGAACATCTCAAATAAAGGTATATTGTTGAAATTAGTTGTTTTTTCCTTTCTCAGATAATTTTGTCACGTCACAGTGTAGGAAATCACGAAAAAACAAATGCGCGTTTTAACCGTTGTAATCTTCTCATTAATGTCCACAAGTTACCTTTTCGTACTAAATCGATGATTTTCTACAACTTTGTAAATCACTTTTTTTTCCCCATCTCGTTCCGTTTTCGAGATAGGAATGCTATCTCCGCAGTTTTCCACCAGGTGGTGCGGTAGGTGGTTTCATTCAGTAGCGCATGGCTACTTTACTATACCTAGACACCACGTTTATGATTATAGCAGTAGCCGTTCCGATGTTAAGAGGGTGTGAAGGGACTTTAGTGGGCATACTGTATATAAATAAATACACACAATAAACAAAATGGAAATGTTTGTTTCTATTTATCATCTCTCTATGAATAATAACAGATCCGAATTTAAATTCCCGGTCGGTCTTTCATTCATATAATTTATTTATAGGAATTAAATATTATTACACATTTATAACTCTTGAATTATCGTGTTCGCAATGCACCTCAACTATTCCTGTCGTTTCTGTATGCTTTAAAATTTTGAGATGGTTATAAATTTTATATGCTTCAGTGATTATGCATACGTGACTTGAGGGGGCCACAGTCCCAGTGCAGGATATTTTCTCTATAGTATATCCCCAGTATGAGTTTTGATCCGCACATTTTCCATAATGCACTCTCATAAGAAATGAGATTTCCTGTGTTATTGGAAGATGTATTCAAAGTAACTTCATCATCATTAGCGTCAAAATCTTTAAAAATTTTTTATTGCTTTGACTCCTAAAATAGACTCTTTCAGAGACTTTGTCGAGTATGTGATTAGCTCAAACAAAGATTAATTATTTGAAAGTTTTCGGAGAAAGCTGCTTCTTATTTTTTAAAGTAATATATAGAAACATTTTTCATATTAACAATATCGTATTTTTTTTAGGAATTAAAATAACATATTTTAAATATTTGGTAAACATCTTTAGCCTACTCATAGTAGAGCTATAGAATATACTATTTATGGAAGTATGCATTCAAAATTTATTTCAATTGAATTATACTGTTTTGCTACATTTCTTTCCCACTTTCTATAAAATAAACTGAATTTCCTTGACGCTCCTGTGCTCAAGAATCCTTCGTCCAAGGAGAAGTGAAATATCATTTTACAAGCGAACAGTGAAAACGATGCTCGCTTTTGTTTGTTTGCACTATCTGAAACATACATCTGTAACTTAACCAATTCGGTCGTACGCTGTTTCGAAATAAAATATTTCTACCGTGAAAGGCTTTAAAACTTCAGAAATATATTGTACACGGAGAGATATATGATGCACTGGCAGTGCGAGAACGCAGATAAGCGTCTTTTTTGAAGTCCTGTTTTCTTTCATGTGACATTTAGTCATTTTTTTTTCAGATATGGAATCGTAAAGGAAAAAAAAAATTGAAATTTGTCTTATGTAGTGTAACAATTTTTTGTTACATAATCTATCTTCCGTCAGATTTTGTTCTGCAGGTTTTGAATGTATAACATCATGTCAAATGATGAAAAATAGATCCATTTCGCAGCTGAAATATGTATAGGAAAATACAGCTCCTTAAAATGAATAATACAAAATAAAAGATATATTTGTTTTCTAACTGAATAGCGTAGTTCGAGGAGCCTTAGGGGTGATTGCCCCTTGGTCTGATAAAGATATATATTTATTAATTATAAACAAGTTATCATTCCTATTTTTTATTGTGAATTTAAAAATCTGTGTCACTCCAAAGGTTCAATAAAAAAAAAATTTGAAAGTTATACATTGTTACGACATGTTTTCGATATTTTACTTCCAAATGGCAATAATTAAAATTTCGATATCTTAGAAAATAATATCTTGAATTTTACTTTTCGTAATTTTTTATTGTTAGTCTTAAACCCTTTATAATTACGCTTTAATTTTTGCAAAAACAGTTCAAATAAACAATTATCTCTATCAATGTATTATATAGTAATATTAAAATTATATATGTGATTGTTAGTTTTCAGAACTAAAAATATGAAAAAAACATTAACAAATAATTAAAAAGTTACAATAATTAAAAAGGTTTTTATTATAATTAGGTAGATGGAACTAAGTTTTTCAAAAATTACGATTTGTAGTTAATTTTTATTCTTATTTTTATTTTTATTTAAAAAAATTCCCATTTGAGAATTGAATGAATTGGAACTTGAAGACCGAGAACGAAATTTATGCTTCTGCATTAATACATTATCATCCAAACTTCAAAAAAATAAGCAAAATACAAATGTTAGTGTACATTTCTCCCATCACCTTGAATAAGAACTGACACCGATTCAAATTTACTATCCATATTTCATTGATATTAATTATTATTAGAGAAATAAATAGCAATACATTACAAATTATAGATGTCGGGAATTAACCAGATTTTAATACAAAATTACATGTTATTATACATGTGTTGATGGTACATATTATCAGTTATTAATTATGTTAACACTTTATACTCATAAACTGGAAAGAATAAAATATTTCGAACTTCTATCATTAAAATTTACCTCTAATTTTAAAATTGTGTTCTATGAACCCTATCATACTCACACCAAATTCTCATAAGACCAAAGGGAGCAGATGCTGTGACATTTCAAGCTTTTCCATTTCAGTAATTTTCTTGAACCGATAAGACCGATTCCTGTTTTCCCCAGTCGGCAACTTTGGAGGCATTAACATATTTTTCGTAGTAAAAGAAGTGTTTGGAACGAAAACGTTAGAAGTAGAATTATAATGTGTTGTTAGCATTTGGAGAAGCGAATAGTGTTTAAATCCGTTTAACTCAGCACAACGTAATATGATTATGTAATATATTTGTTACTAGATATTATTGCATTTTAATAAATAATTGATTAGAAAATAAGACAACACTTATCAAACACCTTCAGAGTACTACGCGTTTATGCATTTAATGTCATTTAAAAATTGCCCTATGTTGAAATATTCGTATACTTTACAACTGAAGGTAAATGTAAAGATAGGAAACCACCAGATAAATAAAATTGATAAAAATGGGAAATTAAAGGTAAAGTTACAATGTATAAATTTGAGAACATAAGATTCGACGAATTTGGAAATCATCTACTACAGTTCGTCAAAGAGTGCTGTTAATTATATCAATTAGTATATCTTATATAAATAAGAATTTATTTTTGGCAGAACATGTCTATTGATCTATTTATTCTTATTGATTAGATATATTTTAAATTTGTTCTTTGAGGTTCTAAACTCTTGAGTACGAAATAAAAAATATTTTTAAAATTATCTCCTATAGTTCGATTGCAGTATATATATATATATATATATATATATATATATATATATATATATATATATATATATATATATATATATATTATATATATATATATATATATATATATATATATATATATATATATATGGTCTGTCCAGAAAGTAATGACACAGAATTTTTCGCGCCAAGCAGAAGGCCAAGGGGTGGAGTTTGCGGTACTGGTGGTGGGGGCTGTAAGTTACAGAGTGTGGCAGAGGTAAGTTGGCCTTGAGCCCTTGCAGCGCACGGATCGCTGATAAAGCAGACATGTGTTTGAAAGTGGCATTATGCTTTCAGAATGCAACGGAATGTCGAGTAGTGATACGCCATAAAGTTTTGTGTAAAACTAAACAAATCGGCTACTGAGAAGCTTGCCATGTTACAAGAAGCCTACGGGAAGGATTCTTTGTCCAAGTCTTAAGTGTTTAGGTGGCACAAAGCCTTCAAACACGGAAGAGAGAACGTCGATGTCGAACAACGCGCTGGGCGTCAATAAGGGCTCTCGAACCTCAGACAATTTCGTTAAAATTAAAGCACTTTTGGACTCTGGTCGTCGGATGAGTGTCTGAATGATTGCGAATAAGTTGGGTCTTACAGAATTTTAAGCAATAGAATCGCGCACGTCCGCCCGAAGCTCACAAACAATTTGATTCTGCACCAAGATAATGCGCCGGTCCACACAACAAACAAAGTGCTATCTCTTCCCTCTGTTAAAATCCAGCTTAAAAGGTCATCGTTTTGACAATCTGGAGAAATTTCAGAAAAATACAACGTGCGTTCTGAACACCATTCGTGTTGAAGACTTCCAGGCTGTCATCAGTAGGTGGCAGAGTCGTTGGCAGCTGTGTATTAAGGCAGGAGAATGCTATTTTGAAGAATATTAAGCGTCTCTAAAATTATCTTCAAATAAACAAATTTTATGAAATCAGTCTCATTACTTTCTTGAAAGACCCTGTATATATATATATATATATATATATATATATATATATATATATATATATATATATATATATACACTCTGTCACAAAAAATATATACACCCAGAAGGAAACGAGCTACTATCGCTAAACTTAACATGTCTGTAGTGTATGAGGAGATAAGCAAATGATTATAAATTCAGAAGAACAGACCGTTTTATTAAGAAGATATGGCATGGAAAAGGTTACAAATCAGTAAGTAGTAAATCCGCCTCTGGCAGCTATTTCGAGATACGAGCATTCTCTCGTCAGATTTTTTGCATCACGTTACGAGCTAAAATTCGGGTTACGAGCAAGCATCAGATACCCCACAGCTAGTTTGCGCAGCGAACACCATGTGCTCTTCAAATGAGAACACTAGAAGCATATAATATTTAAAACCTTTATGTACAATTATTATACATTTGTATAGATATTAGTCTAAGACTACAATCCAGTCTAAAACCTAGAGATTAACACTCAACAATTATCACCCGGGGCAGCTCGCTCTGCCCACACTTGAGTCGCCCTCCGAAACCGAACAGCGTCCTCCCTCTCTCGCAGCTTCAATTCCCTACCCCACACTAGTACTTGCCAATAGTTCTAGGGGATGGAATGCCCTTGGTCCTAGGATCTCAAGCTCTCCTCCTTCTACGGATTCTGAGAAAACGATCTTCGGATTCTCAGAAAGAGGAATTTGGACATTACATCGCAGTGAACGATGCAACAATCGCTCAGCTTCCGTGTCTCACTTTAAGACGGTAGTTCGTAATAAAAGCGAAAGTGATGAAAATGTGGCGAAAAGATTAAAAATCAACGAATAAGATTTAATTTTTCAATTCAGCTTTTCTTCTCCTGTTTCATCAGAATCTTCAAGTCTTATGTCCAAGGCAAATGTTGTACATTACACTTAATAAAAAAGTTTATTGCCGTACATTCTATTGTATTGCTTTTTTATACAACGTTCGTCATTTATAAGAACATTTTTCTTATTTAAAAACATGTAACTAAAAATTGTTGTGTTTTGCGGAGCCCGGAACGAATTAATGGCATTTCCAATCATTTCAATGGGAAAAATTGATTCGAGATACTAGTATTTCGAGTTACGAGCTCCGTCATGGAACGAATTAAAGTCGTAAGTCGAGGTACCACTGTATACATATATGACATTTGAAATGGATATTTATATGTGTATATAAATAAAATATACACACAGAAACGGTATATTTTCCTTGAAAATTAATCTCATGTTTACAATTATGTCTATGGAACAATGGAAGTAATTGTACTCATCCAGCGGGAGATGTACTGATTTTAGTTCCCATCGTAACACAGCACCTTTTCTTTGCTTCTCAAGTTACATACAAGTCGCGGGGGAAAAACATAAAAAATACGTCTTCCTAAATGGAAGGTAGAAGTTTTTAATAAAGCATGCTCTACAAAATATTAAAAGAAACTCTTTTCTCGCAGAACTACGAAGAAACAACATAAAAAAATTAAAGCTTTCCAATTTCAAAGCTTCCTGTATTTCTCCCTAAATGCTGACAAGCGAGCAATGCCATTTAAAAGGATTTTTTTCCCTCCTCCTCAAAATAGTCACTTGATTTACAGGGATTTTTTTCCCCTAAATTAACTAAAAAAGAGAGTCAGATGACAAAAACATTTTTTAAGATGGAGACAGTGAGGAAAAGTTTCGTATCCATGAGGGAGCAATTAAGGTAAATCTGGCTTCACTCCAAGCCTCCGAGGGTTAGGATAGTAAACTATATGAAAAAGAAGGGAATACCCGTATTTGTCTACTTCTTTGTTTGAAGATTTCATAGATAAAGATTCTTCATATAATAGTTTAACAAAATGGCGGAAAAAAATAACACAAAATGAGTTTTTCTTTCTATATGTTATCCACCACATAAAAAATAATTAAATCTGAAAGTACTTTTAACAAATACATAAATCGTTTTAGATGATGTCATAATAAATCTTACGTTAATAAACCTCGGAAAGAGTTTGTTATGTACACTCATTGTTAATTTGAGAGGAGCACTTAATGACAATATGGCGGTCTCTATTATTAAGATGGTAATGCTAATGATATTGATTCAAATGTACTTCTCTTTTCGCAAAATGCTTATTCCAGAAATATTGTTTGTGAATCAAAAAATAATAAGTTTTCAGTTTTTTATTGATTTAACAATTTGTTAATTCATATATATTATTTGTAGTATATTTTAATGTGCGTTTATCTATGTTGTTGGATAATTCATTTGTATTATCTGTAATTGAAATCTGTTTACTTAAAATTCAATATTCAAGTGCCATTCGAAAAATAGCAATCTATTTTCTCATAGTTTATCATATCTTTATGATTAAAATAGTAATCAATCTAAAGATTTCGTTTTGTGAATAAAGTAAAGAAATTGATTTCCATCTCCCGTCATATATATGTATGTACTATAAACAGAGGACAAAATTTGTTTGGCAAGTAGTTAAACAAGTTAGTATATTACGTGTTTGTACCATGTTAACAGATTTTATCTCGATTAAATAGATTTTACATGCATATATTATGAACATCTCTTTAATGAAATTTAAATATCTGACATGACATTTTACACTAGATATGGACTCGGATATATTTGTTGCGTGATGTGCTTCAGAGACGTCCAATTTTATCTCATGCTAATATGTTATGCTAATATGTTTCATGCTATCATGCTAATCATCATGCTGTTCTCATGCTATCATGCTAATATGTTTTTCAGCAAATATATTCCTTTAATTCTTGTTTGATATTAATAACATCATAATGTTCCTTGAATATACTATATAAAATTAATTTTCAGCGTTCTTAAATTATTCTTATACGAAAAAAAGTTTGGTTTGTGAGTGCAATTTTTACAAATGTAAAACTTTTAATATTCTAATTCAGTATTGAAATAATGTTAAGGCATGTTACATCTATTTTATACATAACCTGGTGTGTACTGACTATCATTAACTTATACAACATATCTTTGGTTTTATGGCTTCTGCAACAAATGAATACTTAGTTCCTAAAATAGTACCATTTTTACATTACATATAAAATGTTATTATTATTTACTAGACAATCCTTCGCATTTATTCATGCTTACGTATCCCTGCATAATGCATTCTTCATATCCATATGCTTCCAGGAAATGCGCAATTTTGTAAAGATCACAAAAGTTCCTAAACAGTAGTTTAGTGGCTCAAATTGCACCAACGTCCAAATTATCAAGTACTGTTTTAAAGCGTTAAAAGGGGATCATTACAGAAATGGGAGCGAAATAGGAAAGCTTAGAAGTGATTATGTACTAAGATAAAGAAATATCCTTAAATACTTCCAGACGGCAGAGATAATTGCTAGGGTTATCATTCTAATAGCGAACACTCAACTCTACGAAGAGCTAAGCCTACAGAGAAACTAGGAGATGAACGCAGCAGTAAATTCTTCCTTTCTTATGAACGTTTGTTAAACAACTGTTTAGAATTAAAAATGATTATACTCGTATGTATAGTAAGATTATTTAAAACACCTACATTAGAAAACATTTGATGATATGGTGTACCTGCGAGTCAAAATAGAAAGTGTATTAAGCAAGACTAAGTAATTTCCTGTAATTAAAGGGTTAAAACTTTTTGGAATCTGAGAGGTAGAACGACAAATTGAAAATACGCAGAGAAAACTCGTGGAAAAATCTCAGGAATTAGAAAAACAAAAAATATTCACTGTAAAAACTGAGTATTAAAATTTATTCCTGATTTTTAAAGAAAATACAAAATTCTTCTTGAGATGCTGAGTTGAAGATAGCCTAAACAACCAATCAAGACAGGCAAAATGAAAATGAGATGGTGTGACCATTTCGTCCTAGGGAAAATGTAAAGGGTGTGATTGCCAGCAAAATGTGCAGAAGGGATTAGAAAACATGTAGTGATAAATAGATTGATTAAAGAATGGATGAACACCAGAAACACAAAGTTCCAGACAATACTTCCAGACAATTCCAGACAATTCCAGACAATATTTTTTTTTTCTGTTAATAAAATCAGTGACAGAATAGATGTCGTTTCCTAAGATGTTTCCATTATAAGGTATAAAAATAACATTTACATAATCAACTATGGAAATTTAAGACTGGTGAGTATCAGTCATAGTGGATTCACTCAGCGCAACGTTAAGCTATGTAATTTTTTTTTGCAAATAGTCGACTCGGGTGCAAATTTTTCAAAAAAAATTATTCGGCCTTTTTATTTGTTTTATGACTTTTGTGTGCTTTTAACCTCTTCCTTCTCACTCCTGTCAAAATTACGGGGAGAGGTTTCGCTCTCTATTTCTCGTACCCGTGATATTTCCGGGCTCGAGTATTCAAAAGTAACGCACCAAAAAGATTAAAACAATTCATTTCATTTACCCTGAAATTTTTTTATTTCTTATTTTACATACCAGATGGCAGCACCAGACTATTTATAATGTAGTTGGGGATTTTTTTAAAAGCCAGATGAGACAAATAAAAAATAAATAGAATCCTCCGTTAATAATAGGTTTTATATTTACTGTTTTGTTGAAAATTATGCGACTGTTAACGGGTTAAAACACAATGCACTACAGTGTATCTCCGAATATTTCAAATAAAGAAATATTATTTGCGGTTCATTAGAGAAGAAAAAATATACGCTAGTGAAAAATATAAAATTGTCTCTTACAGAGTGCAATTCAATGTTATGGAGCTCAGCTGAATGTTAACTCATGATAAAAATTTCCACAAATAGTCGACTTGAGTGCATTTTTTTATAAAAATTTACTCTGCTATCTTATTTATTTTATAAATTCCGTGTATGTTTAAAACACAGTATATTACAGGTTATCTCTGACTATTTAAAATTCAGAAATATTATTTCCGGTCTATTAGAAAAAATATACCCGAGTGAAAAAAAAAAATATCTCTTGCGGATTACAATTTGAAGAAAAAATTAAATAAATTAGATGTCAGTGGAAATATTTTCTTCATACTTTGACACTGACATGAGAGGATCCAATAGAATGTACTACCAGCAACTACAGAGAGCGTACAAAGGATTTTCTGCATTCCCTACTGTGTAGGTGTACCTTTGCTGTGCTCATGAAGAAGAAATCTGAATTTTCTCTGGAAATTTACCGATAATTATTAGTAATCAGTTGTCTATAGTAAATATTTTAAGGATTTTCTAACCTGTCACTAGTTGAATGTCTTTTAACTGTATTTTCTTTATTATAGTACATAATAATTAAAATAAATATGACACTCATTTTTTCAAATTAACAGAAATTTACAACTTATAACACATACGATTTTTTTTCAATTCCTACTATTAGTTCACACTCTCTCTCTATATATATCTTGTTAAAATTTTCAATCGTTAATAAAAGTACTTTTTATTCATCCACTCAAGTTCAAATACATTTTTTTAAACTTGTAGTGGATGACACTTGATGTTAATACAGTTTTTTCAAATATTAATTCATTAATTAAATTTAATTAATCAATTTTAGTTTTAGACCTAGAGCGTCTCTTGCTCTAGAATAGTAATTTCCCTCTTGTTACTGTGTAAATGGTAACACTGCGGTATCGCGGGCTTCCCCCGTCCTGTAGGTTGCGAGATCGAATCCCCAACCTGACAAACTTTTTCTCTCTCTTCCCCCCCCCCTCCTAATCTCGAACAGTAGGCAAGGTTCTGGCAGGCAATCCTCTTTTTCAATTCCTACTATTAGTTCACACTCAAATTTTTCTTTGTTGACCTAAGTAGGAATTGAGTTTATTTTTTTTTTTTTATATTACTTGTTTTTTTTAAATTACTAATCACAGATTGTCTAGCAAGGCTAGACAATCTCGACGAAACCAAAAAATTTTAAAAAGTATAAAAACAATAGAGGATCCCGCAGGACCTCGTTCTTTGTAAAACCCTATGAAGCCAAAAGATGGGCAGGGGAGGCCATGTCGGCAGAGCACGAGTGACACTCCAGAAAGATCTTCTGACTCTGCCTAAAAGTGACTGCTCTAATATGGCCACCCGTGAAGCGCGAGAAGATTGTTTGATATTTTCCAGGCTTGACCTGGAAAGACTCACCCGGATTTCTTAAAATCTTCTTAAAATCTTTATCAATTTGTATACTATTTAGAAGTAAAATAAAAAAATTGCTTTTTGAGGTCATATTCACACTCTAAAACAAAATATATTAAACGAAGTTCTAAATCTTCTTAGTGGTTCTTTTTATCCATCAAAATTTAAAATGTTAAACGAAATATAAGATATTTTTTACTTAAAATAAATAATTATTTCCATTAAAAGTACTCGATTTCAGTTTTATAGAAAGAGTCACTGATATTAAAACGAATACTTCCTAATTCACTTAATGCAGACATTTTCTGAATGGGAATATTCCCTCAGGTTTATAACAACTTTCTAATTACAATTTTCTCTCAAGAGCCTTTGTGTGCTCAAAATATCACATTTTATCTTCCATACACTAAAGGCATCATGTATATCATTTTCACTTCCAGCTGTAGTACACTTAGATACTTATCTTATTTTTTAACAAACCAAGATTTTACACCTTTATTTTTCTTAAATACAGGGTGTTTAAAAAAATCATTCGATTATAAAAAATCATAACTATTAATCTTTTAATCCGTTTTGATCGAATTATGTATAGACAGAAAGAGGGAAATCTCCAGTTTCACGCAGTCACCGACAAGTAGTGCTAACGCTCTTCCATCAATTATCCGTTCTCCGCTTTGCAGAGTGTGAGTCCGTAACAACTGTTCAGCGTGATTTTCGTCGACAAAACCCTGGTAGATTGAAGTTCCTACCTCTCAGAGAAATTAGGCGATGGTATAAGCAATTCCAAGACACGGGTTGACTGTGTACGCATAACAGCCGTGGAAGCAGTATATGCACACATGTTCACAAAAGTTTGGGACGAATTTGCCTACCATATAGACATATGTCGTGCATCCAAAGGTGGGCATATTGAGAACCTTTAATTTGGTTTGTAAAAAAACTTTATGATTAGCCATGTAATATAGAATTAATTTTAAGTTTTTATGTTCAATATTTTTCATAATATACTCATTTCAAATTGGGTGATTATTTTTGAAACACCCTGTATTTCCATACGAGTGAGAATACCCACCGTATATAGTTATTTTTGTAAAGTAGATTTTACATCCAGTATGAGAAACGATTTATAGAAAGAAGTCAATAGATGGATGAGATTACCAAGTACATAAATGCTTAATATTTATTAAATAAAATAGCACATACATTTTTTTTTCACCAAAATGTATAAGTACACATCAACAGAGACGAAAAGAATGATCATTTGGTCTTCAGCAGCAAAAATATATGAACCAAATTTAAGTAATTTAACAAACTACACATAATATAAACTGCACTCATAGGAAATAAACATTGAGGTATTTTAAGTTTAGCTCCTAAATACAAAATTATTGTAAAAATAATATAAGTAAAATGATGGAGGCAACTGTATTAACAATAAATAAATTAACTATAATGTCATATTTTTAGCTAGCAATTTCAACTCTTTTTCAGCCAATTATAAAGCCGCTACTGAATTTTGTAAACAGTGGAACGCCTCAAGTCATTCTCTTTATACGCTTAAGCATGTTTTTCTTTATCGATCACTTTGTTTGCATACATTATTCTACAAAAAGTAAACGAATAAGAAAGCGTAATTGCTTTCTCTTTTTTTTTGAAATCAGCAGATTGTTTAAAGAATAAAGGTAATGATTTTTAAAGAAATATTTTTTGCATGCTCTCAACAAATTTTAATTCTGTCTTTACTAAAACATTCCACAGACTGAAATCTAGCAGTGGGCTGTGGAAAGTAATAAGGGTTTGGTAATAAAGTAATGCAACGTTATAGGAAAAGCAAATTGATCTAAATTGATATGTAAATTTATCAGTTTGTGTATGAGGACCCATAATTGAAGGATTGAGTCCTTTCATACCCCCAAAAAATACCTAAAATTCGGAGCTAAATTCGGAGCTCTTTTTTGGAAAAACTGCACTTGCGAAAATTTCTATCTTATTTTCCGGAGGAATATAACACCAAAACTTGAAAATAATGACAATATTGACATTAACTATGTAAATTTTTACAATATTGTGGAAATTGAGTCAAAATTTAGATATTTTTTGCAAAAATGGCTCTAGCTCTAAAATAAAATTATACCTATAACATTGATTTCTTTTGTCATATGTACGTTAGTACATTCTAAGTGTAATGAGCTAAAAGCTAATGGATATCTTAAAATCTAAACAAATATATACAAGTCATTGTATGTTAGTACATGTAAAATTTTAGTAATTTTTCATGAAATGTTTTTATAAATGCAGCTACAAATAAACAAATAATATACCTACAACACAAACAGTAGTCCATTGCATTGTTAGTATTATGAAAAACATACGTGAAAAAATTTCATAGACATATCATGATTAGAGTCGTTTACATTTTAGAGTCGTTTACATCAAAAGAGTCGTTTACATTTCTGATGAAAAATAAGTTCTTCAGAAAACACGATTGAAGTTTTCAACTTGTATTGACATTCATAGCTGCTGCTGTCCATTAAATCGTTCTCATTTCATTTGTAATGATCGTATCGAAAAAATAAAAGAACATTTAGAAACATAAATTTACAATCTTTTTAAAAAGGAATAAAAAGAATTTCGGAATTTTAGTAGAAGTCGATGTATTAAACGTAGTCGGATTCATTAAAATAAACGCCGTTTCGCAAACCTCAAATTTCAACATGGTACATTTGATTCAAAGCATATGAAGCATTGTTAGACACTTTCCCAAAATTTATCATCTTATTCAGTTGCTCACAACTTCAGAGATGATAACTGTATTATCTTTAAGCACAAATGCTTTCGGATTCTGGAACTAAATTGAGTTTTGTTAGGTTTAAGTGTTGTTAGGTTAGGTTGACAACCAACAAACTGTTGTAAATTTCAGCTAATTATTCTACTAATAGTAGTACTGTTAGATGAGCGGTTTATGTCAGAAGTCACTTTAGTTGCTGATGAGGAATGGCTTTTCTTTTAAAGATATAGGCATCTCCTTGCATCATTCAATATAAGAGCCCTCTGAAGTCGTAGCGTTGATTTGTTTTCTTCAATAGCTTTCCATGAAATTATTGTCAAAGTTCTCTCGAAATATTAGAAATAGAAGACAGTGTGGTTACGCAAATGACACCATTCCTATAATTTCTCCAGTTCATAAATATAAGTTCAGCTTTGTGTCAACAGCTATAATAGATATGTAAAGATTTGTCAGGGTAACCCCTATAATTATCATATACAGGTGGTTATCAAAATAATGCAAACACTAAGAAACATCATGAAAACCTTTATTAACACGGTGCAGAATTATCTTTGACCTGTAATACCACCTGATTCACCTTGAAATTGGATTATACAAGTCATGAATAGTGGTTAAGAATATATTATACTATTCTTTAGGGAAAAATAATGAAAGTCCCTGTAGAGAAGCTATATATATATATATATATATATATATATATATATATATATATATATATATATATATATATATATATATATATATATATATATATATATATATATATTCATATATATATATATATATATATATATATATATATATATATATATATATATATATATATATATATATATATATATATATGAATCGGATTTCACGTGCTAACAAACTTTGAAAACTATCCTATACTTTAAACTCCAGTAAAAGTAAACAATTTTAATTTCAGTTTAAAAAGTTTAAAATTAAGGGAATCGTTTATCATGGTATATAAAGCATTTCTTTTAATGAGTTTTTTTTAACTGTTAATTTATTTTCGAAAACGATACTTTACAAAGTTAACCTCTTTGTTATTTATTATCTAAACAAGGCGGTATACTTTGCATAGATAATCTAAAAACCATAAACATGGTTTTAAAATCTGATACAGGAAAAAATGTTTATTGTTGCGTGAATAAAATTATTCAAGCATGGTCTTAAGGCTTTTAAAGGTTTCTCTTGAGATCTATCTATCTTTGGTATGATACAGATATGCTGACATGAGTTATGACTGTAATATCCAAGCCCATTTAGGGTCGTCATATCTCCTTTTTACGTGGAAAAAAGGTATTTTTTTGCTCCTGCACGCTTAAGACTGAAAAATGTAGAGCTTCTTGTATTCTTGTAGAAAGTGCTTTCACGTGTTTATATCTATCTTACTTAAGGTGTGGGATTCATTTCGTGGATTTTTTTTCTTCTACTCTCACATATGATGAAACTTTTTGTGTTGAGATTTTTCCTTCGGTGCAATTGCAACTTCACTTATTTTGGCATTTAATGTTATTTCACTCTAAATGATTATGATTGTGAGTAATAATGTTTATCATTCTATAGTGATTAGTGTTTTTAAAACACATTGTCTCTCATTGATGTTTGTTACTAACACACAGTGTGTAAACATAATTTCCTGTTTCTAATCATTATTCAGTTTGTTACATAAGATGATTCCCTAGGGTCTTTTCCTCCCAGACACAAAAAAGTTATAATTTTGAAAGAAAATAATCAATTTGAATACAGAACGACATAACACATCACAATCACACCAATATTGCAGAAGATGCTGAAAATGTCCGCCTTTGGCATGAACTCGGCGTTGCATATCGCCAAATGTATTCTTCATCCTGTTGGTGATGTCTACTATGCCTTTGTGGATGTTGACTGACAAATTCCGTAAATCACTAGCAGTAATGCACATGCATTCCTATATGTATGTCATGTGATGACAGATCATGAACAAATGTAACATAATATCGCCTCAGTTTACCTAATTTTACAGTCGTGTTTCTTGCGACAGCGTACGTAACAATTTCTTTAGAGACAGTAACAAGCTCTGTTTCACACATTGCACTGTCTTTCTGACATTGCAGGTCAACTTCTTGTATGCATAGCAAGTTTTTTTCTTTTTTTGGAGGGGGTTGAGGGGGGGGGGTAAAGTCTTAAGTGAATCCTTTATATTTACACTTGTCTTGAATGCTACTAGTTTTCACGAATACCTGGTAAACATGCTAAATTTATCTTCATACACAAGACTTAAAACACAAGACTTGGATATGCTAAAAATGAACCGCAAAGGATTTACAAACGTTATCAATATATTTGAAAAACAAATTTGGCTTTTAATAACGTATTTATATTTTAATGACGTATAATTTACTGAATGACTACTGCACAGTTGTACATCTGATCGAATTCACCCATGTAAGTACCTTAGTAAAGTACTTACAAGGGTGTTTTTATTAATTTTCAAATTCAGCACATACATCAATTTTATTTTCAAATAAAAGTTCTTGAAATTTGTCTTTTTCCGCAGGAGCATGTTCCTGGAATAGATTTGTTCCCTAGTCGGTGAGTCTCCCTGAAATTTATTCATGGATTCCCAAGATGTCCATGGAACCAAGGTTAAGATCATGGTCTATATACCCTGGTTGTACGTGTCTGCTCAATCCTGCTGATCTTATTTTGCTTGAAAATAGATCCAGCTTTATTGTGCTAATGTCGCTAATTCTGTCAGATAATGGTTTGGTTTCCTTTGGAGGGCTATGATCAACTTTTTGCTACACGAGGGCTAATTAGACTGCAACCTACAGTTTAAAGCCGATTCCGACCGGCTACATGGCTACAAGCATCCATGTCAACAGCGGGAATCGAACTCACAGGATCTGAACCGAATGTCAGCTCCCTAGCCATTCGTCTATCACCTGGCACTGTCAGATAAGGATTATAGGTAATGAAACGTTCAAATCATAATAAAATCTTACACCTTGAATTCCTAGATCTGAATTCGAGAAGAAAAGAAAGGAACTATCTTTGCCGGTATTCAAGAACAAAGTTCAACAACATAAAAAAAATTAATCTTCATCAGTATTAGTATTTATATCAATAAAAACATACAAGGGAAGTAAAGTGGTTAGATTTTTCTCCAAAAATATCCCTTCTTTCCTATCAGCTCGGCTAACAATATTGTTACGAGTTTGGGGCCAACTTGGCGTGTTATCGCCAGCATGCGAAGTTTTGGAGTCCACGTTAAATAAAACAATGGTTTAGCACGTTCACGCGTCTACCATGGAGCAAGTAATAAATCATGCTATTGGGTCTATTGTTGGAAAATGGTTTGGTTGAGTGGTGTGGCAACACGGGCTTTGTTTCGTAGGTGAATAAGAGTGTGGAATAAAAAGGGCAGTTAAAAAGTTGGTTTGGATGCGATCGGTTGAAGTTTTTCAACAGATGATGTTCTTCTTGTAAAAAGATTATTCTCGGCTGGTTTAAGACGAGGTCCTTAGAGGAAAGGAAGTTGAGGTCGTATGATACTTATTAATAACTGTTATATTGTGATTAATTTTTATATCTGAATTTCACTTTGTCACAGAAATGTTCTTAGGTGATGGAATTGTTCAGCTTCCAGCGAAGATTCAACGTTTTCATTTCGTCTATTCTTCTGCAAGTTGTTGAAAGTGTACTGAAGAGTACATTATTAACCAAAACATTATTATCGATATAATTAGCGTTATTAGTGATTGGCATCAGTTTTAGCGATTTTGGAAAAAAATAGACTTTGTAAATTAACGAGACAATGAATATGTTTTACAGTTAGACTAAGGCCCTGTTCACACAGAAACCGTCAGCGTCAGCATACAAATGTTTAACCAATCATATACCAAACATTGACCCATTTAACCAATAAGCGCCAATTGAATCTTCAATGTTGACGATGACGGATTCTATCTGGAGAGGACCTTACTCGCAAAGTCTGTATATTTTATCCATCCTTCGAAATAATTATTGATATTTAAAATATATGGAATTAATACATTCACTACATACAATTTTTTCTCTTATTTCATTCAAGGATATAAATCAAAACTGCTTTGCAATTTTGCTAAAATTCTTGTTTCCAAGTTCTTATTTTATTTCGAATTCTATTTATTCAATATTGAGCTTTACTTTCTCTAACCATACAATATAATCATTAGAAACGGTACACACTCTTACATTCCCAGGGAAAAGTGATTCTTTTATTGGCTGAAAGTGTAAGTGCCTGATTCACAGTGAACTAATCAGTGTTTATTACAAGCGTTAAAGTGGATCGTTAACAAGATTCGTTTTCAGCGGAGTCCCTTTTAACCAGGACTTATCTAAATTCGAAAAGTTAGATATTTTCATTTGCAATCCTTGTATTCTTACTAAAAAGGAAATAGAAATTCATGATACTGGGCAACGCAGATGTTGTGTTAACACAATAGGAAGAAATATTTTTAATTTAATACAACTTAGCGTAAGCAATCTGACGCATGTATTTTATTTTCAATTAGGAAATTCTTAATGTCATTCTTTCTCTCTCCTAATTCCAATTGTACATACACGTAAATCTTCTGTAATTTACTGAATATTTAAAGAAAATGTTTATTGTTAAAACTGCTTCTCTCGTAAAAATTTAAATGTATTAAAAATAGTCCTTTTTAGATGTAAAATTGCTGTGGAATTTATTCTTTAATCTAATGGCTTCGTCTCTCTTAGGATGTCGCTGATCTTTATATACTGGATAAATGTTGCTTCACTAATGTTAGTAATTTTTAAAACAAAGATGACTTTTCTCGCAAAAAACAATCAGACTCAGCTGAGGTTTGGACCTGTAAAGATAAACGTAATTGTTACTAACGATCGCAATGCAATTCCTAACTTTGTTGTTACCAATCCCCTTGGGGTTGGAAAGCCTACACCAAGTCCAAAGGACCGAGGTCCTCAAATACTATGTCCTTGGCGAAGGGTAGTAGGCAGCTTCACTTTAAGACGAGGTACCACTAGGGCTGAAGTCTGACTTGACATCGAAGAACATCGGTCCCGTAGTTTTGAAACGAGTCAAGAGACGACACCGGAACACTTGACCCTGGACCTCCAGAGGTAAATTTGAGAACTTGGAGGACATTGTAGCCACGACCTATTTTACATGCCCTGGCCACCATTAGTGAACACGTCGATGGATTTGCAGAGACGAGCATCGAACCACGGACATTCAGATCACTGACTCGTCGCCTTTGCCAACCGGGCCACAGCGCCCTCTTCTAACTTTTCCCAACTTTTCCGTTCAACCACTTGAATAAAAAAAAATTTTTGTCAAATTACGCTTTCTGAAATTTTTAAATAACAGTTTGCGGTTATGGCGATATTTTTTGTTAAATTAAATGCATTTACAATAAAATGATAAAAAAATGCTACAGTATGGGGAGCAGAGGCCCAGTTGGCAAGAACAGCGGGCTAGTGTTCTGAAAGTCACTGGTTCGATGCTTCCCGCTGACAAATCCACTGCCGTGTACACAAATGGCGGCTGGTGGACGTAAAATCTGTCGTGGCTGCAAGTCCTCCAAGTTCTCAAAGTTACCTCTGGAGGTGCGGAGGTCAAGTGTTCTGGTCTCGTCACTTGACTCAGTTCAAAATTTCGGGACTGGTCCTTTGGTCAAGTCGGACTCCGACCCTTGTGGTGCCAGTCAAAATGGAAGCCGCACCTTCATCGCCCATAGCCTTCGGGACTTTATTTGATGTTGCTGTCGATCAAATGATATAAGCAACACCAAAAACAAAATGGTACAGTCTACAGGTATTTTTTAACGTACGAGCTTGAAAAAATAATCATGTAACAGTCTGTAAAGTGTCAAAACATAATGTATCAAAACATTCAATGGGCTTCGATACATAAATGAAAAATCCGTCATTCGTGGCTGTTTATGTTTTCCTTTATTTACATACTTGTATCAAATATTATTAATACAACGAACTATTTTTTTATGTTCAAGGAATACTTTAATCAAATTTTTTATATGTTGAGAGGAACGGGAATAAAATTTAAAAATTAATTTTAAATTCCATGTAACTAGTGTAATATTGTATTTTTCCTTGTTGCGTTTAATAAAGAATATACCTTAAACAATTTATGTGACATTGATTTGAATACATGCCGAAGGTTTAATCTCAGAAAATGCTCTAAAATTTTAATTTGTTTCAGACCTTAATAAGCGTCGGGTGCTGTATTCAAGATTCTATACCAAAGATAAATAGGAGTTTTTGTACACGCCTCCCACTTTAATTAAGATCAACTTTGATTAAAAGAACAGGGCACAAAAAAGTTAATATAAATTCCCGGGACTTATTTTCGGTCTATGTTATCTAAATTAAATTAACTCTGACACGAAAAAACCAAACCTGACCACCGGCTTTGTCAGAACAGCAATTTAAAATAATTTCATGAAGAATAACCAAGAATATGCGAAATATTTATTCTTGATTATAAAAATTGGAAGAAGGATGTGGTTTAATATTGAGTGTTCTATATATATTCTATTATTTTCTAGGTAATTAAATGCAACAATGATCTAAATATATGATTCTATACCTATAGGGACACTCTAAAATATATCAATACCTGGCAAATAATATAATTTCTTTCCATTTAAAAAGTCATTAAAATCTATAATGTTGTTATTTATTCAAAAAATTATATTCTCTTCTCAAGGGGAAAAATTTCTCGTGAAAAGAGTGATAAACGTAATCTGTTCAATGATAAATGAAAACTCTTGAATAAATAATGCAAGAATTTCTTTGAACTGTGTAAAGAAAAGTATTGAATGTAAACAAATGTATTTAACGCGTAAAGAAAAATGTTATTATAAATTTCTAGATCCTGTTTCTTTGAAACTCTCTAGGTTTAAGTTATTTCAAATTTTCTTTTCACTAAAAATTACTTTCTCGTGAAATATTTTCTTTTAAATGGGGGAAATATCGGAGATAAGAATAAGACTAAATCTTCCCAAGCTAAACAGAAGACCAATATATTGGAGTTTGTTATAAGATTCATGTTTTGAGTTTGTACACGTATACGTGTATACATAAATAAATTGCAGATGAAAAATACAAAATTACCAAGATTTATAGAACGATAATTGTGTTTCATACACCTTCTATTTATATCTGGATTGAATTATAATTTTTATTTTAAAGTTTTCTCCTAATCAGGAAAGCATATTAGAAGCATTTTACATAGTTTCGGACATGGCACACAGAGGATTTTAATCAAAGATTAATTATATTAAGATGAATATATATAGGAATACGGTACGCATAATATTTTTCCTATTTATTTTAATTTTTTTCTAAATAAAATATGTAATTTCAATTTTTTAGAACTATAAATTAATTTGTCTCCAAAATATTTTTTGTCTAAGACCTATTTTTTTATAATTTCTAAATGACAATACTTGTGAGAATTGCGCGTCTTAATATTTGACAATATATTTATTTTGTTCAGACACAAAGAATATCTTGATGAAGATAATAATATTCAGGGGAAAAAACATTGTAATAGGTACATATAGTATTTATAATTTGAAATATACATTTTAGTAAATTTTTGATTTATTTAATTTTTTAATTAAAATTTATAATTTTGACTTTTAGGAAGATTAATTAATTAGTCAGGGAAATGTATTTTTTTTCTCGAATAGATATTTTCAGGTCTGTAAATGATAAAACTGGGGAGATTTGCGTTTAATAATTTGACAATATTTTTCTTTGGTTTCCACACAAAGAAATTAATTTTTTTATGAAGAATTAAGACTATTCAGGTGAAACGTCATGATAATATTTAAGCATAGAATTTATAATTTGAATTATACATTTTAGTTCAGTTTTTATTAATTTAATTTTTCAATTAAAATTTATAATTTTAAATTTTAGAAATATTAATTAATTAGTCAGAAAAATATTTTTTTATCTCAAATCGATATTTACACGTCTGTAAAAGATAAAACTGGAGATAATTGCATTTGTTAATTCGACACTATTTTTCTTTGGGTTTCACACAAAGAAAGTATTTTTTATAATCAAGAATATAGAATATTCAGGTGAAAAGGCATAGTAATTTGTACGCATAGTATTTATAATTTGAATTATACATTTTAGGCACTTTAAAATTAATTTCTTTACAATTAAAATATATTATTTCAAAATTTATGACTATTTATTAATAGGTAAGCAAAATACATCGCTCTGGGAACAAAAAATCAACAATTTATAGCGATATTTTTTCCAAGTTTCTAAATAATAAAACTAATTTATATTTTGTTGTGTATTGGTAATATTTTTAGGTATTGCATTTTATAAGATAATGAAAATTAGTTATGAAAAAATAAATAAATAAATAAATAAATAAGTGCCGTTTTAAGTGTTGTAGTCTTCTCATTAAAGTCCACAGGGTATCTTTTCGTACTAAATCGATGATTTTCTACAACTTTGTAAATCACTTTTTTTCCTTATCTCGTTCCGTTTTCGAGATAGGAATGCTAACTCCGCAGTCTTCCACCAGGTGGCGCGGTAGGTGGTTTCATTCAGTAGCGCATGGCTACTTTACTATACCTAGACACCACTTTTATGAATATAGCAGCATCCGTTCCGAAGTTAAGAGAGTGGGAAGGGACTTTAAAGGACATATTATATATATATATATATATATATATATATATATATATATATATATATATAAGCTTCAAATTTTGAACACATACTATTCAAGACATGGGGAAACAGATTACACGAAAAACAAGAAAAACGAGAAATCACTCAGTTGGCGCTATGTAACTAGACATATGCTGGAAAGACACAGAAACACAAGTTGCAAATTGAAAAGATATATATTGTTTTCGCGTACTGTAAGCGTCGCCTGGCTGCTTCGCGATTTGTGCGACGCATGCATTTGAAGTTAGTGTTACTCTTGAACGAATAAAAGTAGGACGCTCGAAGCCTGATTCTTGAATTATTGCTTATATTTGGAAATCCTTCAACACATTTTAAGCACATCTTTATTTGAACATACCAAGCATTCCTATGACGAAGTCCTTATGGACCCAGGGAATTGTGCTGAATATTATACCCTTCTTCAAGATGTAAAATCTGAAGTCTGTGGACAGCTGGTAATGATGCCTTCTATTATGTCTGACAAGGCTGGAAGTTCCATACCAGGTCCATATAGGCTCCGTTCTGAAATGTGCTGCTCCGCTTTGTATATCACCAAAAGGGTCGAAGTCTGTCTTAGCTAGTTTCTAAATTTGAGTAGTTCAAGATATAGAGAGGTCGGAGTAGGGGTGTTTTAATTCTGGCTATATATATGAAACGAATTTTAATCCTTTTAAATACTTCTAACATGATTTTTCCAAATTCGTTTATCTTATTGCAACAGAATACATTCCCTTAACCTTGGATTGAGACCTAAATTCAACCAATATAAATCTATTTTTCCCCTAAAGCTGTTGCACGCGAGTACTATTATATAAGCATTATATAACGGGCATCGCGAGAGCATCGCCTGATATGACGCGACTTAATCACGTGTCCATTTCTGACAAATTAGATGTTTGATAGACCCGTACGCGGGCTAGAATTGCGCGCTTTCTGTAGCTTTTTGTGTCCTGCCATGGAAGGGTAAACATGCTATTTTAGGGCCCGCTGCGTCCCCTTTGTCTTGGGATGATCCAACAAGTTCTGGACTTAATATGGTCTGATTATATTGTGAAAGCTTCAAACATGCCCAAATGTTTTCATAATAGTTGCATACAGTGTTTTTCGACACCGTGAAGTTTCCAAATAAAATCATATTGAAAATGTGGCTGACTCCTCGCCGTTTTGGATGTGAATTAAAAGTGCCTGCGTACACTCGACGACCATTTCTATTGCCTAGAGCTCTATCACGACTAACACCCTACAATATCACGAGTTCACCGGCCTGAAGTGCATCGCCACCGTAAAATCATTATATATATATATATATATATATATATATATATGTGTGTGTGTGTGTGTGTGTATGTGCATATATATATGATGAAACTAGCGATGACTGCGTGCCTTAATATTTGACAATATTTAAAATTTTTTTGAGGGCTCTGTAATTTTTTAGGAAAGATCTTTTAATAAAGAGATAATAAAAACGAGGTGCAACGAAATAAGAGTAACTTTTTTTAAAATTTTATCAAACTTTTTCTATCGTCTTCGCCTCTAAAATATGCGGTCTCTTTCCACTTCTCACACGCAGCTATCACATTCTGGATCTTTGTTACGATAGTACGCTTCTACATAGCTTCGCGAAGCTTCGGAGGTTAAAACTACAGCAAATATCTGCCCGAGATCCCAAAGATAGATCGTTTGATGTCTTCCCCAGGCGATAGTTTTTTTAAGGAGAAAAAAAAATATGTTAATGAGTTGTGGGAGTTTCGGTCGTTTCTAAGGCAGTCTAAGGAAACTTCATGAGTTTTCGACTCAGGGAGGCGGTATCTTCGTATCTTTTTATGATGAAAGATGGAGAGATGTTCAGAGGAAGAAGGTAGAGGTCATATTAGTTCAGTGGTTATATTATTTGTGCGGGATAACTGAGACGGGGTCTTCAGTTCATGACCAGACTTCAGCTCTGTTTTATGAAGAATTGAGTAGAAAATTAGGTGTGAGAAATTAGCCGTTATATGTGATTTTAAGTATTTAATTTAAATATATTTAGAAACATACATATTTTAGTACCCTACACTCTTTCCCTGGGATTTTTTTAGATATTTTCAAAAAGATATTAGTATGTAGGGAAGAAAATATATATAAATCTTTATATTTCATTTTGTCATCTGGGTCTGTTCTGTAGAATGTAAATACACTGTCATACATATATAGGTGTGCATTTATTTTCTTTTCGAAACTTTTGAAAAATAAAATGTTTTTTAATCGATAAGTATTTTTTTTTATTCTGTACTTTATAATTTGTACACGTAATCGTATTGTATAATATCTAAAGAGCCTCTAAAATTTATGAACTATACTTAGTCTGTACAATAACTACACGAACTGAGCTTTTAGGGTGGCCTTAAATTGACGTTTGGCTATGTGAATTAACTTCTCAATTAGCTGTGGTCCCACTGGAGCATCAGTAATCGCTAGACCATCGAGGCGAGCGTATAACTAGAGGCAGGATTTTTTTGTGGCATCTTTATTTTTTTGCTCTTGTCGACGATGGATATTGATGAACAGATGGTACAGGAACTCAACATCCAAATTTTTAGTGAAACTTGGGAAAATCTCGGATGAAATTCATGAAATGTTGAGGGTTGGGTATGGAAATAACGCACTGAAGAAAGCAGCTCTTTCCAGGTTGATCAAGCGTTTCTTGAAGGCCGTGAAGACTGCAAAGATGGTGCAAGGCAAGGACGACCGTCGACCCCCTGTATTGATTTTCTTTCATGGTGCCCATTCATGGTGTTGTCCACCATGAATTTCTTCCTGAAGGACAATGCTGCCTCCTACGTGGAGGTTCAGAAACGCTTGAGGCATTGCTTGTGTGAGTCAAGTGTGACCAAATTTGTGTGGTGGTGATGGACGGCTGCTGCATCATGACAATGCGCCTGCACATTCAGCAGTGATTGTCCTTGAGTTTATGGCCTGTAATTCGATCACCGCGCTACATCATTGTACCTACTCACCAGACTTAGCCCCCTGCGATTTCATTTTGGTCCAGAGATGTAAAATGGTCATGCGGGTGTGGCACTGGGACGCCGTGGAGAAGATATAACGTGAAACGCCAAGGCAGCTGAAGAGCCTGACTTCTAAAGACTGCCAGGGATGTTTTCAACAATGGAAACGGAGGTGGGACAAGTGTATTGTACAAATGGGGAGTATTTTGAAGGAGATAAGATTGTTGCACTCAAAATTTTGTAAAATAAAGTTTTTATGACATCAGTTCGCGTATTTATTGGACAGACTACGTAATTGTAGAATAACTGAATTCAACAAGACATAAATTAAAACTTCATCAGAGAAATTCTGATTAAAAATCCTTTAAAAAATACTTCCTCTGATTAAACTATATGCCAAGATCTTATATTACATCAGTAACCAGCATTACTGTGTTTAGTTAGCACATGATTCCAAATTTTAAATATGCACAATTCATATAAAACCAGTTTTGCTATGTAAGACATGTGGCTCAGTAGTTACTATATGACTGTATGACGTACTTATATGAGTATATTACTATATGAAATAACTGCATAAGAGACATATTACATTCTATTAATAGTCTTAAGAGCAGAGTCACATTAAAAAAACTTTTTTTTAACATTTCTAAAAGAAATCAATAACTTCTTAATTTACTTGCTATTAAATTTATATCGAAATAAATATGTGTCGTATCATCAAATACCCGCATTTGAAATTCATATAAACAATAGGATATCCTGAACTTTATCTTAAAATGCGTATTTTACCCAAAAGATCAATAACATTGTAGTACGGCAGCATCTGTCGATGAAAGCCTTTAGATTCAATTTCGACCTGCTTCAATATATCCGACCGCACGCGAACCTTCGTTTGAGTCTGTTATTAGAGGAAGGTAATTGAAAATATCTGATCTAACTATAACGGAGTTTCCTCTACACTTTAAAATACCTCTATAATTCTGTCGTTCCTCGTGCAGAAATGTCGAAGCTGCAGATGTTTGCTTTAGATGTTGTTTTATTTATGGTTTGCATTTACAAAAACAGTACTACTATAACGTTTAATTAAGTGATGTGGAAATTATGTCATATTTCTTCCTTAAAAAATATTATCTTAGAATGATAAATGGCTGATACAGCTTATTTAAAACTAATCATTTGTTCCACATATTTAATAATTTATTTAAATTTTGGAATAAACATCTAAGCTCTAATATAAACACATGAAAAGTGAAAGCTTTAATAAAATAGCTCAGCAACAGGTTTTAATCTTCTGAAAATTCCTCAGTATTGGGATTGGTGGATAATAGTTGTCCAGTTCCATGGTGTTCCCTTTTTTTTAAATTCTACATGAAATCTGTTGTATATTAATTAACCAACTTCTCCTCTCAATCATTAGATATGAAAATTTCATATACTGCACTTCGACTATTATTTTAAACTAGTATTCAAAGAAATGTAGTTTATTTTAAGCAATATCTCGGTTCCTGGTATAAAAATAGCTGTCATATAAAGAAAATTTACTCAACACTAATAAAATTTTATATCAAATTTTGAGTGAAATGTTTAATGATTAATTTATTTTTCTAATTTATTTTTTTTTTATAGTTTTAGTTATTTATTACGTTCTTAATATCTTGATGATGTAACAGCTACAAAATTACCATAATTTAACATGAATCATAGTGAATCAGCATTCGTCATTTTGATGTCATATTTTAGATCCGATTTTATGTTGTTCCGGCAAATACTGTTCATGCATTTAAAGTAGGAATTAAAGGCATGCATTAACTTTGTGAAAACACACATTTACGAAATAACTTGTAATATTTTGTTGTAAAAATTAAGTACCCTTTTAATTTCAAAGTTCTTAGAAGTTACATAAATAAATACAGGCACTAGTATTTGGAACCCACAATTGGCTTGTCTGTTCATGAAAATAATTTACTTTATGATAAAAGAACAATCCTCAGAGGGTGAAAGGACGATGTATAATTAGTTCAATGAGCTGTTAATACTTTGCTCTAAATAGAAACAATCGATTTTAGAGGTAATAATTTAGATATACTTTTCTAAGAATGATGGATTGTTTACTTCATGACGTCATTAAAAAGGCCTAATAATAAGGATATCAATAAATGAAAAAAATCGAACGTATGCAATAAAAATAGTCGAAAGATAGTATTAAAGAAGATAAAATACCTATATAATTACTTTTTGTCTCAAAGTAGAAAAATAAACCTTTCTCGAATTTAATTTAATTTGCACTCTGTAAATTTTGTATTATTTACACCCTGTGACATATCAAAAATGGAATAATGAACCCTGGGTTCTATTCTACTTGAAATGTATATTGATTTCTTATAAAATGCATTTTCTTTAGAGAAGTACTTTATAGGAATAATATTTGGAAATCACAAGTCTTTCTCCTTCTTTGAGAACTTATTTAATGAAGTACATATCGCACAGAGCATTTACTCAGATGCAAAGCATTTAAATCTTCGGCATATTTACTCCGGCAATAGACTAAAATAGTTGTTTACAAAGCTAGTGAGAAAACCAGCTTACAATGTGTGATAAATAACAATATTTTCCTTGTGAATAAACTACTAAGAAAGTTTAATCTTTATATTTAACAAATACAACCAAAATAATCTCTGAATGTAATGATAATGACTAACGTTTCCTTGATTTCCAACGGATACTTCAATATTAATTAAATCTTTCATATTTCAATGCATGCTTTCATAACCCTGATACCCCGAGGCTCTCTCCAAATTTCTAATCAAATCATTTTCAATTAAGTGAGGAAAACACGGTTTGGTTTGTTAAACACAAATAAACGCGTAGTTCAAATAATGGACTAAATGAATAAGATGTAAATAATGTGGAAGTTTGGGCCAACTTATCTGGGATTTAAATACTATCGTGAAATATTAAATAAAGCTATAGATGTTCTCAGACATTCATCCCTTTACTGCTATTATTTAAACATGTAGTTTTGGTCCGCTAAAAAGAGTAGATATTATAAAGTGGTCAGTTCCTCCTGGCGACAAAGAGGTTAAATAAAAAAGTTGTAGTTGGAAATTTCTCCCTTTACTGTCCCTATTTAAACATATAGTCTTGGACAGCATTACATTTTTATAGACGGTATAGGTTGGCTAGTGCCTTCTAAGGACAAGGGGGTTAAATAGAATATTATTAGACGTTCTCAAATATTCATCTGTTTGTTCTTGTTGTGGTTTTTAATGCCGCCTGGCCGAAAAATATTCCTTAGTTACTGCCCTTATTTAAAAATATGGTCTTAGGCGGCAACGAAGTATAGATAGAATAGGTGTATAATAGCTCATGAGGATGCTCGGTCAAAATTGAAGTGGTACCAGGGTGTGTAACTTCAATTTTGACCAAATGAGGTGTTGGTTCTACTATTCGGTTTTCCCTACTGCAAGCTACCAACAAACCTCGTGATATCGTCCGGTGAAATCAAACAGACAATATGCCTACTGCGTCGAAAAAAAAGTTGGAAACACAGATTCATATATGTTGACTTGCCCTTGATTAAAAGAAATATTGGCAAAGAAGGGGAACATATAAGTAACTGGAGTACAAGTAGCAAAATAAGTTTTTTCATACTCTCTTTACGAATGGTTGTGTGAAAGAATTAATTCATATAATACTATGAAGCAATTGTGTAAGTATTTTATTATTTATTACGGTAAAATATTATCATACGGCAAACAGTGCGTTATAAGTCATAATTATTTACCTTTAAAGGATAGAAAAGACATGTTACAAATGATTGTCAAGAAATATTTCTATTTAAATTCCACTGGAACATTTCTGAGAAACGAATTAGGATATGTAATATCGCAATAGAGACTTCTAAAATAGAAATACGAGGATTTTTGTATTCTACAGTGTAGTCTTAAAATAGAAGTGTCTTTTTGAGCGACACATTCCACTACATAAAAGCGATGTTCAGAGGTCTTATAAGTTTGTTCTTTTCCACCATCCCTCTGAGAGGCAAAAACAATTCTCTTTCTTCTCTTAGCACACGCGAAGCTCTTCTGGACAAATAAAATTTTGTCCCTTATGTATTTTAAATTGTTTAATGATTATAGTATTTATGATTTGTCTGTATAGTTAATCTCCACTAATACTCGCAGGCACGAGGAAGTTTTAATAAGTAAACTGTAACTAAGTGTTGTCTTGCATTTTTGATAAGAATTTTAAGATTTTGGGGTATTTTAATTTAGCATGTTATACACATATCCTGGAAGTAAAAAAAGTATTTGTCTATTGGCAAACAGAGAAAAAAATTATTGAATTCGGTGTAAATACAAATTTATATCATTAAAACATAATGCTGTTAAGTTCTCAATATTCAGACACTGCAACAGTAATATGTTATTCTTATCTACCAGAATGCATTTCTTCTACTTTACTTCCATTCCACTATAGCAAGGAAAAGCCTTTTGTAACTCCAACAATAAGAAACATTGATTATATTTTGAGTAATTAATTTTGTTCAGTTTCTCCTGATTAATTGAGGAATTCACAAGTAAATTTGAAATTAAATTGCTGTTGTTTAGCTCAGAAAGCTTAAAATGCTTATCTGAAAATATTTCTTGTCGAAATGTGTGTAGTGGCCAAAGGTGGACATATGTTATGGCCAAAGTTCAATGTCTGGCCAATTCATGAAATGGGTGGTCAATTCTATCATTGGCAGAAGCTCGAAATAATCGAGAATTTATGACTACTTTGGAATTTGTCGAAGTTGTCGTGATTTTTCGATTATTTCGGGCTTTGGACAAGTGACTTGGCCAAATCTAGAAGGGGCCCGACTTATAACATATATAAATCTAAAATGTTTTGTTTAAACTACGTAAACAACAAATTTTAAATAGTTTGTAAGTTTTTCCTTTTACCGCTCTTCGAAAGATTTAAAACATCAGAACAGGAAGTAAAAAAATGTTCTTTGTGAAATGAATTTTCAAAAAGTAATCTAGGGAGATCTTCCCCACCAATAGATTTAACAAGGTGGAAATACTCATATTTGTTATTAGCTTTGTAATGTAAATAAACGAACTATCATTCGAGTAATTATGTAACATTGAAAGAAAATTGTATTGTAATTGTGTTTTGAAAGCACAATGCAAACTCTGAAAGTATATTCTTGAATGATGAATAATACAGAGCTCAAGGACAGGACCGATTCCGTCTAAACAATAAAAAAAAGTTTGATAAGTTTTATGCAGGCCTAAAGAGTAATATTGTTAAAAAAAATAACATCATTCCATTGAAATTTCAAGTTTTACTTTCATTTCTCAGAAAAATAAAAGTCTCCCAAAATAAAAATTTAGAGAAAAATTCGACATTTATTGGTCCGTGTTACGGATTTTTCATTGAAGTGTTACGCTTAGGAAAAAAGATCAATTTCTGCTAAAATCCCTTCTCTGAAAAGGAAAAATGCTTTTCTGTATTTCAGGTTAAATATATATATATATATATATATATTTCTCCATGTATGGTGAAGCAGTTTTCGAAATAAATTTATATGAATTAATAATTTTTTAATCCCGCGAGGCTTTTACAAAAAAGTTTACGGGACGATAGAACATTTTAAAATGGTGTTGTTTCTTTTGTTCCCAATTCTCTTGGGATAGACCTAAAGGATTTTGGACCTTTGCGAAGATCCAAAAGAACATATAGCTTAAGAAGGTGAGCAGCAACAACTTTCTAAGCATAAAGTAATAAGTCCAGACTGATGCCAAGACAATCAAAAGTAAGTATGAGAAGGAGTAGCAAACAAAGCCGAGCAGGGACACTCTAGAAATATTCTGATTCAGTTAAAAAATTCGATATATTTCGCGGGCTGACTGGTTGGGGTTTTTTTGGCGAAAAGTCCAGAAAGAATAAGCTGCCCTTAACGCCACAAGCAGAACATTAACAAAATGAAATAGTAAAAAATAACCCCAGTGGTGATTACAAAAGACGTGTAAATGCGATAAACGACATGAAATATAAATATGTGAAAGCAATGATATATATAAGGACATAAATAAATAAAGGTGATTAAAGCAGTCAGTAATAAAAGTTTTAACAACAGTCAAATCATAATGTGAACCCCAAATATATGTCCCAAATGTATGTCCGATAAATGAGACGTACAAATGCGATAAAATTTCAAGCGCAAACGTGAAAAAAGAAGTTAAAGTTGAAAATAAAAAACCTCCGGCTTTCCCATCTAGAAAACAGTTTTCCCTTCCCGATTTCAGTTAAACAACAGAAAAAAATAAAAAGAAAGGTTAAAAAACTGCATTTTCACGCATTTCATGTGCCCACTTCTAATCCTCTCCAGAGCAAACTGTGGGTTCGAGTCCCACTCTTGGCATGGATGTTTGTAGCCGTTCGGAATCGGCTTTAAGCTGTAGGTCCCGGTCTAATTAGCCCTCGTGTAGCAAAAAAATGACCGTAGCGCTCCAAACCAAACCAGAGCAGACTGACAAAGTAACCTGAACTGGAGACCTGTAAACCGTAATCTCTACACTGGGGTTAATTCAGGACTCTTAAACTGGTATGAATATTGGGCAGATGGGATATAAACAGAAAAAAAAAATAATGAAAAGCTGTGTTGCTTGAATGAGCAATGTAAAATTATAATGCAAATGTCTCACGTATAAAGATATCAAATACCCATCTGTATTTAAGTGTCATACCATAAATTTATACTAGGGCGACTTTCGCCTCACATACTGATGTATGACTTTCGCCTCACATCCTGAAAACATTTCAGGGGGCTCGAGGTAGACTTGTTGTAGCTCGTTGGCTTTCGGTGCTGAGGGATCTAGGATCGTATCCCAACGCACGCCATTAAATACCTCCGTGTCTTGGCCGGATATGGGCACGTTAAATCCGTAGACCGAAAAGTCTCTCTATGAGGTCAGAGAAGGTAAGAGGGTTCTATCTCTCTAGATGTCGCCCCTGGGTTGCTCCGTCAAAATTGAGGTGGCAATTTTCCCCGAAGTCCACGTGCGGACTGAAAGCTTATATAACCGTTATATAAGAAGATTGTTCGAGAACCATGACAAACGATCACCTCATACGAAGTGCTTGGGTCAGGTGCCACCTTTTGACCAATTAAAATTTCAGCGCGCCCGTTCTCAGGGCGTGAACCTAGGGTTTTCGAGGTCTTCTATGTTCTGGTCGAGTCCGAAAAACATGCACAACTTCTAGCTCTTCGTTCTTTTGTTTTACCCTTTGCTGTTCCGGCAGCCCCGGGATAATATTTTTTTACGTATGATGGTCCTATAGTAATTATACAGTATGAATATAATGAAGTGTATCTAAACATCGGAGTATTACAAAAGAATAAAGGATCTATGTAACCAACTATGTGGATCCTGTGTTCCTCGACTGGAATCTCTGTCTAAGCCTTTCCCAGCCACTCTCCACGACTGAAGAATGGTTCGAAGTCTCTTGCTGTCATCCAACATCTCCCTTTCTAATATTATATATATATATATATATATATATATATATATATATATATATATATATATATATATATATATATATACATATTTCTGTGGCTTGATACAAGATGTAACTAGGTCAGATTTCTTCAAGATGACTTTGTTTGCTTATGTCTCTAAAAAAATATTATTTTCAATATAAGAAGTACCTAAATCTGTCCGATGCTTTAAAAGTGTTTTTTAACCATTGTACATATTTGGGTACTTCTTAAATTGAAAATAATATTTTTTAAAGAGGCATAAGCAAACATAGTCATCTTGGAGAAAACTGTCTTAGTCCACAGATATATATATATATATATATATATATATATATATATATATATATATATATATATATATATATATATATATATATATATATATGCACTTGAGATTCCCGTAATGCAAACTAATTATTGTCATTGTTGGATGACACTAACAATTAGTTTACTGTAAAATAATAAATGGTCCCATCTAAAAAAAATTATAAAACTTTGATTTAACTGGCACTTAATTAAAATCTTATTTTTTTAGATAGTTATTAGCTAGGACGAAGATTATTTTTTAAAAAAATACCAAGTATAACAGAAGAAGATGTAATTCGTATGCTTTTCTTAGCAAATTTTAGAAAAATCCAGATATTCTGAATTACGGAGCACAGTTTTAACCTTTATGAAATCATTAGTTGAAGATTGTCAATGGCTAAACCATGACATACATTTAAATTATTTTAATGCCAAACTGCGCAATGTTTACATCCAAAGATATAGCGCTTAAAACCCACTGCCAGATATTTCACTAATTAATCTCTTGCGGTAACTGCTCAGCTGACGAGTGCTTCTAGAATCAAATTAGCAGCTCACTTGCTGCTACTCTATTTATAAATTGAGGAAATGTGGCGAAAATGAATGATTAGAAAGAATGAGAGTAAATAAAGAGAAAAATGCATTCAAGCACCAGTTAAATGATGTCACAATTAAATAATCTGAATTTAAAGTTTTTTTTTTCCTTTTGATGACTCTGCAAGTTATTTTGAGAGAGCCAAAATATATTTTTTCCCAATTACATGTATGTTGCTACGTACATGTAATGTACGTAGCAACATACATGTAATTGGGAAAATATATATTTTGGCTCTCTCAAAATATATATTTTCCCAAACATGTAATGTATGTTGCTACGTATGTTGCTACGTACAGGCTTTTGTTTAGTCAAAAAATGTGAAGGAATATGAAAATTATGTTTTGTTGGACTTGATAGAACTTCTGTTTATTGTTGAGGATGGATATTATTTTGCTAAATTTGATTTATTCATTTACTTTTTTCTTTTGTCAGAAGATGGCCACAAACCTCATAAGACTAGTGTCGTGTCGCTACATTAAGTTTTTAGTTGATTTTGGGCGCGTATAGTAAATTATTTTTTTGTTAGTACTAATTATTTATTTTTATTAGAATTTATTTGGGTGCGTTGTGTTTAATAATTATTTTGTTGAATACAACCCAAAGCTCTGGATGTCGAACTTAGCAACCGAACAAAAACCAAATAACACTATTCTCAATTTTAGAACATGTAATTTTTAGCTTAACAGCAACTATTAATAACAACTTTTAATCATGACGAACAAATAGATTTTAACATAACAAAACTTAGTTTATTTACTCATTTAATATTTATAATTAACAAAAAGAATCTTTCATTTCCCGAAATCATTGCACAAAATTCTTATTTTTCACAAATTGTATTTATTATTACCTTGCCAAAGCTATGGAGCGTCCCGAGCGCAAAATCAAAATAAATTTAACTCTTAGTTTAACACTAAAAAACACCTTCTAACTAAACAACGCCTTCCTTAAGAAAAAATCTAAATTACCTAGCCTAAATTGGAACTGAACAAATCAAATTTGAGATTTAACACTCACACCAATTGCTTTTCATCAACTCACGTTGCTATCTTGGCCTTCTCGCCTCACCGAGGGTTCGGGGTCAGAATACTCCACCGGGCAGAAGCTATCTCTATAGACGTGCTTTCCTTGGCACGTACCTTCACTAATTTGCACTGGCTATGGGAATCTCTTCACGTCGTGAAACGGGGCGCTGGGCTCTCCTCGTCGTGTAACTTCTCGATTTCGTTCTCGATGTGTATTTGCTTCTCGCCTGTGGCATGGGAGCTGGGTCTCTTGGTCTCTGCTGCAATCTGAATGCGGACCTCTCTATTTTACTTAGTCAACGCAATTCGTTTTCTATAAGCTTATCATATATCAAATCTGGGGAGCTCTTCTTTCTACCCTCGCAGTGGCTGTAACAGGTTTATGTGGAACCCTCAAGTCCACTTAACGTATATCTTCTTAAGTCGTGCTGGAGATGGGGACCTACAACTTCCCCGATCAAGACTCCCTCTCTCTCTTCTTTTTTTTCAAACTCTTTCTATATATTTTATTTTAATCCCTTTTCACACCCATGACTCCACCTTCTCAAAAACTTCAAACAGCCAATCCGGACAACGTAAACTTTTCATTCGCTATACTCCCTTCACAATTTCTCATTGGCTTCTGAACTAGAACCTCACGCCCTCACTGCCTGCCCTTTTAAGACCACCCAAGATTTGCACGTGGAGATGGGTATCTCTGTACACCATAAATTCAACATAAAAGACCTTTGTAACATGATGTCACTTTTTGGCTCGGTCAACTAATCTATGTCTCCAATCTCAGATCTTCCCACCTTCAACTCATAAAGCTGTCTCGTACGGGCTACGTCCTAAATAACACTATTCAATAATTACTGTCGGTGTTAAGTTTGATTCCGACCTTTTATCACCAACATGTAATAAAGCTAGCTTTTTAGTTAAAAGCGCTTTACTACAACTAGTTTAACCTTCCAACACGCGCGCTCAGCAATTTTACATGAGAGCGCGCGCGTCGTATTTTTTACGAAAGATGTTATTTTACCGTTTTTCGAACGAAAAACGATGTAAGTGAATGAATATTGATAAAAAAATTTTGAGAAATAAAACATTGACCTTACTGTTCCAAAATACAAATGGTGTCACATTCAAATGATATTAAATTATTTTAATTGATTATATATTTATGTGTACACTCGAAAAATTTCATACAGCATATTTATATCAATTATTTAAAAAATGATCCTATTTCATCCTCTTTATACTTGGCATGGTGTTTTAAGCACTTTCACAGTATTCATCTTTTTTCGTCTTTGAACAGTTTGCATACTTCTCTTTTCGCCACTTAGAAGATTTATCCTTACCAACACAGAACACGTCATCATCATTTCTTTAATCTGAATCACTATTATCCTCATCCGAAATGTATTGTTCAGATTCACTACTGATATTATTAAATTCTATATCTTCTTCACTCAAATCGCTATCGCTCTAAAATGATAATGTTTCCATCCTTTCGTTTTGTTCAACAGATGATTCTTGAAGAATGCGAGAAAAAATCCGCTGATTGTATAAATTTTTTTGCCATGAAAAGCGACATAAAAATTATGGATTTGAATTTATACATATTAAAATAATACACGTCAATTATTAACACAAAATTACAAAACACTTGAGAAAAAACTATTTTCCGAATTTTCACCCACGACCACGCGCGTGTTGTTAATTTTACGACCAAGCTACCATGTAGCACAAAAGCCCGGTTAACAATAAAAATTTTCATGTGATTTCCTGTTGGCACATTCCATTATGTGGGGAAGGGTTGAAAGGAGGAATAGAAATGACCTGCAGATGTCCCAGCTGCGATATGCGAAAAAAGTGCATTAAAAACCGATTTTGTCGTAAAATTTGCGCAGACGCTAGTGCTGGAAGGTTAAGAGATGTTGGAACTGGTGTAAAGATCTCACGAAAACTGGAAAATTTTTCTTGAGTTGCAATTTTTAGAACACAATAAACTTCAAGGAATAGCTCTAAATGTTATCATTAATATTCAAAATATATATTGTTGGTTCCTGTTATAAATTGAACATTTATGGTTTTAAGAAAAATTTACTGGAAATTTTTCTTCAGCTGTTAATTGCTCAAGATAGCTCTTAAAATCGTTGAAGTAACCCTAGCTCGATTTCGAAAGCCGGAATTTCAAATAAAACAGGTCGTACAGAAACACTGGTTCAAAATGTTTAGATATCCCTAGTAACTGACTGCAACATATCACGCTTGAAAATTAAAGTTTTTTACACCAATGAGTTTCGGTTTTAAATATCAGTGAATGCAACATACTCTAAATATTAATCCTAGAATTTTCTACAAGCGGTTTAACCGAAATACGGACCTTTAGTCAACGTATAGTGCATGCAGAGGCAAAAATGTCATGACATAGGGATTTAAAAAAAATTGCGGTGCCGAGACATGTTAGCGGAAATAATTTTTGGAAACATAATTTAAGCGAGAGAATTAATCTGCTTAAATTAGTTGGGAAAATTTTTGTAGTTTTGAGCTAATAGTCTTTACCTGAGGGACAATTTAAATTGAAGATTATATTCTGACATATACAAAATTCAATTCTTTCGGGAATTTCTCTAACGTATCTGTCTGTATTAAATTAATTATTCAAAACATCATTTTATTCATACAATGTATATATTTTTTTCTTCTTTTAACTTTGAAATTCATTGCAATAGCTTCCATGCACGCATACATCATATTCTGTAAAAAAAAAGGATATTTTCTTGTCAAGCGGCTAGTGTAGAGGTAAGGCTAGAGCGTAGAAGCTATATTGGCTTCTCTTGGTTAAGTTTTAATCCTTCAGAGAAAATTTTCTAAATGATTGTCGACTTGGAATCAGAGATTTTTATAAAATTGTACTCTGTGATTGTGAAAGATTTTCTTTTTTACTGTGCTATTTTATTCATTTTTGAAAATTGTTGCCAAGAAAAAGAAATTATGTGCATTTGAAACACAATATACCACATTTTTCCACGAAAAATTCAAATTTATACATATTATTTGCATTTATTTTAAAAATGAACAAGATACCCTAGTAAAAAAGTTTTCTTTCTCTATTACGAAACACAATTTTAAAATAAATATTTCAATCCAAGTCAACAATTATTGGAAATTTTTTTGCGACACGTTTAAATTCAGCTGAAGGAATCAAATAGGGTTTCGACCGAGAAATTTTAAGAAAAATGTAAATATTCCTTTCATTATTTTGAATATATATATATATATATATATATATTTTATGAAGCTTTTTTCTTAGTTTGTATGGTATACTATTAGAAAAGTAATGCTAAATTAGTTAAATATCTTGTGGAAACATCATCATATTTATTAATGTTCTCCATGTTATTAAAGAAACTTGGCGGTGGATCAGCGAGATTTCGGTATTGATCCGCAATACGAAATGAGAAAGAAAAACAAAGAAGGACTTCAGCGCGGGACGAAAACTACGTTAAGTTACATAAATGTGATATGCATATTAATGTTAACAGAACACTGGATAAAATACTTGATCTTTTGCCAGGCTATGTTATTTTCGTCCATTGACATTAAATTCAAGTAGACACATCGCAGTACACCGCACTGGAAAAAAAAAATTTCCAAATGTAAAACACGAAAGAGCACGTTTTCAAATCTAGACAGAAAAAAGGAAACAGAAAAACAATTACTCCAAGCCGCAATATATGTTTATGAAGTTAATAATATAAGGTAGTCCATTCATCCTAAGATATTTTTGAAGTTACATTCATTAAGAGCGTCATACTGTTGTCGTACTACGAAAGATTTCAATTTGAGTTTTGTAAAATGAGAAGAATCTAATGTAATTGATTTTAGTTACAAAAGGGCTATGTTATGAACTCCTCTGTATTTTTTTATACGAAAGAGCTCTAACCACTCCCAAAGAACGAAAAAGTACAAAAATTCTCTTTAAAAGATAGAAATGTGTAAGCTCTTTCTAGTTAAATTACAGAAATCTACGCAATTGAGACGCCAACTTGAAGCGGTTACTTGCTTTATATTTCCGAAAGTTCCTATGATTTGGACTTCTAAGACAGATTTTTTATATATCTGAATACTCCATTTTTGCAATTAATTCAAGATTTTTTATAGTTTTGCTAATATTATGTTTAAGTAATCATTAAGAGAACCGTACAGTTTAATCCAAACTATTTATAATTTCCTAAAATGATCCAATCAGGAGATCTCAGAATTAATAAAGGGATCAAAAGAGATATCAAAACAATAAAAATATTAAAACTTGCTCACAAGAACTGATGCAAAATACGTGTTAGGAATATACGTGCAAGATTTAATAGAACATGAATTTTTCATATGAGACCAAGTTTTTTGTATCTTATGTATAATATCTTTATTACACATTTGTATCCATCTATGGACTTGTTCAAAATTAAGGAAAATAGGTCCGTTTATTTAGCTGGAGATTTCTGAATTCTAGTCAGACCATAGACATCCAGAAATTTTAAATTTCAATTGAAGAGTTGAAGAGTTGAAGACATTAAAGTGTTGCTTGTCTCAAATATGGATAAGTAAATTCATTTGATGTAAATAAAAATGTTCATCTAATAACTTAAAAGCCTAGGTTAAAAACCTTTTATACTCTACGAACAAACTGGACCGATTTCGAATATCTCGCTTAAAGACACGACCATCTGGTAAATCATGTCAACATGAGCTAACAACATTCTACCAAAACCAGGACACTAATCTGTTCAATGAGTCTAGTTTTCCACGCAAGGAAAAATTCTGGGGACAAGGAAGACTCACATATGTACCGTATTAAACTTTCCTCTCCATTTGGGGCCTTGAAATGTGTCTTGCTGATTTTTTTTTATTTACTCATTTATTTTTTTCGGTGTTTGTTTTCTCCCCTAATATAATTAGTCCAAAACCTCGTAATGAATATTTTTTAAGGGATCATGTCCACTATATTTTCTATCTACGAAGAAAAACAACTCACGGATCAGTAATAAAGTTGTTTTTTAATGACTTCCTGCCCAAGTAATATTTCGATACATTATGGAATAGTGTCATTAAAATAAAGCCTAAGGATGTCTAGTTGCCAATACGATTTGAATTCAATCTTATAAAGGATCTACAAGATTCAAGATGGAAAATAGTTACTTTATTTTCAGTAAAATATTGTATACGATTGAATTTCATAATATCAACCAAAATATAAAGATTCTCTAATCCATTTTTATACCGATCCTTCAAGCTAAGATGACATTTTTCTAAGAGAACATATTTCCTCCAAAATATTAAAATTTAAATTTTCTATATAAATAAGTAAATAAACATATCTCTCTCTCTCTATCGCTTTCTCTCTACACAGCCCCCCCCCCACACACATATATATATATATATATATATATATGTGTGTGTGTGTGTGTGTGTGTGTGTGTGTGTGTGTGTGTGTGTGTGTGTGTGTGTATACTGGGTGGTCATAAAGAAACTTTGCCGATATATGGTCCTCTAGAGGCTATTCCGTTAAACCGATAGAGATGAGATTTCAGATATAGTTATTCAGATGTATGAGCTCGGGATTCTGCGAACGGCAACCAAGTAGCGCTCACGGTTAAGGTTATAGGTATATAAACTCGAAAATTTCAAATGTCAACACCCATTTTTACCCATCGCAAAATGCTCAGTGCATGCGAATAACCGAAAGAGCGTTGGAACAGAACGTGTATCACAAAAAAACGGACGCATTATGCACGCACAAAAAACTGCTCTGCCCAACGGCCTACAAAACCAACATATGGACCTCTAGCGGCAGTTCCGTTCAACCGATCGAGGTGAGATTTCATATATAGTTGTTCAGATGTATGAGCTAGGGTTTCTGAGAACACCACCATAGGGACGCTCACGGTTATGGTTATAGGTATAGAAACTCGAAATTTTCAAATGGCAAAGCTCACTTTTTCCTATCGCAAAATGCTTAGCGCATGCGAAAACGATAAAAAGCGTTGGAACGGTACGTGTATCACAAAAAACGGACGCGTTATGCACGCACAAAAAACAGTTCTGCGAACAACCAACAAAGACACCATCAGGGCGCACGGAGGAAATTTGAATATGGCAGAGGCTAGAAACCAATATATACGCATGCATATACGCATACATACATATACATACACGGCAATACAGTAATGCTCACGGTTACGGTTATAGGCATAGAAACTCGAAATTTTCAAATAGAAATGCCCAGTTTTTCTAGTCGCAAAATGCTCAGTGCATGCGAAAACCTTAAAAAGTGTTGGAACGGTACGTGTATCACAAAAAAACAGACGCGTTATGCACAAAAAAAACAGCTCTGCGAATGGCTAACAAAAACACGATCAGAGAGCTTTTTATCGGTTTTCTATGCTGAATATCTGGCGAACGGCGTTCTGTCATTGGTTTCTAGCCTCTGTCATATGCAAATTTCCGCCGTGCGTCCCGATTGTGCCTTTGTTGCCACTTCGCAGAGCTATTTCTTGTGCGAGCATAACACGACTGTTTTTTGTGATACACGTACAGTTCCAACAGTGTTTTCGCATGCGTTGAGCATTTTGCGACGGGAAAAAGTGAGCTTTGCCATTTGAAAATTTCGAGTTTCTATACCTATATATATATATATATATATATATATATATATATATATATATATATATATATATATATATATATATATATGAAACACTTTCTATTTAATTCCACTCAATTTCGATTACTTAATAAATTGAACTTTCATCATAACCCCTCAAAAAAGGCTACAGAAACAAATAATTACTCTTCAGTTCCACTTATTTTTATTGTAAATAAGAGGAAAATTAAAAAGAGCATGGATGAAATTAAGGTTAGAATGTTATTTGTCAGAAACGAAAAAAAAAATGCTGAACATTAAATTCCGTGAAATGTTAGAAATAAATACGTTGCATGAAAATAATTGCAATAATAATTATCTCCTATATTTGGAAACACATTTTTAAAAACAATGACGGCCGTGTGTTAAGATTTGTCTGTTTAGATTGGAAATTGAGAGTTTTTTCCTGAAATGTTTTATTTATAATAAACTGCTCTGAATGCGTTTTTTTTTTACTTCCATTTATCTTAACTACGTAAGACATTATTAACCCCTCTTTAATAGGAAAAAGTAAAAAAGTTTGGAAAACGAAATAGCTGTCTTAACAGATTAATTATTGCTATCAAATCATATCGCTCGGAACACGAAAAAAAAGCGTTGGGCATTTCAACGTTACCACAAAATTAAAGTTTAAATAAATTACTTTTTTACTCGATAGCTCGTTGCCTATAAAAATATTTTTTTCAATTTTCGCTTCCAAATTTTAAACTAACGCTTTTTTTTATAATTTTAAGATGCTTCAAAATAAACCATATTTTGAGTTAATTAATAATGTCCGTGTTTTCTTCAAATTGAGTTTTTGACTAAAAGCGAGAATTTTTTTTAAAAAGGCTGAATGTACTTTTGAGTTTTTCTCGCAGAATAATGTTATGATTGATGACGTAAATAATGATCTAACAGAAAATTCGGGAAACAGCATATATATTAGTCGCAAACTTTAGAGTGCATCTCATATTTCAGCCTGTGTGGTATTTTAAATTATTCCTTGTGTATGAAAAAGGAACGGTAACTCTGAAATTTTTAACGTAGCTAGATTTAGAATATATACTGCTTTAATATATATATATATATATATATATATATATATATATATATATATATATATATATATATATATATATATATATAGCCATTCCTCCTCATCAGTTCCCTAGCTTCCCAATATCTGCCATAAATACAGTTACTTGATAATGCGAAGGACATTGGTAAATGATGTGCATCCATAGGCACTTCCTTACCACAAAGAGTACAGTTTGGGCTTTCGATAATACATAATCTGAAAAGGTATTTAGAAAAACAATCGTGTCAAGTGACAAGTCTAAAAGCAGCAACACTTGTTTTTCTTGGTGCTGAGTGGATATGTAATATTGCCTCTTTGCCTTCCATATTTTGTATATGTCTTAATTTTCTCTTTTCATACTGAAAGTTCATTTTTCGCCTTATAAATCTTGATGCTGGAATGAAGGGGATTTCCATAACCAATGTTTGTGTTACCTGAGTCTCTTTTTTGGCTAATTAGTCAGCCATTTCATTTCCGTGGACTTCACAGTTGGGATGGGATCCACTGTAATTCCACCTGTCTGCCCATCTCCTTAAGGTGCTTAACATTTTTTCTACAACCTTCTATCCTGCTTGAGTCAGGGACTTTAAAGACAGTTATAGCTTGGATAGCTGAGATGGCGTCTGACAAGATGACCGCTCTTAAACAAATATTTCTCTGTTATAATTAGTTGTACTTTAAAATATTTATCCGAATAAAGATATTTGTAAAGTTACATACTAGCCGGTTGTTCAATATCTTATATTAAAAATATGCGAACGCTCAAAACAATATACGGCTAAAATATATTACGAAATGCACTCTAAAAATAATTTTCCCCCTATATTCAATCATTAATTTGATTGTGCTAACATTATAACTTGCCTTTTCAGACAAGGACGTTCAGTTTTTACATTCCTGTGGGAAACGGAGAAGTGGAGGCTTCACGCACAGCTTTGACCCAGTTGTCATACCAATCAATCATGCTCCAAAGATGTGTGTTATTTTCAGATTCTCGAGCTGCCGTTGAAACCATTGTATCTGTGGGATGCCGAAAAACCAGTGAAATTCTCGAGTGTCAATCCCTTATATATATACTGTTATCACAAGACATCAGCTTTGTTTTACAGTGGATTCTAGCACACTACCGAATCCCAGGAAATGAAGTCGCGAACTTATTGGCAAAGAGAGGTTCAACAGTTATGCAGTAAGCGTGTAGGCTGATCGCATATACACTCATGGACAAAAAAATTAGCGCACCAAGAAGGAGCCATCAAAATGAAGAGAAATTTTACATACGTAATGACTACTTTGATATAAGTAAATGATAAGAAAATCAAAGAAAAAGGATAATTTATTTCAGAGAAAAAGGCAAGAGAACGGAGGAGTTAATACTCCGTTGGACCCCCTCTAGCGCTAATGCACGATGTGATACGATCGGGCATTGATTCATACAAGTTCTGTATGATGTCTTGAGACATTTCGTTCCATATTTCCTGTAACCTTGACTCTAGTTCGTTCAAACTCGTGGGATGCCCAACTCGTCATCCCAAATGATCCCAGATATGCTCGATTGGAGACAAATCTGGGGATCGGGCAGGCCAAGGAAGGGTAGTAACAGTGCGGAGACAGTCTTGTGACACCCTTGCCGTATGAGGCCAAACATTGTCTTGTTGAAAAATGGCTCCTGAGAGCCGTTGCATAAGTGGAAACACATGTGGTTGCAGAATTTCATAAACATACCACTGGGCTGTCATGGTGCCACGGAACAATACTAGGGCCACGGAACAATACAAGCAGTTGGCTGTACGCGTGTATTTCTTACGATGTGGCGGTCTTCTCGAAGACTGGTCTGTCGAGGGCGTTCTGAGCCTGGTTTTCGTGTACATGACATCTCTCGGGTCCACTGGTCCCAACACCTCCTCACAACACAATCAGAGCGGCCTAATTGACGAGCTACTCGCCTAGCTGACCACCCAGCTTCCATCATCCCGACGATTCTCCCCCTCTCAAACTGCGACAACTGCTTATATTGTCTTCGAACACGGCGTAATGGAATGTCTATCTCAGCTCTTCCTTTGTAAATGATTCAGCACACTCAAACAAGCTTTGGTTACCTGTTTTATACACACTCTGTCTCCACAGAGTACGATATTCAACGCCCTCTACCGGCTATACGTAATGCGCAATCACGCTGCATTTCTAATCATTTGCATATCTCCCCGACATGTACCTTCATTGCAAGTTTCGTTATGATCCCGCAATTATTTCGTGGTGCGCTAATTTTTTTGTCCATGAGTGTAATTCTATGGATATTTATCCAGACGGATATGTTACAGTGGATTCTTACACACTGCGGAATCCCAGGAAATGAAGTCGCGAACTTATTGGCAAAGAGATGTTCAGCAGCTATGCAGTAAGCGTGTAGGCCGATCGCATATAATTCTACGGATATTTATCCAGATATATATCCGTAATGGATAAATGCGGACATTTATCCATAATGAATTGAAAGGCCTCTTTTGTTAAGAATTAAAGGGAAGATATACTGATAAATGATGGGTTACTAATAATGCATCCATTTCATATTTTCCATGGAAGGATTCGGTAACCATGAACCGTCTTTTAAATAGTCAAGACTGTTTGACTAAACATCTGAGCACTTTGAAAATTCCAAAGATTCCTTTCTGAACTATATGTGGTAAAACACAGGTTCTGGATATTCCCACCTCTAAACTTGTGTGGCACTGTATGCTCGAGACCACTGCAGATGAAATTGGGAGGAAAGAACATTGAGCAATTGATACTTTCCTGTTTCCTTCTACGTTTTACTTTTTTCTTACAGTTTTAGTTTATTGCTTTCCCATTGGTTTAAATAAAAACTCTCAAGCAATATAGATCTACTGTTTTCTTCCTAAACAACTGCTCTTTTTCACGACGAAAGGAACTGTATCTTCGAAGTTAACTTAGCATAATTTCAGACGAGCTAATAGACATTTAGAGTGTAAGTTAATCATGAAAGTTATGCACCTAAAGCATCAAATGAATCACAATAGTTTATTTTAATAACTGTTCTCCTAATTATTGAAATCTCTTTCTTGACCATACTTCGGGGGAAATTGGTCGCAAGACGATAATGAAACTAAATTAGGCACATAAACAAATTTTCTGGTCACTAGGACTGTGGATATAATTTCGAGCTAACACATGTAGGATTTCTGAACACAAACTCATAATACATAATTGTACACAAAATACATGATTGTATATATTTCTAAGAAGTCGCTTTGAAACCTTAAGAATTTTTCATACCAGTCTTTGAAGTGGCATTCTGTACATTGGCTTTGCCATATGACTATGCCACTGATGTTTAAAATATACTAGAGTTACTTTTTTCAAAGTCTTACTCACTCGTAAACTATATTGCTCCAATACGAGTAATCCAGGTAACTACGGCAATTTGTTTTGAGATATCGCAGGTCTATTAATATTTGCATTGAAATTTAATAGACATCAAAGTGTAATCTGACAATTATGGTATGTATTATGTTTTTTTTTTGTTTTTTTTCAGGTCATTTCCTTTTACTGTAAATTTATTTTCTAAGTGTTTTGGCCAGTAAATTTAAATTTATCGCGTTCTTCTTCTTTTGTCTTAGTTTTTTTTAATTTTGTTTTCATTAAAATTTCTATAACTATCATCTCTTGAACAATGTCCATGTGTATGGAAAACACACATAAATACACACACACACACACACACACACACACATATACATATATATATATATATATATATATATATATATATATATATATATATATATATATATATATATATATATATATATATATATATATTTGTATGTGTGTATGTTTGTGTAATATTGAAGTTAAGTAAATTTTGAATTTGATAAGTCTATAATATAATTCAACAATAAAAACATTTTTAACTAAAAACTAATGCAGTATTATAAATTTCAATACAATTCTCTATAATTTGCCTACTGGTGTAATCTTTCTTATTTATATATGATTCGCAGAAATTCCGATCAATAAATGTGTACCAAGAAACTTTTAATTAGGTGTTTTCAAAACTTTATTCAGCTTTATATATTCCCTGCTATAGTAGTTTTAGTAGTTAAAGGATGCTCTTCAAAACTAGTTTAATGATCATGATTCGTAATCACGGAATGTGCATAAATATTACGAACTATATTTAACTCTTAACACTGAGGTGTGCGAACATCATTAAAATTTCCAGTTATGCTGTGAGAAGTAGTGTTACCCTTTACCCTTTTATGGGAATTGTTTCTACTAGAAAGGTAAAGAGTGACTGTACGTGACAAAATTGTTTATCGTAAAACTTATTCTGCTGAGCACTTTCGCCGGTACTGAGGTTTCAACTTGAGTAATAAATTACACTTGTTCTTAGAGATGTGAAAAGAAATTTCAGGTAGTGTCTTCTAACGAAACTACCGTGGGTTATTAACGTAGGATTAATTTTCGTTGTTTACCCCTTTTCTATGTGTATATGTATGTGTTATGTATATATGTATCTATATATACGTATGTATATATATATATATATATATATATATATATATATATATATATATATATATATATATATACAATTATGTATGTCAAAATTTTCACGCATTTTGGTACTTCTCTGTTTACTTCATGTCCAAGTGATACAGACTGGGTTTGGAACGCTGCAAAAATTAGAACTCGCGAGGTACGAATGGATGGTTTTAGCGTCTGAAAATTTTCCTTCACACTTGTTCTTAGAGATGTGAAAAGAAATTTCAAGTAGTCTCTTCTAACGAAACTACCGCGGGTTCTTAACATAGGATTACTTATCATTCCTTACCTCTTTTGTATGTATATATGTATGTGTTATGTATACATGTATCTATATATACGTATGTATATATATATATATATATATATATATATATATATATATATATATATATCGCGAGGTACGGACAGACTCTTTTAGCGTATGGAATCTTGATTTCAAGTGGACCGTTATGGAGGAACGTATACCTACGTTAAAAAAGTATTTTACTGCCAGCCGCTTCAGTAATTCATAATAAAAAAATTAAATAAAATGATGGGAAATGAATTAAAAATGACAAGTTTTTTTTTTCTATTTAAACAAAAAAATAGAGAAGTACAAATATTCCTATTGAAGAGTATGATTAGGAATTTCGATAGTATCCTATCTTTACAGTAAAAACCACAAAAAATTGCTATTTTAATTATGGTAATAATGATTGTAATTTTAAATCAATTTTGTGTGTTCTCTTGGCAGTGAAAAATAATATAAAAATATGCCGTTGAGGTTAATATTAATTTCGAAACATTTCAGTATACATACCCGAATATGTTTAAATATATTGGCAGCCTTAAGTAAGAAATTTGTGAATGTCGTTGCGGTAAATATTAATTTCGAAACATCTCCAAATATACACCTGAATATATTTAAGTATATTGGCAATCTTTAGCTAAGAAGGCATTGAATATTTACACCAGAACATAATTAATTATACATAGGTAGTGTAAGAATTAAAGTACGCCAAAGATGTATGAGTTCCTTATCTAATTACATTTTCATGTAATTTTATCTTCGTAATCTAATGCCGAAATAAACCTTATACATAAATGAAAAAGTAATTTCCCCTGTTCTTCCTCAAATAAATAAATTTATTACGGGACATTACCCTCATTGATGTCTTTATCAGCGAAAATCATACGGTTCTCCGAATTTTGAACCGGTATTAAACACGAATTTTCTTTTGACGTTAAATTGATTATACTTATAGTGTCCTTCCTGCCTTTTTTTTTCTAATACGTACGGCACGCAGGCTAAAGCAGCCATGAATGTAATTTAATTTCCGCAGAAAGTCCCTTGAAGCGTGTTTGACATACACACGTTCATATTCTTTTATAGGTAAATATGGTCATTTGTGTCAGAGCTTGAGATATTCATTTTGGATTGGCATAAGGTTTGCTGCCTCTACGGCTATTCTTACGAGAATAATTTGACTTGCATATAATTAAATAATTATATTTGTTACAGAAAAAAATGCTTAAAAGAAATCGTTTAACTTAAACCAAATATTCCAGTTGCGTGTATTTTTAAGAAAATATTTAAATTATCTCTACGCAGAGTATATTAAATATATTTTATACAAAAAATAAAAGAATGTAACTTATTTTGTCTCATATGTAAGAATTACTATTATTACTTATATATATATATGCATATGCATATATATATATATATATATATATATATATATATATATATATATATATATATATATATATATATTGGTTCACAAGAAAAAGTTCGTTAAATAGAGAATGCACTTCGCTATTTGGAGGTTATTTTACAAAGAAATTTGCGAAACGTTCTTGGTTCCAAGGAAAAGTTCGCAAAATAGAGGTTCGTTAAATAGAGGTCCGACTGTATATATATTCAGTTAACAACGCATAAAAGACACATATTTTCAAAGTTTTGCTTTTCACTCGTTTAACTACCATTCAAAAGGAATTTCAACGACGTTATATAAGATTCTTCCAAACGTTGTAACTTCAAACTATTCAAATACAACTAATGCAGCGCTAAATAAATCGCAGCGAATAGTTTACTTAACAAAATTTGCTTAATGACCCAAAGAAAGGGTTTTAAAAATAATTGTGCTCGCCTGGGAACAGTTTATTACCCAATTCACGTCTTTCACTGTATATTTTTTTTCTCCCTCTTTCCCCCTCTGAATGAAATCTTCAAAAACAAGAACCCTGTGTCATTACGGTATCTGTTGAAAATATCCACATACCGTAATCCTTCCCCCCGAAATAGAAGCCCGTTATTTTCATCTCCCGAGCGCGCGACGGCACGCGTTAAAAGTCATGAATGACAAATTATACACAGACACCGGTGTAGACATCTGGGGTTTGGCGAGAGAGCGAGGGGGGAATAACCGCCCGAACGACTCTGCTTATTTTTTTTTCCCGCCTTCGCTAAAAACAAAAAGGTAAAGGGGGGAGGGCCGGAATAAGCTTTTATTCGCACAGGCTTACGTTTGTTTACTCAGCATAACTATAGGCTTTCAGTGTGTTATGTGAATGTTTCCGTATTTATGACACTTTATGTAATTCGGCTCTGGAGTGCATTCGGGCATATTTTAGCTAGGCGTCACATCAGCTTGCGATTTGTGCATTAGATTTCTATAAAACATAATTATATATTTATATCCACTCGACGTTTCAGTTCTTCAAACTCAAACAAACAAACAAACACAAACACACACACACACACACACACATAAAAAAAATCGTCCCTTGCAGTTGAAGACTAGAGGAATATTCATGTGGGTTTGAAAGTTTTCAAACGTATTTTATTTTGAAGGGAGAAGTTTTTGAACAGTTGTTGACAGGTGTCTAAGATACTGTGAGTGTAGAAGATTAAAGTTCATATATCAAGCTTGAGAGATTTTGATTGGTGTGTTCCTCACTGTTTGACATATAAATAAAAAAGAGAAACACCTGGACATTGCACTGTTGCTGAAATAACGATATGAAGCTGAAAGACAGTAATTTTTGTCTCGTATAGTCGCTATCTTCTCCGTGTTACACTAACAATTTCAAAGAGTCCAATCAAATGTGAAGTAAATTATGATTTCATCGTGACTGATAAAGTTCCAAGTGGTACAAGTGCTACTACAGCATATTGTTGCGAATGAATGCAAAAATTGCATCGAAAGATGCACAAAAACCGATGTGAATTGCTTCGTGATGAACCACTCAACTTGCATGATAAAACCACAGCCACAAGTGCCAAATGTTTTGTCCAATATGCTGGTGAAATACAATTGGGAAGTGTTGCTTCATCCACTATACAGTCCGGACATGAGTCCACCTGACTTCAATCATTTTCTCAAGTTGAAAGAACCTTTGCGGTGTCGGCGTTTTTTTCCACCTTAGAAGAGTCTACTTCAGCCGTTACCCGAGTCATTAGATGACACAACTAAAGTAGCATGCTACAAGGAATAGAAAATCTTCCTAGATTTTGGGACTCAGTTATTGAGAAGTAGGAGATCTATATAGATGGACTGTAGAGACAAATTGTCAGAAATCAAATAGGTATAAAAGAACTAATTTAGCGTGCATTAATTTTGAAATGACCCTCGTGTATATATATATATATATATATATATATATATATATATATATATATATATATATATATATATATATATATATATATATATATATATATATAAGAGCTCGTCTGTTTGTTTGTCCGCTATAGAATCATAGACCGTTTCACCCACCGGGACCAAATTTGGCAAGGTTAATGTTTAGGACTCCAGAAACTTAACGCAGCAAAAACGAAATTTGGGGCTCAATTAGTTTTTTAAAAATTAAGTTTTTTAATGATTTGTGTGCCCCTAAGCGCAGCTCTTAAATGTGGATACAGCCCCTTCACCACAATTAGTCAAATTCTATACGCGGGGAAAAGAGGGTTGTTCTGAGGGATGATCTGGGGTTAATTTGAGAGTTGGTCTGGGGGTGACGTGGGGGGGCGAAGTGTTTATTTTATTTTTTTTACGTTTAGTGGAGTCGTCAGCCCAGTATTTTTTGATGGAATGCATGAAATATTTTATATCTATATATCTACCCGGGCAACGCTGGGCAATAATGCTAGTATATATATATATATATACTAGCATTACATCTAATTTTATACTATTTTGTCTGTATAAAAAGAAAGGAAGTTAAAACGGAAGTCTATCATGAACTGAATGTCCCGTTTTGGTTAACCCACTTAAATAATATAACCACATAACCATTTTTTACATGAATATCTCGTTGAACTTTAGCGTGTTGCGTCTAGCTTGAGAAAAAAAAAGAACCTTCTTTTTTTTACAGGACCTAAGGGTTTCACCTTGCTACCTTTCATATTCGGTTTCAGTGTTCTTTTCTTACATCATTACAATATTTATTTCACAATGAATTCTAATTTCATGCCAGTGATAAATATTTCGCCTTTGCTTCTCGACTGGTGATTTCTTTTAGCGATCATACGTGCTTACCACGACCAACCCACGTAATGTGTTATTTATGACTTTTTTTTAGAATATGCAAACAAGTTCCTGTAAACCCAATACTAGCTTTTTTCTCCTAATGTTTTATCACTTTAGTGATTTTACTTGGAAAAGCGTCTTGGCGAAAAATTCTTGCGTGCTGTGAATAACTTCCACCGTTCGTGAATAGTACATGTGGCTGCAAAATAATAGCCAACGAAACACATTTGATCGCTGCTAGTGTCCTATCGCTAAGGTATTTTCTCTCTTTTACCTAACTATTTTTCTTTTTTTAAGTAAAAGATGGGCCTTTTTCTTTAGTCCGCGATCGGTTGTGTTTTTCTTTATAATCATTTCGACAGTTTTGAATTGCTACGATATCATACAAACTGATCTATTTTTCACACTAATGTTCAATTTCGGGAACAGAGGATTGATTCTTATTCATAACTGAGACTATTCGTAATATAGGGGTTGAACAAACGCCAGTGTTTATTCGTTCATTTAAAGAAAATTTAAGGTGTTCATAAAATAGAGAGAACAAATCAACGGAAAAAATACATACATACATACGTATATACGCACAATCATGCACAACACACACATACATACCTCTCTCTCCCTTTATACACTGCTGGCCACCAAAATTGCAACACCAAGAAAGACAAGAGATATCACAACAAAATTTATTTTGTAGATAACATGTTGACCAAGTATCAAATGATTAAATTTATAGACTTCTGTGAAGTGTGGTTCCTGCCAAAATCAGTACCCAGAGTAGCCGCCATTGTTGGAGATCACCGCTGCCACACGCCTCGGCATTGATTCAAAGAGACTTTGGATGAGTTCTTGGGGTACAGCAGACCAAGCAACTTCCACACGTTGCCAAAGTTGATCTGCTGTGGCAGCTGGGGATGGAATCTGGGTCAATCGTAGAGTAACCATGGACCACATGTTTTCTATCGGCGAAAGATCGGAGAGCGAGGCAGCCAGGGAAGCAATTCAATCTGGCGATTGACGAAGAACCGTTGGACAATGCGAGCCACGTGTGGTCGCACATTATCCTGTTGAAATATGGCTGTGGGCAAGCCCTGAAGGTAAGGAAGTACAACTGGCTCCAACACCTCGGAGATGTAGAGCTGGCTGTTTAAAGTACCGGCAATGAGTACTACAGGTGTGCGAGAGTGATATCCAATACCGCCCCATACCATAATACCCGGTGCAGGACCAGTGTGGCGGTGCATAACGCAGCTGTTCAGCATCCTCTCTTTACGATGTCTCCAGACTCGAATGCGACCATCGTGGTTTTGCAGACAGAAGCGTGACTCGTCAATAAAGACAATTTCATTCCATTCTGCCGTCCACATCCTTCTGTAATCGCACCATTGGCGGCGGAGACGTCTGTGGTTCTGCGTCAAGGGTAGACAAAGCAATGGGCGTCTTGCGGACAGACCACTCTGCTGTAAACGGCGTCGAATGGTACGCGCAGACACTGGATGATGCGTTACAGACTGCATGTGCTGTGCTATGATTCGTGATGTGACTGAGCGATCCGTCACTGCCATGCGCACAATTTGCCTGTCATCACGTGAAGTGGTGCGCTGAGGTGGATGCGATCGAACACGCCGGTCCGTCGTACCCTCCTGCATCCAACGATCACATATCCGCATTACAGTTGTTTGGTTTCGTCCAACACGACTACCGATTTCCCTGAAAGATAATCCACAAACTCGGTAGGCCACTATCCTTCCTCTGTCGAACTCGGATACTTGATCAACAGATGATCTTTGTTTTCGACGAGGCATAATTGATCGTTTTTATAAAAACCACAAGAAAAACACATTTGCCGAACTTGAAATCGTCGAAGTCTCCAAGCCTTAAAAAGCGCTTTGAAGTGGCGCCACAGGCGCGCGTGATGTGCGTCTGCGCTGAAATTCTAATCATTTGCATATCTCTCCTCCGTTAATGCATGTTTTAAATTTCATGTTATTTGCATGTTTCCTTCAGGGTGTTGCATTTACAGTGGCCAGCAGTGTATATATATATATATATATATATATATATATATATATATATATATATATATATATATATATATATATATATATATATATGTATATATATATATATATATATATATATATATATATATATGTATATATATATATATATATATATATATATATATGTATATATGTATATATATATATATATATATATATATATATATATATATATATATATATATATATATATATATATATATATATGTGTGTGTGTGTGTGTGTGTGTGTGTGTGTGATGTCTACATGTAGCGCTTTTGTATAAGCTTTTATCGGTTTTGCCTAGAGTTATTTGGCCTGGAGTGGCCAAATAACTCTAAAATAAACTCGAAAAACCTTTTTTAATATTTAATGTCATTCAACTACTTATTTCACTGCAAAACACACAATTTCTTTTTTACATGTACATTTTGAATATTAAAAATTATATTCATAATGTTTGTTAACACAAATCTAAGAATACTTTTTCAAAATAAAATGAACTTAAAGATAATATAATCCTCAAAACCTACAAAGCCGCTTTCTTTTAAAGTGTATAATTTTTCCCGAGTTTTAGCTCATTTTACGACACGTTTTCAAGCTTCCGTCAGTCGGCTGTCTGTTGTCTTTTAACGGCCCACACGTAAAGATCATTTTAACCGAAATACCTCCGGAAAATGATTGCTAACGTGGAAAAAGCCAGGGGACTGAAAATAGACAGCTGTATCCATCTGTTACTGACCCAGCAAAACAAAAGTGTGCCGCCGCGCCTATTCTCTTTCCTGTTAAGGATTTCATTTATATTTTTAGAAAAGCCATTTTAACACAAAGTACTCAATTAGCAAAGTGAAAACGAAAACGGTCTTCGAATGGACTAAATAGGGTTTTACTGAAAGTTGGAGGTGATTATGGTTAAAAGTTATGCGCCGAAAGTAAAGTGGTAGTCATCAGCATTTGAAAGGCATTTGGAAAAGAAACGAATTTCAGCTTAATTCCAGGAATATGTAGCTTGAATTTCCTAGAAAGATTTTCGGAGGAGGATAGTTATAACACTGTAATGATTTCATAGAGGGTTTTCTATTAACTTATAGTGTAAATGCGTATCAACTTCGCCGAAATTCAAATGCTTGAATATTTTGATACGAAAGTTATGTATGATTGTATAAAAGACAAGACAGCGTTGAAGAAGTAAAATTTACACTAGAGAGTGTCTAATACTATTTTTTTTCAAGAACAAATTTGTATGGTACTAAAATCATAGTTTTAAGTTTATTCAGTAATTCAAAACTTTAGTTATTATATATTAAACACTTTTATCGAATTTTTAAAAATGTCTTATATTACACTGTTAAATGTAGTACATTCACATGTACTACATACACCGCGCATATTGCTGTCTATGTGTAAACAATCCCCATTCATAAACAAATGAACAAATAAATAAATAAATTAATAAAATAATTAATATATATATATATAATTATATATACGATCGATTACGGTTAATTGGATCACCGGTTAATCGGACCAGGTCTATCGGACCTGGTCCACATCGGACTGTTGCGCCGTGACTTTTAAGTTTATATATATATATATATATAACAAAACTAAGAAAATAATGTCCTCATTCTTACGGTACTGTTTAAAGCCAGTTCTAGACGGCGAGATATATCATGCCATCGGAGAGACTCGAACTCATCTCTATTCATTCTATTTAATACAGAAGAATCATTCGTTAAAATTATTCTCTCCCTATTTTTAATGGGGAAGAATATGGAATCCATGACAATTCAGCAAGAAGGATGAGAGGAGGGCATTCTTTAATAAACTTTGTTCAAAATTTAATAATTCAGTACCAACTTATCTTTTTAGAAATACGTATAAACAATTTTCTTTCTAAAATGTGCTTCCTTCTACGAAGTTACAAAGTTTCTCGACAGAATAGAGTAATAAGTTTTTTACAAATTGTTATGTCTATATATGTTCCATGTAGTAAGGAATTTTTCTGTTCCTAATGAAATACCTAATGTATCCCTATAATCCTGAATTTTTAAATTTATTTTACGTATTTCAGCCTTGTTTTAAATTTCCTCATTCTCACATTTATTGCAGAAAAATGAAAAGAATAAATATTTCATGTCTAAGAAACGTACTTCACATCATATGACTATGAAACGCTAAAACTCGAGGATTTTTTCAAGTACAAGAATATGCCATTCAACCGGCATGAATATAGAAAAGTTTTAAATAATGTTATTCCATTTTTGCAGTGAAAAACAAAATACGTCATACGGCCGTCTTAAATTATACACATACTTGCGGATTCTCTTTGCTTAGCAACAGAGGAATAATGAAAAGATGATAAAGCATTTTATGTATTCTCTAACATAGGTAACATAAAAAGAAATAAATGACTTCTCGCTTCTTCCTAAATCAAGTAACTTCGTGTAAGAGTGAATATACGACAGAAAGCTTACATGATGAATAAAAAATGATATCCTAGGGCTAGAGAGAAAGACTGAACCTTTGGTTAAAAAAAAAAAAGTTCCTTTTGAATTGTTCATGAATGATAAAATATTTCCCGAAAAATGTGACTTTTCTACCGCCCCGAAATTAGTAATTATGAAACGCATAAATCCTCAGAGAATCTGCGCTGCGTCCACGCATTTTAACTTACGCAAAACGTAAAAATGGGAGGGAAAGCTATCTGACAAGCATAAAATGTATTTTTAAGGGTACCAACTATCGATAACATTTTTCCTGTTGGCGGTTAAAAGGTCCCCGAGATAAAATCTCATCACGTGGACCTGGAAGCCCTTTAACGATTTTTTTAGGCGTGATATAAAAGAGGAAAGCAACAGAGAAGATCTTTATTTTCACTGCGTATGTAAAATTTCGCTTTTCAAAAAAAAAGATAAAGGATTTTGTAATTCACTTTATGCGTTTCCCTGAAAAGGAAAGAAACTATATGTTCGTAATAACCTTAGTAAAAATCATATTTAACGTTACGTTAAATATAATCTTTATTTAAAATTTTCTTTTATGAAATTTACTAGGAGGTTTTGAAACAATATGTACTTACATTTTTGGCATCACATCACGAGATACAATTTAAACAATATAAACTAAATTGTTAAGCTATAAAGTTGTTTAAATGTTATTATTTGAATTCTTACTTAAGTTTATCTTCTAGTTTACAGAAACAAAAATATTCATTTTAAGGTAACAATGGACCGTGAAACACTTTTTTTTAATTATTTATCAACCAATTGCTATGAAACTTATACAGTGTTGTTTAGAGATGAAAATTCTAAATTAAAAAAATCAGAAGGTAATTAATTAAGATATTAATTAAAATCAGTTTGTTAATTACTCTATTTAAAAATGCTCAATGCGCATAAAATTTTGTCTTAGATATCTAATTTTCTCTCTTAAGCTAGCTTTATATAGTTATAATAAAAGTTACGAGCAATATTTGATTTGCAGTCATATTTATAAAAACTAGAAAAGAAATCGATAAAAATAGGTCATTTCATGCAAAATTTTATCAAAAGAATTTTTTTTATTGTGAAAATTTTAAGTTGTTTTAAAATAGTAAAATGAATTGATTACTAAGTGTTATTATAACATATATAAATAATCATTTTATGAAATTTTATGAAAATTCAGGAAAAATTATGAGGCCTGAAACATTTTGAACTTACCGAAACGACATGAAAGCCTGTTTCGAGAAAATAGTATTTAAAGTTTTGACTAACATTTCAATTGTTTACGTTTGAAAAAAATACTTATAACTCGGTTCAACATACTGTTTTTACTAAAATTTAAATCTGATAAGTTGCCGAATCATTTTCTGAAAGAAAAATAAATCGCTTTGGGGACATATTTTAGGCAATCTGAAGGTGTATTGTCAACTTAAAGAGAAATTATGTAAAATATGGGACAGCATGTTAAAAATGCACATCATATAAAATACGATAAGATCTTTATTTTTTCACAGATAATTTTTTAGTACGTATTTTATTTTCAAAATAAGACAAATGATTTTGTAATTAAAGTTATGCATTTTCATAAAGAGAAAAGAAGCTACAAGTTCATAATAACCTTTGTAAAGAGTATAATTCGTCTAACCACCTCGGCCCCCTCCGCTAGTGCGTATCGCCTATGAAAAACCTGAAGGCCAGAACTGCGTAGCAAAACCTGCAAGCTCAGCCAAGGGTGATTTCCCCTATTCGGTTTGTGTTTCATATGGGCCTGGGCGCCGAACGGACAGTACAGATATGCCGATCAATTTATGCAACAGAGTATATTTCATTTTATGGTAATTCAAGAAATTAAGCCGGCCCCAGCGGCTAGCTGATACGGCAAGCTTTTCCACTGATCATCGGTCGCCGCAACGGCAACCTGCTCGTCAGCCAAAATGACTGAGCAGTCAAAGATATGTTCTGAAGAAAGCTGGTTAGCATTGTTAGAAATTGTGTGTCCCATGGTGGGTTCCATGATTTAATTTGGAAGTTCGTTAAGCGTTGATTATACAGTTTATTTTAGATACGAGTTGAAATATCTATATTGTTTGGTTTTTATTGTAAAGTAATACATATGCTTGTCGTTTTTTGTTTGTACGAGCTGTACAGACCTTTGTTGATGAAGTTATGTTGCAATAACTTTGTATTATTAATGTCAAACGGTGTCAAACAACCACCGACTCAGACGCACAGCAACATCTCAAGCCAGTATGCCCAATAGGGCTTCGCACGTCATCTGGAAAACATAGTTCAGCTAAACAATACCATCCACTCCTCGGCCCACGACCAGAGTCATACCAGAAACCAAGCCAACTAAACCATATTTCCCCTTTTTGCCCAAATTCTTGGCAGCCACCACACTGCCATGTACCTTGACATCCGTTTAACTTCATTAAAATAATAACTTTACATAAATCAAATTAATAATACAAAGTTATTACAACATAACTACATCAACAAAGGTCTGTACAGCTCGTACAAACATAAAAAAACGACGAGCATATGTATTACTTTACAATAAAAACCAAACAATATAGATATTTCAACTCGTATCTAAAATAAACTGTCTAATCAACGCTTAACAAAATTCCAAACTAAATCATGGAACCCACCATGGGACACACAATTTCTAACAATGCTACAAGTTACAAAACAAATGGAACAAACGGCATAAAGTGAACTCACATATCTCCTGAGTTCAATATCAACATAACCCATGTAGCACAAAGCGCATACCGCCCCAGTTATGAAAATTATTTTATTTCATTTCATGTGCCTTTGCACATGAAAGCCCTTTTATGTGACATATACTCTTTATTTATTTAATTTATTCTCCTATGCAACTTACAAGGAGGTTTCAATGTTGTTGTCATGTCTGCGAACAGTGCAGAAAAAAAAGGCTAGATAGAACCAAAAGCCTGGATAAAGGCAGTTACTATATGAGGTGCTTGTGGGCTGTAGAAGAGTTCTTGTGGTGACAAAACGAGTTTGAAAAGGGCAGCCAAAATGACTGAGCAGTCAAAGATATGATCTGAAGAAACCTAGTTTAATGGACAATTTCTACAATTGATACAGAAACTTGTGCCGTCAGGGTGCATTCCCATACCCTTAAAGTGATTACTTCTTAGTCTAGCTGTTGTAGAAGCAATTGTTCTGGGACAGTTAAAGTCCAAAATAAGTGGTTTCTTTAGGGGAAGGTTGGATATTCTGCCCCTGGACACTGCATTAGCATCTGCTAGAGTGTTCAAGGAAGAGGTCTGGGCTCAGTTCCGAGCTTCTTTGGCCAGCATACTTATTTCCTTCAATATTTACATGTGCGGGGAACCATTGAAGGGTACAGCACTTACAATGAAGTTGACAAAGACGATCACTTATGATGTGGGATAAGGAGGTATTAACAGTTCTTACAGCTTCAAAGTCTGATCTTCAGTCATAAAAGATAACGATCCCTTCAGTTGAGCAAAAGACAGCATTGGACAGAAAAAGAAAAAAAGTTCTTCCTTAATTGCACTTAATTCACTGAAATTTGATGCACTTCAACCAATGTGAATTTTGGGGAAAATTTTCTCACCGTTTGGGTGAATAAATAGAAGTCCAGCACCTCCCTGGTTGAGGTACCTATCAGTGGAGCCATCCGTCCCTTCGGGGGAGCCCGTAAACCCTAGAGGGCTAGTCCTCAGATGGCAGATCGGGGAATGCCTCCAATGGAGTTTCCATTGGTAGGTAGAAGGGAAATAAATATCTTCAACGGGCCAATAGGTAGAAGACCAGCCTCTTTCGAGACAGCTTAACCCCTCTTCTATGGATAGTGCAATTGATAGGAGGATTTAATAAAGTGTGAATTTACATTTTAGACACCACACCAAGGAATACAATTCCAAGAATATCAACTAAACAGTTAAGCAAAAAAAAATCGTTTTAAAATGCGTTTATTTGAGTTTTTATCTAAGCTTATGTTCCAGTTAAAAAAAAATAATAATCATAATAAAATGTCACTGAGCAAACACTTGAAATATTTGAAACCTGTTGCATAGAGGAATATTTTTTAGAGTCAGATCATTTTTTAAATTTTATTGAAAGATAAGTAATTATTTCACTCACACGTTACTAATGTAATTTTTTAAGGCGTCTGTAAATCTTTCTTCGAGGATTATTTTAAATTATTTTTTATTCATCATATAAATTGAATTCTATAGTAATACAAATGAGATAACATAAAAATATCGTTTCTTTCTACCTTAAAAGCAAAAAAAAAGTGTAAATTAATTTTTCGCGGATACGTCTTTTAAGTAATTTATGTTATGTTGTTTCACATTTTTTTATTCATGATAGAGCTCTCTTCACGGAAAATATCTATCATTATGAGGTGGTGATGTTTAGTGCAATATTTGAGAAGATAAATCATGGTAAAAGGTCTGTAACTAATATATAGTTCTTTAAAAAATGTCTTATAGAAAATGATGAAAATATATTTTCAATAGTAAAGTATTCTAGATAAAATACTTTAGCTAATAAAGCATTGTATTTTGTGATATTTTTTTCCTTCAATGCGGCAGACGGTATTCTTGGGCATTATCCTTACCGTCATATGACACCGCGGTTTTTACTCGCCAATTTCTTGGGAACACCGTATAGATGGACCAGCATTAGCCCCCAATGGGCCGGTCCTGTAATTTGGAGCCGAGGCAAATGACGAGACCATAACATTTGACACCGCACCTCCAGAGGTAAATTTGAAAACTATGAGGACCCTTGCAGCCACGACAGATTTTATGCGCACCAGACGCCATTAGAGTACACGGTGGTGATTTTGACAGTGATTGGCATCGAATTCGAAACCCTCAGATCACTGGCTCGACGCCTTTGCCAACCGGGCTACGGCGCCCATCTTTTGCGATATAATGTTGTGCTAACATTCAAAACAACATAAAAAAGAGTTCAAGAAAAAGTTTAATAAAAAATTAGACACTAAAGGCAAATTAAAAAAAAAAGGCTTGCTGCATACCCTGGAGTTGTATATACTTGTAGCTGAGGGTAAGGGTTTCAAAATTGGTTATCAATATTTAAAACTTCTACTTTTGATTTTTCTCTTTACATATATTATCTCGGAATTACATTTTCCGATTTGAAATTTTTTCATGGTTATATATATATATATATATATATATATATATATATATATATATATATATATATATATATATATATATATATATATATATATATAAAGTTACAAACTAATGCCACATACAAAAAAAAGCAAAGAGCTTATCTTTAAAATACCCCTATTCCTGGATACTCTAAAAAGGTTTTTCTTTATACTATGCATACTTTTCCCTAGCATGCCTCTCGAATAAAAGAGTAGGCAAGCCAATTGGAGTCCTGAATTCGTATTTTATCCATATTCTGAAATATGAAACTTCCAGGAAAATCAATAGTTCTGAGATAAGGTGACAAAATGCACGGAAGACGCCCTCGTGAGAGCGGCCACTGTTGCAAACATTTGCATTCTTACGAAAGAGGCCGCGAGTGCATTTTCCATGCATTTTGTTATCTTCAAGGACTCTAAAATTTCCTGCCGCAATTCGTGATAGACGATCAGTCTTTCTACTTTGTTCTGGATGCTTGGAGTTTCTTAGCCATCAGTAAAAATTTATAGAAACTTTGTATTTAGATTTATTTTCTTTCCAGCCTATTTACCGGCTACACATGACGGGCCAATAACTAGGTCCAAACCTTGCTGTATACCTTGGCGGTGGGTGTATATACTTGTAGCTGAGAGTAAGGGTTTCAAAATTGGTTACTAATATTTAAAACTTCTGCTTTTGTTTTTTCCTTTTACACATATTTCCTCGGAATTACCTTTTGTAAAATTTAAAACCAAGGTTTAAGGTTTAATAACCATAGTATATATATATATATATATATATATATATATTTTTTTTTTTTAAATAAAAATTTTTTCAAATAAAAATTTTTTGGAGGCCCCTACGCCCGGGCCTAATGGAAAATCAGGGCTTGAGTAGCATTACAATTTCAGAGCCTTTAGAGTATACTTTGCTGTTGATATATCCTTAGATAATTATTGCAACTAATGGTTGCATTTCGCAATGAGATTAATTCTCATTTATTGCTTCAGAAACTATGGCAATAAAAATATTTACCCATTCATTAAACAACAAATTATGAACAATAAATAATATCACAAAAAGCACGTGTCAGTACAAACATCTGAAGTTCCGTAGAGCTATCCTCAACTCGTCAAACACGAAAACTAAAGTGCCTAGCGCCATCTATGGGGAATGTAACAGACAGACGTTGTTACCTTTGCAATGTGCCAATATACTACGTTTAAGGAGATTGTTTTATATTTCCTATTTATAAAACCTTTTGTCATGATTTGTATACCTGTGATTATATTTCCATATATTGTGAAATATTTGAAATACATTAAAATATATTTCTTTTTCAGTTTACTTATAGATAATAAGGTTGTAACTATCCTACTTAATCCAATCGGAACGTAAAATAAAAGCTGAACTCACTCCCAGAGCACAACTTGGTCTCTCTCTCTCTCTCTCTCTCTGTATATATATATATATATATATATATATATATATATATATATATATAGATATATATATAGATATATATATATATATATAATTATATATATATATATATATATATTTATATTTATATATATATATATATATATATATATATATATAGATATATATACATATATATATATATATATATATACATATATATATATATATATATATATATATATATATATATATATATATATATATATATATATATACATATATACATATATATATATGTATATATATATATATATATACATATATATATATATATATATATATATATACATATATATATATATATATATATATATATATATATATATATATATATATATATATATATATATATATATATATATATATATATATATATATATACAGTGGAATCTTGATCGATCGTTTTCGGATCCATCATTTTTCCGTATGTGTCGTTCATTTTATCCAGTCCCCACGATCATATTGCTTTGTTATGTTTCCGCATTTATCGTTTTCCCGCGTTTATCGTTCATTTCAATCGGTCCCTTGTAAAACAATAGATCGAGATTCCACTGTATATATATATATAAACAAAGACAGTCTTTTTTTCCGAGGGAAAAAATTTTATTCGGTGAAATCTGAAAATGTCTAAATGTGATTAATTAATTATTTGTGCCTTAGAATCCCCTAATATACTTAATTTTAGTGACATTCATTAGATTATTGAAGTTTCATAGCAATAGGTTACCGGCAGTAAGCTAAGTATAAATTTAAGTGCTTTTAAGCTTGTTTTACCAGTTAACAAATATGTAATTTTCAGACTATGTTTTCTGTATAAATGAACTACATATAACAAATTAAATATAAAATAGTTCACATGATTGACAGGGACATTATCTTCGAGATTACATCGGATCATCACTGTCAAAATGATAATAGAAGTTACGAGATTGTAAGTAATTTTTAAAGTGGCAGCCTTCGCAATATGTCTTCATGACAGATGTTCTAGGACTTGTTAATAATTTGTTCAATTGTGACGTTCATTTTGACATGTCTGTTGAATAATGACGTGTCCATGCTAGAGGGAGAATTTTAATATTGTTATCAGCACTGCCACGCCACTCCTGAGTTAGTAAATATTAAGTTTTAACAGTACTTGTAAACCAGCAACTATTCATAAATTCATTCTGCTGCTTGGACCAAATCTATGTCGAGCGGCTTGGTATTTATTATTAACGTGTGTGGTAAAGTATCGTTTCGCAGAGAGAGTTTTATTTATGGTAATTGCAAGGTATAGTGCGAGACTAACTGCCGCATTTCCAGTATTTATGTTAGTGTTGAGACAGTTGGCATTTCTTAATGGGATAACATGACCGTGTGGAATTTCTCGGAGTTAAATATTATTTCCTCTTTGTCTTGCCACTTATGAATGATAACGAATGTTTTTTTTTTAATACCGTCAGTTGTATCTATTATTTTTAAGAAGAGTAAATTATTGAGTCGATAGATAAAATAACACTGTTAGCTTTATGATGTCGCACAGTGCGACGTATATGCCTAAATATTAAATGACAGGGAGGGGGTAAAGGCAAGTACCGAACTTTCAGGATGTTCTTAGGAAGAAATAAAGGTTAGATATCATGCAGATTCTTTATGACTAAAAATTTCAATTTCTTGTTACGAAATTCAGAAATACCAGCGGAGTAAATAACACTCTGAGCATTATCATGTTGCACAATACGTCGTGTTACTTAAATAGTAAACTAGGTAGTACCCGTAAAAACATGACGGCTAGATAGTAAATAAATGTACTAATACGCAAATTATACTCAACACATCATTGCCAAATGTTGAAAATCATAATAATGCGCAGAAAAAAATTAATGTGTTTAACCGGCCTCGTGATTAGTATCTAAAGCCTGGTTTAAAAATGCCACTGAACATGCTGAGATAGCAAATTATTTTATTGTAAATTATCGCTAATTAAACAGCGCTAAATAAACAATTTCCATCAGGTTAAATTTTATATTTCTCTAACATAATTATCATATGGATGAAAATGGCCGAGAGAGATCTAGACTCCTAGTAATAAAAGTGTTTATCATTAAAACATGCCACTGAGCATACGCAGAAATAAAATTTTAGTTGTATATTATGGCTAATTAATAGAAATTGCGGTTACAAAAAACAATTTGACAAATCTAGATATTACAATCATTTGTTTAAGACCAAAATGAAGCAAATTGATGCAGTAGTTTTCTCCCACGGACTGCCCAAAAAGTCGACTTAGTAACTTAAATATATAGATAGCATGTCGCCAAGTACCGAATGTACGGGAACTGCATGTAACGAAAGAAAACTTACGGATATCACACTGATTCTTTCTGTGAAAAAATGCCCAATTTCTTTAATACAAAATGCAGAAATATAATAGTGCCAGAGAAAATATCGCTGCTTGGTTTTTTTATGTCACACAGTACGTCGTTTACTTTAAATAATAAATAGCGTGGGGAAAGTACTGAACCTGTGGTATCTTCATGAAAAGACTATACGGTTACATGCTGATTTTTTAAAGCAAAAATGCTCAATTTATTTAATGCAAAATGCAGAAATGTAATACCAAAAGAGAAATTAACACTGTTTGCATTATGGAGTCACACAGTATTCTATAAGTGGAGTCACACACATGGAGTCACACAGTGGACAGTGGAGCAGGGCCGCCCAGAGACTTTACGGGGCCTGGGGCAAACTTTTGTTGAGGGCCCCAATAAATCTGATTAATTGAATAATTTTTTTTTTGTGGCCCCCTTATTTCAGGAGATTATTTTGAATTTTGAAGTACGGTACAAGTTTCAGAATTTTCTTTCGGAGGAAATCTAATAAATATTTTTTTGAAAATTTGTTGGGGTCCATCCGGCAGTTGGGGGCCTGGGTCAAAGTGTCCCAGTTGCCCCCCCCCCTCTTGGCGGCCCTGCAGTGGAGTCACACACGTTGTGTACCTCAGTAATAAGAAATAACATGGGTGAAAGTACCAAACCTACGAGAACTGCATGGAAATAAATAATTGTTAAACATCATGTTTACTCTTTTTGACAAAAATGTTCGATTTCTATAACAGGAAATGCAGAAATATAATATCGACAGAGAAAAAATTAATGTTTGCTTTTGGATGTCGTTCAGTACGTTGTGTACATGAAAATAGCACGGAGCTAAGTACCAAACCCATCAGATCTTCACGGAAAAAAATGACTCATAGACATCGTGCAGATTCTTTTTGAGCAAAAATGTCAAATTTCTTAAATTAGAAATTCAGTAATGTAAAACTAATCAATTTCGTACATTACTATATATCATCTCAAACGCTCGAACTGCATCTAACATTTAACCAGTATTTAGAGCGTCTGTTGTAGTGTTCTTCGGTATTCTGAAAACCCGATGTGGTGCACGAAACCCATTCTACTCACATATTTGAAACGTTATCAGTTTTTGCGAAATTAGTTTCCCGAGCAAAAATATTTAGAAATAGCGTTTAAAGAGGTATTGGTCGTAAACTGTAATATGGCTTGTCTGGACTGTCAGTGGGGGCTATAAATTTGCTTGCGTGTATAGAAGTACAGTTTTTGGAAACGACATTAATGAGAATGATGATTTGTAAGGTATCCCTGAAGGGTATGGGTCTGAAAATAGTATTATTACATTAATTGACTCAAATAAATGTTTTAGAACTTTTTCATCAAATATCTTCAAATTATCATACTAAGTAACTTGGTATAGGTTTGTTTAATATTTCAATCTAGTTTAAGTCTGCTGTGTATTAACCCTTTCGTATTCACTCACCTCAGTGTTAACCAATGGATAAAATTTCTCTACTATTTAAGGTATCCGACTACGTTCGGAGCCCTTTTTTTGAAAAACTGTACTTGCGAAAATGTTTATGTTATTTTTCGAACACCAAATCTCAAAAATGATGAAAAAATAGACATTAACTATGCAAATTTTTACAAAATAGAGGAAATTGGGTCGAAATTTAGCAAATTTTTACAAAAACGGCTCTAGCGCTAACAAAAGAAATTATGCATATAACATTAACTTCATTTTGGTCTTATCTACTTAATTATCTTCTAAGTGTAATGACCTACAAGCTAATCGATATCTCAAAATCTAAAAAAATACAGGTCGTTATATGCCATTACATGTAAAATTTTAGTAATTTTCTATGAGATTTTTTATATATGTATCTACAAATCAACAAATAATATATCTAGAACCAAATCTGTAGTCCATTACATTCTTAGTACTATGAAAAACACACGTGAAAAATTTCATAGACATATCGTGGTTAGATTTTGAGTTATCGCAAGAGTCTTTTATATTGTTGATGAAAAATAAGTTCTTCAGAAAACACGATTATATTTTTCAACTTGCATTGAAATTCATAGCTGCTGCTCATCTTTACATCGCTCTCATTTCATTTCTAATGATCGTATCGAAAAAATAAAAGCAGATTTAGAAACATAAATTTACAATCTTTAAAATAAAGGAATAAAATCAATTTCGGAATTTTCGTCAAAATCCATGTTTTAAACGTAGTCGGATACCTTAAAGGAATTTCAATGCTGATAATCCAGTAAAAAATGGCATTTTCAGATAGCCTGAACATTTCTACATCTGGCAACAGGATTCATTTTATATATTCCGTCCACCAAAGGAATTTATGATCGTTTAAAATACACTTTACCAGATTTTTCTCCAAAAACTTTTAATTAAAAAATATTATTTGCATTTAAAAAAAAAAAAAGAAAAATGCCCCATGGTGTAAAATCTCTTTCTCTATTACGGAGTACAAATTTTTAAGAATATCTTTCAATCAAAGTTGGCAATTCTAGGACAAATTTTCTCCGTAGGTTAACATTGAAGTCAAATAATCCAACAGGATAAGTACACAGCAGTCTTAACCTTTTCGTGGGCCGTGGGAAGCTGGATGCTCACGTAACGTCCTCTCAAATATATTCACGGGATTTGTAATTCCGAATAAAATATTTCTGTCACAACTAAAAAACTGACGGGGAAAATAGCTTCCGATTCAATATTGTGATCCAATCCATATTTATTTTAACCAACAAATGCTGAAATAGCCATGCACAGCTAATTTTGTCTCCCAAAGGATTTTTGCTGTATAGACGTTTACCTTATTTTTTCAGCAATAAATGTAAGTGTTTCTGTTGTTTTGTTATTCATGCACTACTAACTGAAAACCCACGCTTCGCTACGGAGTACATTCATATAAAATACAACGGTCAATGTATGCAATTAATGCCAAAAAATTATATATATTTATAATAAATGCGACGATCAATATATACAATTAATGTAAATTATATAGATATATATAATTTACATATATATTTATAAAAAAATTTATATATATATTTATAATATTTTATAAATATATATATAGATTTATATATATATTTATAAAAAAAATCGTAAGAGATATTTATTTTTTTCTTTGGATAATATCCAATCGTCTGCTTCATTAGAAAGAAAAAGAATATTTTTTTAGTCTATTTAGTTCTTATGCACGTGATGATAAATTTATTTAAAGTACCAGAAAAAGAAATCACGTGATCAGCATTTAATAAATTAAATTCTAGAAATTAATCTTTAAAAAAATACCCAAAATCGGAAAATTGAGGTTAAGGTTCAAAATAGATTTCATTTTAAAGGAATTTTTATGATCTTTCTCATGATATAAATTTTATAACACTCAAATTATTATTTTAAATGCAAATTTTAAAAAAAAGTTACAAAAAAGCTTAAAAATTTAATTTTAAAAAATCTTAGAAGAATTTTTCAAAAATCTTTCTGAGTGCACCCCTACACTATAAGAAGAATCGCCCTGCAAAATTTCAGCTTTTTAGGTCCAGCGGTTTGGTCTGTGTGTTTTATGTCAGTGAGTCAGTTACGGAACTGTTTTTTATATATAGATTGGTACATCAAATGTAAATTGATCAGTTATATAGATTAGTTGAAGAGTAGTAATTTATAGGAGTAATACAGGGTGTCCGGACTTTATGTATCCAAAAGTCATGACTTATTTTTGCGGAACTACCCATTAGAATTTAAAAAAATACATTTAAATAGAAAGTACATCTCACCAAGTTGTAATATGAATCATAGATTTCAATCTAGTATCATATATTTCGATGTGTGCACCTTTTGCAGCACGTCAAACATCTAAATGGCAATCCAGTTCTCTCCAAGTGTTTCGTAGCATATCAGGAGTTATTACACTCATTGCTTGAATGATACACTTCAACTCATCCACAGTTTAAATTGTTTGTTTATACACAACCGATTTAATGAATCCCCAAGCAAAAAGTCTAATAACGCCTGATATGCTACGAAACACTTGGAGAGAACTGGATTACTATTTAGATGTTTGACGTGAGTCGAAATGTGTAAATGTTCAGACGTTAGTCGAAATGTGTAATCCAGTCTAAATTTAGATGCGTGCACGGAAAGGTGCACACATCTAAATCTATGATACTATGATCGAAATCTATGATTGATATTAAAACTTAGTGAGATGTTATTTCTATTTATTTTTTTTAAAATTGTAATGGGTAGTTCTGTAAATATAAGTCATGACTTTTGGATACCTTTAGCTCGGACATCCTGTGTATTAGTCACTAAGAAGGCCGTTGGAAGAATACTTCCTTCATATTCCTATGTATCCATAATTAAAAAAAGAAAAGTTATTACCTCAAAACCCACCGTCTTCTTTCTCAGAATCACTAAAAATCACAAAGCAATTTATTGAAGAAAAAATTGACCCACGAAAGGGTTACATGAAATTAATGAAAATTGTAAATAAATGTGTGACTAAAAATGTAATAAAATTTATAGGCATCCCAACATCTGTATGTGTTTCCGAATATCTGTTAGTGTTTTAATACCCGACATTTAAAGTGTTTAGTGGATCATCAAATGTTTTGCGAACGTTGATTAATTTTCTGAATTACATTTGTTTACAAGGCGTTTGTTGGCATTTGTATTTGATTATATTTGCTTTAAAATAGTATTTTAGATTTTGTGGGGAATTAATCATTGTAGATGTGTTGAAGTATATTCTTTTTCCTTAATTTATTTCCCATGCTGTCTTTTAGTGAAAAATTTTGTAGGTTCCATCTAAATGATTAAAATATTTGCTGCTATATTCATTGTAATTGTGTTAAGGAAGAGGTTTAAATATTTCCCGTAAAGCTTAATTTGGTTCAATTGTATAAATATATTCAGTATGTTTCTTAATCCATTAATATTGGTGATGGAAGAATAAATGCTTAGGATATAGTCAATTTTGTTTTAAAATTATAACGTTATAGTTTTGAAGAATAGTTATGATAATTTATTGATCTACTCTCTTGTAATCGGAGAATAGGCCACAGAACGTGTAAAAATTCATCTCCATAAATAGCTCAGTTTTCTGGTTTTCACTATTTTGCTATCGGCACTGTGAGGAGAATAAACTTAAGGAGGAAAGATTTGCAACTAGAAGGATTAAAATTAATAATTAGTGGCAGGTGGAAATTTAAACCTATTATTTATAAGTCAATATTTTATATGGGTTATAATTCATTATTCAGTCATTCATGTGAATAATTAATTCTTTCTTTCCTTCATGAATCATTCATGAATATGAATGTTGGGGTTCAAAAACATTCGTGTTTTTTCTATGAATATGATATATCTAAGAGTACTTAAAATTTAATGCATGAATACAGCTGCATATGTCTCCTTAAAATATATGCGACTAAGCATTCCTATTTCTAAATTTTTCAACGGATTTTATGATTCCCATACATAAATATACAGAAGGTCGTTCGCCCTTTATGGAAACGATTTTGATAGTTAAGTTTCACGTATAAATGCCGCATTTTTGTGGCAATTTTCTTCTGTTTGATAGCCATGGTTCTTGACGAGAGCTCTAGCTCGAATTTTTCCATGAAAGTAATTTTTTCCTTTTTACTGTCATGTCAATTTCTCTCCATTCTTCTCGGACCGTTTTCCAAAGTTTGTTCAGTGTTCTTGGATGCCGTTTTCCTAAGGCTCGTTTTAATGAATCATAAGTCCATTGGAGAAGCGTCAGGTGATTTTACAAGTATTTCATTAAATGGGATACACTTTAATCTTGTTTCTAATTTTTTCTTCGCTAAGTAATCGGCAGTTGATTTAGACGTGTGACTACAGGCTTTTTCCAAATAAAGCTTTCCATAAGGCTGGAATTTCTTCTTCAAAAACTGTTTCTAAAACATTCTGCTGATTTTAGCGCGAATTAATTTTGGCTTTACTTGAGACTTTTTTTATTTTTAATTTGCCGTTGTACCAAGATCCTGCAACTATCATGAATATCTTTGGGATCTATCCTGTACACTAAAGAAGCCATTTCGTACGGTCATTTCCGTCAGTTGAGCAATAAAAAATTGATCTTATTTTATTACAGTCACTTAAATACACCAATGCCTCCTCGAGTGTTACAACAAATTTCCATTTTTCTGTAGCTAGGTGTTTTACATTTAAATTTCTACAATCGTTTATCTTTCAGCAACATGCTTTGACAAAAGCCGATGAACTTTAGGTTTAAACATATTTTTAACTTCAAATCTTTATGAATGGTTTTACTTACAGTGCCCGAAGACATTGGATGGCAATGGACCTTTGAGTCGGCAGATTTTCTTTTAGGATCAGAGACTTCCCTTTCTTGATATTTACCTGGGTTTGAACAGTCTTAGGATGAGGTTTCACGATCATGTTTTCATTTTTACTTTCAGTTAGACCTTTCTTTACTTTCAAATTTAATATATTATAGATTATCAAATTTAATATATTTCAGAAATTCCTTAATCGTGATTTTCACACCACGTTATAATTTGTTCATACGAATATTTCACATTTCAGTGACGTAACCTTCGAGCCCTTTATAAATTTTAGAGACCATCATCTCTCATGTATACTCATTTGAGTGTACATATGACTGGAAATTTCAGTGTATATATAGATAAATTCTAGTATTTATTTAGATATTATAAATGTGGGACGAGAAATCAAGATAAATAGAAATTAATTAAGAAA
>OU015495.1:178079266-178089266 GCA_907164885.2 Dolomedes plantarius | reverse complement strand
CCGTGTGTGTTTTACGGATACAGACCTACATAGGGCAAATGTACAATCTATATAAGGTATCTATAGAATTTGGCTAGTACACTAATAATAGTAAATTACATCAGAGGAATCTTAATGTATATATGCATATGCATATGTATATATATATATATATATATATATATATATATATATATATATATATATATATATATATATATATATATATATATATATATATATATATATATATATATATATATATATATGCATATGCATATATATATATATATATATATATATATATAATATTCTATTCTTTTTCTTAGGTCTCAGGTTTGTATAAATGCCGGAAAGTGAAAAGGGAAAAGGAGAAATTATTCGATAACCAGTAAACAAACATTGTTCATTTATTGCGTTATAAAGCACTTTTTTAATTACGGATAAAGTTAAACCGATAAGAGTTCTTGGAATTACCCTTTCCGCTTAATATTTAAGACGGAAGGATTTCTAATTATGCGGAAATTGCTCGCTCTGAAGCAGTCCCGTAACAATTAGCTAATAATTATGAGAGATAGTAGTTACATGGACTGACAGCTATTATATAACTGAGAGGAGAGTCAGATTAGAATATCCAGTAAACCTTAAACGAAAATTTGTTTTTATTGCCAATACTTAGTAACATATGTGTATGTTCCGGAACCCTCGCTTATACAGCTATAACCGAAACATAATCTGCAAAATGTATCTCTACAATTCGACTGTTGCACTATTTAAATTATAGTAAATTAATTCAGAAATATGATAATGAAATAGTTAGGTCAAAATATGAAACGTACCTTAATATTCTGAAGCAGAATTTGGCTGTATTCCGAGTAAGTACTATCCATTGATGCCAGAAGTATGAATTTGAAGCCACCCTCCTTATTTTGAGAAGAATGCTTCCCTGAATCATTCAGGCGAAGGTAGATAGTCCTTTTTAAACTCACATTCTATAAATGAAACTTTTCGCTCTCTAGTGATTCATGATATGGTTCGCACTAAAAGTTATTATTTTCCTCATTAAAAGGTTTTTTTTTAAATTTCAGAAATTCGAAATTTTACCACCATATAATATCTTTCATATGTATAATATCTCAATATATATATATATATATATATATATATATATACAGTGGGTTGCCAAATTATTAGGGACACCTTGAAAATTAGACAACACCATTGTTAATTGCAAAAATGATTAAAATTTGAGGGTTAGAGATAATGTAATTTATTTTAGTTGCGTAGAGTGTTTAATTTAGAACACGAAAAGAGCATGTTTGTTATTAATATGTATTTATTTTATCTTAAACAGTCATTTGGAAAAAAATTTGGTAAAACGCTTAATATTTTGTAATGCCACCTTTTGCCAAAATTACGGCTTCGAGTCGTCGAGGCATGCTCTCAATGCATGTTTTTGCATTTTCTTTCAGTTCTGTACAATGATTCCATATGTGTATCAGCTTTTCGATGAGTTGTCGCTTGTTAGTGATCAGTTCCGTCGCTATTTTCCTTTTTGTCAGCTCCCATATGTTTTCGATCGGGTTCAAATCGGGTGAATTGCCTGGAAAGGGCAAAACTCTGACATTATTTTGAGCAAGGAAGGCTGTTACACTTCTGGCTGTATGGCAGGAGGCTGAGTCGTGCATAAATAAGTACTCCTCATCATCAGGGAACCATTCATCGACTTCAGGCAACAGGCGATTTTCCAGGACTTGTTTGTACTGGTCTTGCCTCACTGTCTCCTGGACGAATTATAGGCGCCCCATTAATTTTTTTGATATCACAAATCACACCATAATGCTTAATGGGTGTTTTACACTCTCCACGAGGCACTCAGGATAAAATTTCTTTGCGGAGCGACCTCGCACAAATGCGCTTTTATCAGCCAAAATTTGCAAAGTTGACTCGTCGGAGAAGCAGACCTGTAAAATACTAAAATAAACCTCCAAAACTCTTTGCGTGAGAATATTTCACAATAAGAAATCGTATTTACTCGACTCCAGTCCTCAAGTATCATATTCTTGTGTTCTCGAGCATATAAAAGTCGCTTTTTCTCCATTGCTTCAGTCAGGCGTGGTTTTTTGGTTGGTCGATGACCCATCAGGTTCCATTGAGCCAATCTCCTCTGGACTGTCCTTTTGGAGACTTTGATCCCTTCGTCATTGATCATAGTGGTGAGACGAGACACACTCTGTTTCCGATTTTCGAGACAGGCATCCCTTATCTTGCGGTCACTACGGCAGGTGGTAATGCGTTTTCTTCCACTTTTCCCTATACGGTCCGTTTCCAATTCCACATTATTGTCGATTTTTTTCTTAATCCGGTTAACCACTAATTTAGAAACACCGGCAATCGATGCTATCTGTCTTTGGGAATGTGTTGTGTTTAACAGAAGCGTCTTTATTTCAATACATTTACTCGGGGAAAGGTCTGAAGGTTTTCCCATGCTGAAAAATCCAACAGTGACATTTTTAAGGATTTTTAAGGATTTTTAAGGACCAAAGCAAAATAAAACAAAAATATTGACTGCAAAAATAACAAAAATAATACCTTATTAAATAAAACTTGTAAGTTTTGTTTAATATTGTATTATTTTTACAAAAATAATACAATAGTAAACACAACTTACATTTCTGCTTTTTCTATTGAAACGGCACGAATTACCCACAGTCGAACAAACGCTTTCACCTGCTTCAGAGTAATGCACGCAGGTGTTGCCACTTTCTAAATAGTATTTATAATGTTGTCAGCAATACATAACAAATGATAAAATTCATGGGAATAATTATTTTTGGTAATAAGACACATTTAAATGTCGAAATTTCAGAAATTGCGTAGTGTCCCTAATAATTTGGCAACCCACTGTATATATATATATATATATATATATATATATATATATATATATATATATATATATATATATACAGTAACCACTGATTATAGTCATCAGTGGTTATAAGAATCAACCGTTTATAAGAATCAATATCGCGAAAACAAAAACAAATGTATTATTTCCATGTTAAAATTTTCGCTTTAAAGAATCAATCCACCGGTTTTAAGAATCAGTTTACACTCTTCGCTTCCCTTTCATTTTTCCAAAAAAGCCACTTAAACCCTCAAAATGCAAGAAGTTCTTTCTAACTCTTTTTTTAAAAGAAAGATTGATAAGATGGGATGAAATATAGTCGTAAAATTCATCCCTTTCTTTATTAGACATAACATAATAGTTTTCCCTTAAACGCTTTAGCACAACACTGTCCTATTAGCTTGACCCGGGGGTATCTTTACCTGTCCGGGTCCGATTTCACTTTTCTCCACTGACAAACAAAAATAGGGACTCTTTTTTTCCCACCTCCCACATCCTGGTTGCGGCTTCCTGGACCCTGAAACACATAAATCTTCGGCGAAATGTCCACTATCGCTTAGGCAAACGTGACATTAGTAGTATTCAGCACGTTATCAAACCGTGAAACGTAACCTGGAAGGTGAATCTTCGTCTGAGACTATAAGTATTGAAAGAGGTATAAACAGCCTCCTGAAAACTTCATTACGTCAAACTACCATAGAAAACATTTTCTTGCTCCCTTCCTGTAGTTGAAATGTTAAAACTGTTAAGCGGGTATGTGGTAACAAATATTGGATTTTTTTCTTCTCTTACTATAATCATGTGTATCTACTTATAGGTCTAGAAATTAAGTTGTATTTTTAAAATTATAAAAAAATAATTTTAATAAAAGATAATTAACGTAAATTAAACAGTATTTTACGGTAAATTATCTAATATATGTATATATAGGTGTGTGTGTGCCTGTCCAAAAACCTAAATTTCGGCTATAAGAATCAAAAACAGTAATAACAAACGTGATTCTTATAAGCGGAAATCACTGTATATATATATATATATATATATATATATATATATATATATATATTCAGCAAAGGTCGTTTGTGGCGGGCGTATGCAAAACCTCTTTATGACGTGGATTAAACGTGATCAGAATGCTAGGATAAGTAAGGTGTGTGGCTGCATATCATGATAAACGCAGTTGAATGTTTAAAAAGACAGATCTTTCACCATTTAAAAAAGGGTTTATTATTGGGGCCCGTTTAGGAAGATCCATAATGGTGTAGACAGCAGAATTCACTAGGTTCTCAAAAGCAGCCAGTTCGAAGGTGTTCAACAAGTGGAAGCAGAATCCACAGTCCTTTTTCAAAAGACATAACTGTGGTTCGACCAAAATCATTAAGACCGTGGTTGGTGTCGCATCCGACGGATTGTATGACAGAAGAGTGACTCTACTGTACTTCAAATGACAGAAATCTTCAACCAACGTTCGTCCCGACCGATCTTGGTGGGAATCATGGGCAGAAAATTGCAGAGGATGGGATTACGCAGTCCGATACCTACGAAAAACCTCACATTTCTGCCATAATTCGTTCTCGGAATGCCATAATTCGTTTGCAGTGATGTCTGGAAAGACGGAACTGGGCAAAAGAAGTCTCAAAAGGTTTATGTGGTCAGTTGAATAACGCTATACCTTGTTTTTCACTGATCGAAGACGTCGATTTTGGCGAGAACAACATGAAGCCATGAAATCCTCTTGCCTTGTTCACGCTGTGCAAGGGTCTCGTGGGAGTATTATGCTGTAGGACATGTTCTGCTGATATTGAAGTGGTCCCCTGGTGTTTGTTCAGGGTAAAAACAGAGCCATGCTTTACCTGGACATAATGGCACATAAAGTGCATCCTGCAATGTTACATTTTTTCTTCTCAGGTGACGGAAACTTCATGGATGACAATGCCACTATACATCGGCCCAGAATCGTTCGAGATTAATTCACTGAACATCAATAAGACTCCAAAAGTTTCCCTGGTCACCGCAAAGCTCGGATCTTAATTCAATAGAAACTGTTTAGAACATGTTGGAAAGGCGCATCGTACTGCAATCCTCTCTTCCATCAAATTTACAGGATTTTAAGGTCTTTGTGGCCAATGCATGGTATTCAATGAATTTAAATTCACTCCAGAAGCTTGAAGAATCGATGCGTTCACGAATACGGGCTGTTATCCGTGAAAATGGAGGTCCAATAAAATATTAATCCTAGGCTTCTAATCCCTTTGCTATTATATACATATACATATACATATACATATACATATACATATATATATATATATATATATATATATATATATATATATATATATATATATATATATATATATATATATATATATATATATATATATATATATATATATACTAGCGGGCCCGACAGACGTTGTCCTGTTCAAACGTTGTAATTCTAGCTGAAGTACCCGGCGATGCCCGGGATTTTAAGAATGTTTGTTAACCAAAATCAATTTATAAATTAACACAGTATAAATAACATAGAAAAAAAAGCATACGAAATGTTATACATATTAATAATATGAAAACCCAATTAAAAATGTATAAATGTATAATAAACTCCTCAGATTTCAGCTATATTCGGTATTTCATCATAAAAAAGCTGAAAAAAATAAAAATAAATAAAAATAATAATTTTAAAAAATTAAAATAAAAAAATAATAAAAGAAAATAAAATAATAATTAAATAATTAAAAAATTAATAAAATAAAAGCAGAAATAAAAAAGCCTTAAAAAAAAAGCTGAAATAACAGGTCTAGCAAAATTTACACAACTCTGGATTCCAACCCGGGTCGAGAGAATGGTACTTTCCAAATTGGCGACCTTCCGAATGCGCCACGATGACACGGTGATCTAGAGGGTAAAGTGAAACATATTCGCTATTGAAAAGTTGTTGTGGGCTGGTGATTATACATGTCAGAGGAGTTTTTAGTCAGAAATAAGTTAGCAGGATAGAAGCTTAGTCTTTAGCTCTTCAATAGACACAAAGATATAGGCGAGGAGGATTGCAGTAGCGATTAAAAAAGATCTCGTGTCACTTAACGTGGTTGATTCGAATTTTCCATCGCGTGTCGAGAGTATCAATATGCCGTTGGATCTGATCCATTTTAGAGTATAAAATCTGACTTGAAAGATTATTATTTTCATTTATTATTCTGGTTTAATATATGACTTGAAACTTTTTGATTTTATTTATTTTTATTTTTTCGCTCGCTGTTTGCTAACTAAACCTAACGTGGACGCCATTATCTAGAGGGGTGATTTCACAAACTGTAACAGCTTCCATTTACCGGACGCACCCCCTTATAAATTGTTGGTTTTTTATTAATTAATTTAAAATATAAAAACATATTCTATCGGATCAAATTGTGAATCTAAACCATTCTCGAATCAACTAAATTGCACACACAAAATTTCATAAAAATCAGTCCAGTCGTTTAGGAGGAGTTCAGTTACATACACACGGACAGAAGAAATATATATATAAGATATATATATATATATATACTTATATATATACATATATACATATATACACACACACACATATATATATATATATATATATATATATATATATATATATATATATATATATATATATATATATATATACATATATATATATATATATATATATATATATATATATATATATATATATATATATATATATATATATACTGCTGGCCACCCAAATTGCAACACCAAGAAAGACAAGAGATATCACAACAAAATTTATTTTGTAGATAACATGTTGACCAAGTATGAAATGATTAAATTCATAGACTTCTGTGAAGTGTGGTTCCTGCCAAAATCAGTAGCCAGAGTAGCCGCCATTGTTGGAGATCACCGCTGCCACACGCCTCGGCATTGATTCAAAGAGACTTTGGGTGAGTTCTTGGGGTACAGCAGACCAAGCAGCTTCCACACGTTGCCAAAGTTGATCTGCTGTGGCAGCTGGGGATGGAATCTGGGTCAATCGTAGAGCAACCATGGACCACATGTTTTCTATCGGCGAAAGATCCAGAGAGCGAGGCGGCCTGGGAAGCAATTCAATCTGGCGGTTGACGAAGAACCGTTGGACAATGCATGCCACGTGTGGTCGCGCATTATCCTGTTGAAATATGGCTGTGGGCAAGTCCTGAATGTAAAGAAGGACAACTGGCTCCAACACCTCGGAGATGTAGCGCTGGCTGTTTAAAGTTCCGGCAATGCGTACTAGAGGTGTGCGAGAGTGATATCCAATACCGCCCCATACCATAATACCCGGTGCAGGACCAGTGGGGCGGTGCCTAACGCAGCTGTTCAGCATCCTCTCTTCATGGTGTCTCCAGACTTGAATGCGACCATCGTGGTGTTGCAGACTCGTCAGTAAAGTCAATTTCATTCCATTCTGCCGTCCACATCCTTCTGTCATCGCACCATTGGCGGCGGAGACGTCTGTGGTTCTGCGTCAAGGGTAGACAAAGCAATGGACGTGTTGCGGACACACCACTCTGCTGTAAACGGCGTCGAATGGTACGCGCAGACACTGGATGATGCGTTACAGACTGCATGTGCTGTGCTATGGTTCGTGATGTGACTAAGCGATCCGTCACTGCCATGCGCACAATTTGCCTGTCATCACGTGAAGTGGTGCGCTGAGGTGGATGCGATCGAACACGCCGGTCCGTCGTACCCTCCTGCATCCAACGATAACATATCCGCATTACAGTTGTTTGGTTTCGTCCAACACGACTACCGATTTCCCTGAAAGATAATCCACAATCTCGATAGGCCACTATCCTTCCTCTGACGAATTCGGATACTTGATCAAAAGATGATCGCTGTTTTCGACGAGGCATAATTGATCGTTTTTTTGAAAAAACCACAAGAAAAACACAATTGCCGAACTTGAAATCCTCGAAATCTCCAAGCCTTAAATAGCTCTTTGAAGTTGTGCCACAGGCGCGCGTGATGTGCGTCTGCGCTGTAATTCTAATCATTTGCATATCTCACCGCCGCTAATGCATGTTGTAAATTTCATGTTATTTGCATGTTTCCTTCAGGGTGTTGCATTTACAGTGGCCAGCAGTGTATATATATATATATATATATATATATATATATAAACGTATGCAGACGTATTTGAATAAATACTCTCACAGAGAGAGTGAAGGGAAGTATTTTGCCTTTATATCGCACAGGAAACAAATTTCATTGAATCACATATAGTGAGCAGTGATTGAAGTAAAAACCGATGAGGTGTAACATTCAGTTTTTTTTACGAAATTAATGGTTCATTTTGTTGCATCGATTTAATTTTACACGAAAATTGAATGAAAGTAAAGCGTAAGCTCAAATTCCAATCCTTTCAAGAATGATTTCCACAATCCATAATCGAATTTCGTGTTCGGAGAGCAGAAACCTTTCTGCCATTCTCTCTAGGAAATCCAGAATTTCCATTAATGCATTAAATATTAATGATCTTACTGATATATGTTTTTGATACTATTTTTACATAAACTTAAAGTACTTAAAGTACAGCAATTTATTTACATAACTTTTTAAATTATTCAGGGCAGTACATTTCGTGAAACAACTTGAACCCTATATATATATATATATATATATATATATATATATATATATATATATATATATATATATATATATATATATATATGCACCATATATATATATGCATAATTTTATACTTGGTATGTCATTTTTTAACAGAAATATTCCCTAACATTCTGTCTTATTACATTCTTTGAAAGTATAGCCATTTTGAATTTTAATCTGTAAATAAATCACTTATTATATCTAATAAAATGAAAGTGGATGAGATTAACGCTTTGATTACTAGGATAAATTTAATATTGGAATTCAAGAATAAGTCATATATTACAATATTTTTGGTCAAAACCAATGGGTTTTTTGCAACATAAACAAAGCAATGCTACAATTTTCGAGGTAATGAAGGATATTTAATTTCTTGAATTCCATCTGTTATACATTATATCTAGAAAATGGATCTTAAATAATAAAATTAACTGTTTTAACCGAAACACTTGACATTTATGAATGCGATCCACGAATACTTCTTTCTATTACTTTTTATGCAAACAAATAAAGCCGCAATTTCAGGAACTTTCATTCAGCACCGAAATAGCAGTACCTTTTTCTTGTCTGATTTCGTCTGGAAGCCCGATTTTAAAGTTATTTTTGAATGAAATGTAAATATTTAATTCTTCTGAATTTTCTTATTTTTTATTTTATTCAAATAAAGGACAAAAGTAAGACTTATAAATATAGAGTTTTGGCTCTTCTGTGGCTTGATAATTACTTTAAGATCCTACATGTCTGACTATGTTATTACTTATATTAGAATTCGGTTCCTGTTGAATGATTATCACATATATAAAATTCTTGAATTCCGAATAATAGTGTTGTGTAAAAACTATTTATTTTGTTTTGGTGATAAAAGTATTTGGGTTAGTAGAGTAATAAGATATCAAACAGAAGACAAATATGTTGTTTGGCACATAAATATTTTAAAATATTATCACAGAAATTTAGAATACCTCACTTATTTGCTGCTATTGCTTTTATTAAAATTTTTATGTTTATTAATATTTTTACGTTTCTTTAGATTTTATTTATTCTTAATGCATCTGTTGTTAAATAAGTATAAACATTACCTTTATAATTAATAAATAAATGAATTAAATATATATATATATATATATATACACTTTCGAACCCCGTTATAATGAACTTCAAGGGAGCAAATGTTTTTTTCGCTTTATCCGGTGGTTCGCTATATCCGAACCGTTAAGAAAAATGCTAAAGTTCACAAAATGTATAACTCCTTAGTTCCAATGTGTGTTCAATAACGATCGATTAAAAATGATAAAATCTATTAACAAATGATCAGTAATGAATTAAATCGAAAAAACTCAATTACCTTAAACTGACACATTACCAATTAAATTACGTACTATAGGAAAACGGCGGGACCAAAATTTCCGTTCGTTGCATCTCGGATTCGCTATAACGTAGTTTCATTGTATATATATA
>OU015495.1:178071766-178074266 GCA_907164885.2 Dolomedes plantarius | reverse complement strand
CTAAGAGTCACACAGAAACGGATGTAGTTACATTAGGGGTAAGTCAATATTAAAAGTAGACAATTAATGGAATAGATATAATAACTGGTGGGGGGGGCGTTATTATATATATATATATATATATATATATATATATATATATATATATATATATATATATATATATATATATATATATTGTAAGTGTAAGGGATTAATCTATATTATAATATCCTGAGTGCTTGATTTCTGAAATTTATTTTGTCTGCATTCGTCTTATAATTATCTAGCTCTGTTAAATATATATATATATATATATATATATATATATATATATATATATATATATATATATATATATATATATATATATATATATATATATACCGGGTGGCCATAATTAAACTGACAGTGCTCACAGTGTTCTGTAGCGAGATCTATTTGCGAGAATGACGCCACATTTTGTAGGAAGATTAAACAAGACGGGGGACGAAGGATTCCGCGAAAAAATAAATTAGTTCCAAAAGTCACCGCTAGGGGAATATTTGGCGCTGTGTAATAGAAAATAGAGTGTTAACAAATGCAAATTAATACGGAATAAAATTACCTTTTATTATGCACATTTTCTTATTTAGTTCAAGTGCAATATGGCAACACTTTTAAAAAAGCGTAAAATCTACATAAACACCGATAAAGTCTCGTGATCTGCAATATCACGTACGCTGAGCAGAAGTTCTTTATTCAAATTTCACGTTACATCCATTGGCACAGTGCCAGCTGCTTGGGTTTTAATAGGCAATGTGTTACGTTTCGAATCAATCGGATTGAAAGTTTATGTGCAATGTCTCCTTCTTTAGTCGAGCGTGCGTTACTGGTCAAATTATTTTACCTCAACCAGTGCAACGCGTCAGCCGCTCTTCGTGCTTTTAGAACGCACAAAAAATGCTTAAAGGAAACGGTCCTGTGTCAGTTAATGGGCTAAAAGCAATGGTTGCGACGTTTGAAAAAACAGGTTCTCTGAAGGTTCAGTCAGGCAGAGGACGAAAACCTGTAAGACAGGATACAATCGAAGCAGTTGCCACGGTGATTGTCGACAGAGGACCAGACAATATTGCTACCACCTCTAGCGCTCGTGGATTAGCTCGGAATATGGATATGCCTTACAGTACAGTATGGAAAATCTTACGAAAGATTATCAACTTCTATCCGTAAAAGGTCAGCCGTGTACAGGAGTTACTGTACCCCGACCATGATAAGCGATTGACTTTTGCTCTCACCTTTCTTGCCAGAATGGAGGTGGATGATGCTTGGCCGTGGAAAATCTTATGGGGAGACGAGGCCCACTTTTACTGCATGGAACTGTGAATACCCAGAACTGCCGAATTTGGGATGACAAATCACCGTATGCAGTCACAGAAATTCCCTTACATTCACCAAAGGTAACTGTTTGGTGTGGGTTCACAGCTATTATTTACACTCTATTTTCTATTACACAGCACCAAATATTCCCCTAGCGGTGACTTTTGGAACTAATTTATTTTTTCGCGGAATCCTTCGTCCCCCGTCTTGTTTAATCTTCCTACAAAATGTGGCGTCATTCTCGCAATTGGATAGCGCTACAGAACACTGTGAGCACTGTCAGTTTAATTATGGCCACCCGGTGTATATATATATATATATATATATATATATATATATATATATATATATATATATATATATATATACACTGCTGGCCAGTTATTATATCTATTCCATTAATATAATAACTATATATACAGCACCCTGAAGGAAACATGCAAATAACATGAAATTAACAACATGCATTAGCGGAGGTGATATATGCAAATGATTAGAATTTCAGCGCAGAAGCACATCACGCGCGCCTGTGGCGCCACTTCAAAGCACTATTTAAGGCTTGGAGATTTCGACGATTTCAAGTTCGGCAATTGTGTTTTTCTTGTGGTTTTTTCCAAAAAACGATCAATTATGCCTCTTCGAAAACAGCGATCACCTTTTTATCAAGTATCCGAGTTCGACAGAGGAAGGATAGTGGCCTACCGAGATTGTGGATTATCTTTCAGGGAAATCGGTAGTCGTGTTGGACGAAACCAAACAACTGTAATGCGGATATGTGATCGTTGGATGCAGGAGGGTACGACGGATCGGCGTGTTCGATCGCATCCACCTCAGCGCACCACTTCACGGGATGACAGGCAAATTGTTCGCATGGCAGTGACGGATCGCTCAGTCACATCACGAACCATAGCACAGCACATGCAGTCTGTAACACATCATCCAGAGTATGCGCGTACCATTCGACGCCGTTTACAGCAGAGTGGTCTGTCCGCAAGACGTCCATTGCTTTGTCTACCCTTGACGCAGAACCACAGACGTCTCCGCCGCCAACGGTGCGATGGCAGAAGGGTGTGGACGGCAGAATGTAATGAAATTGTCTTTACTGACGAGTCACGCTTCTGTCTGCAACACCACGATGGTCGCATTCGAGTCTGGAGACACC
>OU015495.1:177986719-178071266 GCA_907164885.2 Dolomedes plantarius | reverse complement strand
AATAGTGTGTTCTTCAGTGTCATTATCTCAATTTAGAATTCATTGAATCTATGAATGAAGAAGGCCACTTTCTGAATGAAGAAACACAAGCAATGGATTATTACCATGATGCGTGCATTTCAATTTAATGGTATGTTCTTCAGTATCATGATCTCAATTTAAAATGTATTGAATCTATGAAGGAAGAAGGCCATTTTCTGAATGAAGAAACACAAGAAATAGTGTTTACCTTGAGGGTGCGCATTTGAATTTAATAATATACACTTCAGTGTCGTTATCTCATTCTACAATTTATAAAACCTATGAATGCAGAAAGGCACTTTCTAAATGAAGAAACACAAGCAATATAGTGTTTACCTTGATGGTGTGCATTTGAATTTGATAGTATACACTTCAGTGTCATTATCTTAATATACAATTTGTAAAACCTGTGAATGAAGAAAGACACTTCCTGAATGAATAAACACAAGTAATAGAGTAAACACTCTATTACCTTGTGTTACCTTGTGTTTACCTTGAGTGCGTGCATTTGAATTTAATATACACTTCAGTGTCATTATCTTAATCTACAATTTATTGAATCTATGAATGAAGATCGGCACTTTCTGGATGAATGAACACAATGTATGTAAGGGCATGCATTGAAATTTAATAGTATACATTTCCGGGCCATTTTATCAATTTGCAATTTGTTTTAGACTTGAATTAATCTGTCATTGTCATTTATATTTTTACTTCAAGAAGATATCCGAATTCTAGGATATATAACAATGAGTGATATAAATTGAGAGAAATAGAGTTCGAGAGAATTTTCACTTGATCAGATAATTTGTGGATATAATTTTCCAACCGTAACTGCTTGCGTGTTATTTTTTCGACGATAGTTTCTTTCCGCGGTGCTGGAGATTATGGACGCTCTGTAGTTGTAGAAATGAAAGATTTTTGCCGCATTGTTTTGGTAGCTGCCGTGACTCAGTATATTTTCTTGAGTGTATAAAACTTACTGAATAGAAGTGTTGATAGTTACTATAATTGTATAGTTATGGCATGGCAAATTTTGTACTGTAACTTTTCGTTCTTCGACAGTTCTTCATATTAAAATACAGACACTTTTTTATTATTTCGTAAGATGATTTTCTTTATAGTATGTATATATATAACAGTTCAGTCAGTGACTGACTGATTGATTGACAGATAACGCACAGACAAAACCACTGGACATAAAGGGTTGGAATTTTGCATGGCGATTCTTCTTATAGTATAAGGGTGCTCTAAGAAAGATTTTTGAAAAATCCTTCTTAGATTTTTTAAAATTACATTTTTAAGCCTCTTTGTAACTTTTTTTAAGTTTGCATTTAAAATAATAATCTAAGGGTTATAAAATTTATATCACGCGAAATATCATAAAAATTCCTTTAAACTGAAATCTTTTCGAATCTTGACCTCCATTTTCTAATTTTTGGTGAATTGTTGAAGATTAATTTTTAGAATTTCATTTATTAAATGGTGATTACGCGGTTTCATTTCTTTTTTGTGATACTTTAAATTAATTTTGCGTCACGTGCATAACAACGAAATAAATTGACAAAAAATATTAAAATACGGTAAATATAAAATTTAACCACTAGACTAATTAAGATGGAAGTGTTTTAAGAATTTAATTCAAAATAGTATGTATTATGGATATTAAACATACAAATTAATTGCATACATTGACCGTTGTATTTAATTTGAATATTTTCTACGACATTATTTTGTCTATAAAAATATATGTTACGATTTTTTTTTAAATATATATATATATATATATATATATATATATATATATATATATATATATATATATATACGTATTTACATTAATTGCATACATTGACCGTTGTATGTAATTTGAATGTACTCCGTGGCGAAGCACGGGTATTCAGCTAATACTCTAATAAATACAGGTTGAACCGTCAGAAAACAGTCCGAAATATTGTAAATCATGCAGATAAATTTAATTTGTATAACAACGAATGAATTTCAGATATATATGATACATATTGAAATGCCTGTTTATGAGCACTTATTTAATTGGTTATACAATTTTATGATATTTTTTTAATTGGGGAAGAACTCGTCATGGAAAGCAGAATCCAATCCATTAATATCTACTGTTTTGTGTTAATGAATTCGCAAGGTACATAAAATTTTGCATACAAAATGTATAAAAAATATAATATTAGGGATGAGATATGAACACTAGAATCATTGAAAAATAATAGCATAATGTTTCGCAAACGAGTCTTGAAACGAATGAAAAGGAACGATTTACACGTTTTAGGATACACAAAATACATGGAAGATGATTATACGTGCAAGGCATTATTACCGGTAAATTCGGTTATTTTTTAAATATACAAGGAAAATTCTAATATACTATATCAGTAATGGTCCGTACAATAAAGAGAGGTATTTACAGGAAGTTAACAAAAGATAAAGCATGTGTTCCAAATATATTTTAATCTAAGCATTTCTAGATTTACTCACCAGAGACGCCTTTGTTTTATATCCGATTCTAACAGAAGAGTACAAAAAAAGTTCTGAGTAGAAGTCGATTTCTATATTGGCCAAACTCTGACATATGTAGAGAGAAGAAATTTCCCGTTTCAAATTTCCCGTGCCCGATATTTTCTTTTACATAGGCTTATTTTTTTCTGAATATATTACATTATTATAAAATGTTTAGTTATGTTAAAATCATGTAACTATAAACGGTACAATCTTCATACTGGTGAAAATAACCTGAGAACATGAAGATACTGAAATTATTAAAGGGATTAACTGAGACATTTCCTAAATTCCATTATATTTTAAAATCTGTATCGAGAACAAAATCATATTTTTTACCTAAGAGTTTACACGAAGAATTTAGATTACACTGAAATGTTATATGAATTAAAAGATAATAGAAGATAATAGAAACTTTATGGTGAGACTACTATAAACTGTAACATAGTGAATCGTGAGCAATCTCACTCGCAAACAGGCGTTTCTTTGCGAGTGAGAACTGGAATATTTTATTGCATAACATTAGTATTAGATTTAACTGTTCATCTTTAATTTTAACGCCAACAATTCTACGTATAATGCCAAATGCAATGTACTCTTATTTGTTACCATAGCATCTGCAAAAGATTAAGTTTATAAACTGAATATTGTTTTAACAACATTTGACGGACTACATCAATGCTCCGGCAAAATATGTGTTGCAAACCTTCTTTATATGTAAATATTAGAACTGATTAAAGAAACCGATGTAACACTTATTTCACAGGATAGTAGCTCTATTTTCGAAATTAATGAGCAAAAATAAATAAAAATGTACCAGTTTTATAGATGTTAATTCATAGATGTACTGTTAGAATTTAAGTAAAAAAATCTTGGAAGATAGGAAGATGGAAATTTTCAAAAATAGTAGTCAGAAAATAATTTATTGAGTATCATAAGGAGATATGATAATATAATATTAACCGTTGAACAGGGGTACTCTTTATTACCGTTCATTAAAATACAGTTATCTAAGGGTAGGGTAAATTGAATCTAATTATAATGAAAAGGAGTAAACATGTTTTCTCTTCAAGCTTGTCCCAGTAAAAAAAAATATCGGTGTTAGTAATCCTTTTGATGATTACAATATTGATTATAATGTTGGTAAAGTTTCAAACATCCTAGTGTTCTAGCAATAGAATATCAAATGTAGAAAATAACCCATGTCCAATGTATATTGCAGCTCTAAAAAGTTTAAGAAAGTATAGACAAATGAAATAAAATTTTAAACAATCGCATGATTAGGAATAACACAAATAAATGTATATCAGAGAAATATGAAATATAAATCCTGTAGATAATTACAAAAGATAGAAAGTTCTTAAATGTTTTAACGGCTGAAAATTCAGGAAGTTTGTAGGACAAACTTTCTGACCCTTATAAATAAGCCAATTATCTAGAGGTAGTTTAAATGCTAAGAAAATGTATTGTTTAAATTTTTAATAAACGGGAAATTTTTATTTATATAGATTGTGTCGATTGTGTTTTACACTTCATGTATTCATAACATGCCTTTGAGGTCAATTAATATCCGATTTCTAGAGCCAGCACTAAATTAGCCATTATTACAAAATTAGACAATTTTTAAAATATCAACTCTTGTTTTAAGTATCATTTTGTAGAATCTTCCTGTACACTAACAGAACAGCCAAAGGGTTTTCATAATTCATTTAACATCATCTCATTCCTCCTCTGATTTCACAATTACCAGCACAATGAACGTTCAAGTGTCCTGTGTGTATGCAGCCTTTTAAAAGAGTTAAACTTTTATTCACCTTTTTTTAAAAATATAAGGTCTTTATTCACAAACTTTTGCTGCAAGGAGTAAAAACCGCAGAGGAAAAAAAAAAACAAGCAGAGAAACGTATGCGATAGTCACGTTCAGGGATTCCTCTCTTGTAACACTTAAAGATAAAAAGACCTCGGGAACCCCCCCCGTACAGAAAAAAAAAGTGAATCATGAACCATAACTTAACACACTCCGGGAGTAAAATATGATGATGACATTTCGATCTGCGGTTCAGAAGTCCTGCAGATAACATCTGATCGTTTTGAATTGGAAAAAGGGGTTTTAATGGGTGGAATGGGAGTTCTCAGAAAATGAAATGTGATTACATTCCCGCGGAAAAAAAAAATATATCATCTTATTCAGAACGCGATATTATTCTTTGCAAAGTATTTTCGGCCTAACATCACGTATATGGAATTTTTTCGCTGGAAGGAGCAGGATACGGCAGAGGTACTGAAGAAGGTGCTAGGTCGAGAAAATAAATTCTTGTTGCACGTCGGTGTAAATGTACTACGAGAATTGAATTATTGAAAGTGTCACTGGAGTCTGTTGATAAATGGAATGGAGGTTTAGTGATTGAAGTAACGTATGTGGTTATAGCATAGTTTTTTTTTTTTCAAATTGTGGAGTTTTATGTTTGTGGTTTTTAATAAATAACTATTAATTTACGTTTTCGAGTGAATACGGACTGAAAAAAAATTATGAATGGATGAATGCTCGAATCGTAATGTAGCGTAAGGTTCAGTTTTTATAGAAGATTTCGTTAATTTCTCTTTTGTGGATTTATTTTCACCTTGGCATATTTACAATAACGATTCATTTAGGATGAATTGTATTATGTTTTTAAAAGCATTTTCATCGCTTAACTAACTGAAATCCATATCTCCGATCAAAGGTATAGTCTAATCCCGTAAAAGTGAACCCTGTATATAACGAACTCACGGATATAATGAACGAAAATTTTGGTCCCGCCATTTTCCTATTGTACGCAATTTAATTAGTATAGTGTCAGTTTAATGTAATCGATTTTAGTCGATTTAATTCATTAATGATAATTTTTAATATATTTTATCATATTTTTAATACATCATTATTGAATACGCATTGCAACTAATGAATTATACATTTTGTGAACTCTAGCAATTTTCTTAACGGTTCGGATATAGCGAACCACCGGATAAAGCGAACGAAACCTTTGGTCCCTTGAATTTCGTAATAATAGGGTTCGACTGCAATAACAAATGTTTAAGGAATGTCTATTTTTATTTTTTTCAATTGCTAAAAATTTGTTTTCCACCAATCATATTGATATTCATAAGATGTCTGAATAGTGTGGTTATTTTAGCTTTCCCAAGTACCAATCAGTTTCATGGCGGTATAATCCTCAGATTTTAATTACATGTGCAAATAATCCTATTCACCGACAAACAAGAGTCTTGGGTTAACATTGTGATTCATATATTAATACTTGTACGAGTTTTATTACTCAAGCGATCGATAAATTTTGATTACAGGCAATATACGGTTCCCAATAGGTATTTCAGGGTTTTTGCATATAAATAGATGTTCCAATCATGTTCTAACGTTACTCACTTTTTCTTAATTATTATTTCAAAATGATTTTCAAAGTCATACTGCATACCTATTTTTATTTTATTTTATTTTAATTTATTTTTTTCTTATATATTTATTTTTATTTTTTTCTTTTATTTTATTTTAATTTATTTTTTTCTTATATATTTATTTTTATTTTTTTATTTTATTTTATTTTAATTTATTTTTTCTTATATATTTATTTTTATTTTTTTATTTTTATTTTTATTTTTGACGGGAGGCAGTGGCTGCTTTTCGACTATTTACCGGGCATGACTGCCTCGCTGCTCTTCTGTGTCGTACTGGCGCTCTTACTCAAGCTGCCTGCCCCCTGTGTGATAAAAACAAGCCTATAGACAAACACCACCTGCGTGTCTGTGGAGCTCTCCGTGGAGATACTTATTTATTTATACAAATGCCAGTCATTTGGCCACTAAGCCATTAGCCCTAGTCTAGCTTCCCAATACTTCAGAACAATACAATTAAAAGCCAGTAATGCAGTACATTCGTCGATATGCTTGTTATCCATACATTGTATGCTTCAGTCACACACATCTGCAGTAGGTACCCCGCCCCCCGACACTTGTTGACACATGTCACGTTCCAGGACCGTGACTAATCGACCCTACAAGACCATTCAACAAAGCGATGTGGAACACGACTGTCTTCCAGACATTCCCCCATTTAGAACCCCCCAAACCCCCGCCCTCAAGGTCCCTCGTATCCCTTTGATCAACTGCGGAAAAAAACCGCTTTGGCGAGGGATCGCTAGAAAGCCACTCTACGGAGCGGTCCCCTTAAATCACTCATTTCCCCACAGTATACTGTGCAGTGCAGATGTGTGTGACTGAAGCAGTACAGAGTCACATAGAGTACAGACAGGAGAGTCTCTAAGACCAATTCATGAACACAAATCAAATGTTCAAGGGAATACGAGGAAGCGAGGCAACGCTGTGACAGATTTAGTGTTAACCAGGGTGCAACACGAGGAGGCCTGTCACTTTGCCACCGTGGAGAAACTGATGTTTCTAGATATTGGGAGGTGAGAAGACTCTTGGGGCGATAACCTTTGGTTATCTCTTGAACTTTTAGATGTTATCTTTGCTGATGTTTCTTTTTTTTTGTATTTACTACTTGTTTGTATACTATGTTCATGTGCCCCAGCCATTGGAAATATATATAAAGAAATTAATTTGTCGTATAATTTAAGAGTAAATCTTAACATTATATTTAAGTTTTACTGATTTTAACTCGTCTTGACAAGTTTTCTAACTTGATCAAATAAAAAAAAAGTTCTAATTAAGAACTATTGGCATATAAATGAATTTTTCTAAAAATAAAATACCGATTGTTTTTCTTTTAAATCCATACACGGGCAGGTTCTCGTAGATAATAACTAGAATTTATAATGTCGAAGCTGTTAATATTTAACTTACTAAAATACCCAGAGGTTAATAACAATTAATTCACTAATATTAATCACACAGAGTGAGTCAAATATATGATTTAATCCCTTTGTTTTTATATATTCAGTTGTCAAATCGACTAGCAGAGGTATACAGTTAAGTATAGAATGAGTATAAGCTACCATGCAGTGAGAGTGTGGTCGATTTAGACTTAACTTTTGTGGAATTATTGTGCAAAATTTGGAATATGACTGACTTGTATATGAATAATGTTATTTGGTGAGAGGTTAGCGTGTGCTTTGTAACTAAAACGGCAGAAATCTTTGCCAAGCATTGTGTCAAAGATTATGACGTGGGAAGGATATTGACAATTATTTGCCTCCAAAGACAGAATATGGGGACTAACTAAGACACAACATAAGACTACAGAGCAGAAAATAGCAGCAGAGGTCCACTTGAGTCGAAATGATCCTGTTCATTTATAACAGTTCGTTGGCAGCTGCATAAATCCTGTATGTATGGTCGTCTGCAGTCCAGAAGCCGCTCATCAATGGAAAACAAATATGCACCAGGTGGTGTCCCGATCATAAAATATGGACTGAGAATAATTAGCAAAGTGCCACATGGTCGAATGAATCGAACTTCGTATTGTTTCGTGTTTCTAGTATGGTAAACATTTAATGAACACTTTCCAAAGTATACTGTTACGTCTTTTTGGTGCTCCTGTCAAGCATGACATTGGCTCTGTGATGCTATTGGGTACTACCTTATGGTATTTTCTAGGACCCGTGATTGAATTTTTCTACGTTCAGGGACTTCGGATGCCTAGGAAATGACTCTAGTGGACCATGTATATCCTATGATGTAGATGTTTTACCTTAATGACTGTCCGTAAATGAAACAAAATAACGCCCCCGTTCATTGAGCGACACGTTTCAGTATATGATTTGAAGAACATAAGGATGAAATACAATATCTATCCCGCACACCTTAATTTTCTCACCTTTATGTTATTCAACATATGAGGAAAATTTGAAGATAAAAGCTTAATCCCGTTCATCTCCAATATCATCCGAACAGTTAGGACACACGTTCAACAACGAATGGTGACAAATTCCTATACCATATGTATTATTTTCCCAAGTCGAATTCATGCTCTTTCCAAGCAAAATACGGAAGAACTCTTTATTGATGAAATATTCTACTGAAAAGGTCATTACCATGTTTATAATAACTTGCTTTCTTGATTGTGTGTTTGTGTGTTTGTCAAGTACAAATTTGTGTGTTTGTGTGTTTGTCAAGTACAAATCTTGCAATCTATTTTTAGCTATCTTCCCGACTAGATAGACATTTTAAACTTTTAGAATAGCTCAGAACACGATGACAATGTATTTTTTAATACTTTTAGCTATCTTTAAGCAGAATTAAATTAACTTTCAGTTATTTTCAGTTAATTTTGTTTCGTAGACTAGTGCAGTCATCTATTGGCCGGAACGGAAACGAACAGTTAAATGCAAGTTAACTTCCAATTAACTTCATTTTTTTTCAAGTTGATGGGATAATTCAAAATTTTTTTTAAAATGTATTTATTAATACATAGCATTATCAAGTTTATGTGATTCAACAGAAAATTTAAAAACATGGTATATAGAAAGTTCTTTTTATCTTGTAATTTATTTTTTTCATTATTTTGAAAAACCCTGCACCTTGCAATTTAATATCATTGTTGAAAATATAGTATTCAGCAGAAAGGCCTCTACTCCAACATAAAAATAATATTACTTAAATATACCAATATTCTGTTTTTGAAATTTTATATGACGTTCTAGAATACTTTACAGAAAAAGAAAATGGAAAACACAATTGGTAATTTCCAAGGTTATTGAAGTCCAGCTTACCCAGAAACCATCGACCGAAGTTTCGCACTTGTTTTTAACACTTTAGTATGACATAGTCGATAAGTTTGCTGAAAGGGGATTTAAATGAGGAATTTTTCTAAATTAATTCTGGTGACACTTGCAGTCATCCAACGCACAGAGGAATGCACTATCGCCTTTTCCGAATAGCAGTATAAACTGTAAAGTGCTCATTGAACTACAATTTATCAGTTGTTCTTCCTTCTGTGGAAGAAATGCTTCTAGCAAATTGTAACAGTAACATATTGAGATGTTAAGCCTGACGTATAATGTACAGCAGAAAATCGTGGTTCACTCTGGTACTGGACTCAGTAACAATTGAACGAACAGTTACAATTCTAAAACATTCGACAGTCATACCAAATAGTATGTAGAGAAAATTTTGAAAAATGCATATCTGAGTTATACTGTATTTATAGCATATTTAAAAATTAATACATTTGCCATATTCTTTATTAGTTTTATTCTAGTATGCGTGACAATTTTTGAAATCTTAATTTAATATTGGTTTAAAACATTTTTTTTAAAATCTGAATCGTAAAATTAAAAAAAAAATTCTCGGATATAATTTAAATGTCAAAAATATGAATCATAAAATTACTGTATTTAAAAATTTATACCTTAAAAAAATTTTTAAAAAATGAAATCAGATAAGAATCAGCGTATAAAATTTCTACGCTTGAAACCTGATAAAGTAAGAAAAGAAGTCTTATGGTTAAAATATCAATTAAAAGTTCATTTTGCGAGAACATTTCCGAAGTTCAAAATAATTTTAAATGAAAATTTCAGTAAATACTCTTTAAGCGATTTTATCCAACTTTTATATACACGTACGTACGAAAATTATTTTTTTCCCAAAAAAGTTTCTCTCAACATTAGCAAAAAGAGAAATTATTTCAAACTCATTGCAGACTGAAAATGTGAGATAAGTTTAATTCTTCGAAAACTCATTCAGAAGTTAATGACTCTTTGCGAGGGAAACTGTAAAAATCCAGATCTGAAGTTACTCCAAACTCGAACAAAACGTAAAAATAAGACAAAAGTCAAGCGCTTAAAAAACCAATTAAAATTTTAGGGCAATGACAGTCGCAATCGAAAGGTAGTCTAGAAAAAAATGAATGTTTAAATTACCTAGGAAAAAAGGTATTGTAATGCTTTACAAATCAACAACTTTAAAAGCACTATTTTAGTTCGATGCAAATGTTTTTTATTCTCAAGAGAAAAAAACATTGCATGTACATATATATATATATATATATATATATATATATAAGGACTTTCATAAAATGTCTTAAAATATTTACTTATAATTTAACTTATTGATATGTTTTGCAAATTATAAAAATTGATTTTCGAATTTCAAATTATTCTTTCTTCAGACAAGTTATAAAATTAAATTATTTTCACTTATTAATATAAAGTTTTATAAATTATAAAAATGTAATAGATAATAATGTAGTGAACATTTTATTTTGTAAGACATAAGCCTATAAACATTTTTTAAATCTGATCGTATAGATAACGATATTTCAATACCTAATTCATTTATTAAAAATTCGTTCAGACGTCTAGGATATAAATAATGTACATAATGGAACGACTGGAAGTCTATTCGTTGCAGAACTTTAAAAATATTTCCTTTTAAATATTTGATCACTTTTTTTTCTTTAGCAAAGAAAGCAGAAAGATTTTCATGAAATGTCTTGAAATGTTAAATTATACTGTTTTAAGTTATATGCTTTTAATACTATCATTTTTCATTTTCAACACAGTCTTTGTTCAAACAATTTATAAACTGTAAATGTAATATTTTTTAGTTAGTGAAATTTTACTCAATTAAAATGTAAATATTTATATAAATATACAATTTTTCATTTTTTTTTGTGAAAATGTATGATTAAAATTTTATAGATAGCGATATTTTTCGTTTCATGGTTTTATTGTTAAATTATATGTTCATTAGGACACATACGAAACAATCTAAATAATGAGGCGACTGGCAAACTATTCGGGACCGAAACAAGATTTTTGAATAAGAATTTTGCCTTAGGGACACTCAGGCAGTTTTATCTCTTCTTAAATCAAGTATGAATCAATAAATAAATAACTTTTATCATTTACGAAACTTCGTCGAACAAAATCTACAACAGTGCTTCGCATCTTATCGGCAACATATGAAAGCACTTTACTAGTAAAATTCGTCTCCATGACATCAGTATATCTATCATTAGTACCACTTACGAGTTTATCTGAGTACCTCCAGGGCAGAAAAAGTTTGGTGTAACATATTTCAATCTTGGTTAAAGTGAACGAGCATTTATTAAAAGCACTTTAACGAATGGATACATAAACTGAATTATTACAGTGATAGGGCAGGCTTCCCTTAAGTGTTTAATTAAAAATTTCGTCAAGAGTTTCTAATACTTTATTATCTTTATTCTGATAAACAAACTGCTCAAGAACTTTCCTCGGGGTTACTTAATGTATTTTATGACGATAGTTACAACAACAGACTTCAGAAATATGTTATATCTCAGAGTCCAAAGGCACATAAAAGAAACAGTAATATACGAAATAACCTAGCTAAACTTTCTTACTTTGGATGTAATTTACGCACACACCCGAATACATATGTATTTATTTATTTACTTATGTTTGTATATATATTTGTGTTTTTTTATTTAATGTCCCCAAACCCTTAATATACGGTTCTCACTATTTTATAAAATCCGTATCCTATAAGTTACGCTGCTTAACTCACACATGTCACCGTATTATGGACACAAGCGTGGAAACATACGTTTATCTGGAGGTGAAAAGCCTATTCATCTGGAGCACAAAATCTCAACGCAGAATCTAAGTTTAGAATCAAGCGGTCTTTCCAATTTACAATGGACTGACGTGCGTAATGTGGTTACAAACGGCACTGAGATCGCCTCCTGACAGCAAGCGTTTTGAGATGGCTTAGATGATGAAAGAGAGTATTAGTGTGGAAAAATGGCTCTGGTCTAAAACATATATATATATATATATATATATATATATATATATATATATATATATATATATATATAAGTATTTACATACATATAAATATATATACATATAAATAATGCAATGATATAATCTAACTTATAACAATGTCTTTTACAAATATTTTGAAACCTGAGGACAAAGTCATTAAACATACAGAAAAAAGGGGAAAATTCAAAATTCTCTATAAAATGACTTTTTTTAAAAATTGGAGTTTATATATATGTGAAATTTTTATTTAATTCAATATACTAAGGGTTTTCTTTATTTCTAGTAAAACTCACATATTAAAATTTATATTATTCGAAAAACTTTTTTAAAAATCATAATACTGGTATATCTATTACTCAAAAATGGGAATGTTACAAATCCTATACCACCGTTTTGTAATGAAATGCTGAAATTCAATAACGCTTTTACAAGAAAGAGTACAAATCATACATATTTGTAATACCGTTTCTTCACTACGGAAATTTGTCCTTCCTATGTTTGGCTATTGGCCAGAAATCAAATTTACAAGCGCAATCAAAATGGAGAATGACAAGGATACTTCAATGATGGAAAAGTCTGCCATACATAATGAATGATGAAGTGTATTTTAGTACAAAACTATCACAACACCATAAAGATTTCACGCAGTGGAATATTAATACATAATTGTTAACAAATATGTAGTATTTTTCACGTAAAGCTTGGTAAGTTCGGCTAATACGCTTATAATTCTTGAAGAAGTTCTAAGATTAGAAAAAAAGAGATAGCAGTACTTTTTTTCGTTAATTAAACCTATGAGCGTACACTGAAGTAAATATTAAAAAAAGTAAACGATAAAAAAATCCTTTGGTAATATAAAGTAAATTAGAGATATAATGGTTTCTACTTAATACTTTAGTCATGAAAAGAGTAGATTAGGAGAGTAAATCAACTAACTTAAATTCAATTTGTATTACAGAAAAATATTTATATTTGTCTGAGTTGTATCTAAACAAATCATATGAATATAAATGTTATTAGTTCAAACACAATACCTCTGTATTTCTCATAGGGCAGCGATAACTTTGAATGCCCATGGAAAGATATTTTTTATTAATCAATATCGAAAAATGCTAATATTTTACGACAAACCATCTGCATAAAGGAGTTAAAAATTTGCTTGTTTGAACTATACCCATTTTGAATTGTATCTCTTAACTTATTGATTTTACAATGAAAAATGGGGGTTCCATTCGAATTTCGTTTCTGTTATCTCTGTTGTGAAAGAGGGATCTTTTAATCATGATAACTATTTCTTTTCTTCAAAATATTAGCGCTTAAACTAGATAGAATTTTGAGTTTCCTACACTGTAAATATGTAATGGTGTTTTAAATATATATATATATATATATATATATATATATATATATATATATATATATATATATATATATATATATATATATATATATATATATATATATATATATATATATGTATATATATATGTATATATATGTATATATATATATATATATGTATATATATGTATATATATATATATATGTATATATATGTATATATATATATATATATATATATATGTATATATATGTATATATATGTATATATATATATATATATATATATATATATATATATATATATATATATATATATATATATATATATATATATATATATATATATATATATATATGTCGGTTAATTGTCTGGATGATTTAGTATTACGCATGCATGCTGTTTAGATATTTTACAAAAATGGAAGTATAACTAGAAGGGTACGAAAGAACTTTAAGATACAAATCGGGGACACCCAAAAGAGATTAATTCGCTACCCAGAAAGATTGCACCTTGAAACAACATTTAATTTCTTAAATGTTGAATTTCAGGGCTATTTTTATTAAACTGACACTACTCAGAGCCATCTGTAGCGCGTTCTATCAGCCGGAATTCCACCAAAATTGATAGAGGGACTAAGTACGACGTGTTAAGGAGTATCCGAGAAAAAGAAAAGAGTTCCAAAAATCGCCGATAGGGGAAGATATGGCACTCTTTTTGTCGGCGCACCCGAGAATTTGCACAAAACGCAAGTAAAACACCAAAATGCAAATTCACGAAAACGTAGTCGTCAGCAGCATCAGTAACAAAGATCAGGGGTCAATACCGAAAAAGTTGTAATAAGCAGACAAATGAATAAAAAACAAATTCACTGCATCACCGCTTTAAGCAGTAAATTCCCTTCTCCCTCCTTAATTGTGACCACCATGCTGGTGGACGACTCATTGCATCCTGAACACTAGGTTCTCAACGGCCGAGCGTAAGATGTCACCAGGAATGTTCTTCACAGTTCCGGATATGTTGTCCTTTAGGGCCCCCGAGTTAAAGACTCCACCAAGATACACCTTGGACTTTAAATAACACCACAGAAATAAGTCATATAGGTTAGATCCGGGGAGCGAGGTGGCCACGGAATTGGAAAAAAACGACTGATGACCCTTTCTTCTGTAAAGCGACAGCGCAATAGATTCCGCACCGATCCTTATAGATCAAAATACTGACGCTTTTGTCGACTACGTAATCATGAATTTGCATTTTGATGTTTTATTTGAGTTTTATGCAAATTCTAGTGTGTGCCGACAACAACATCGCCACATCTTCCCCTATTGGTGAGTTTTGGAACTAACTTTTTTTCTTCTTGGAAAGTCTTTACCATGTTGTCCTTGGTTCCTCCATCAATTTTTACGGAATTCCGGCTGATACTGTCCGACCACAGTAGGAAGAACCACGGTTGGCATAGTGCCAAGACGATTCTATTCACGCTGTAGGTAAGGCTGCTTAGGAAGGAGGGGGAAAAGTGTCGTATTCTCTCGACATTCTTTAGAATCGGTTACTAACTGCGCTTGCTTGCTTTTTCCTCGTCTGTTATTTTGATTATTATATTAAAATTAATGGATCCTTTACCCAACACAACTGCTCGGAATATTCCGTGGTGATTGTAAACGTATAATACACAATGTAATTAAATTGTGTGATAAAGAAGCACTAGAAGGAAATGTTATTGTTCAAGTTTCGCAATCCCTAAAGAGAGCTAGTAAAATGACCGGGATATCAATGTCCAGTGTAAAAAGAATACGCAGAGAAGCAAAGGGTGAAGAAACTCCAAAATTTGATCTCCGAGGAAACGTCAGAAAAAAAGAACCACCGAAAACGTAGCTTTAGATAATTTTGATTGTGATGTAATCCGAAAATATCCACTCCTATAAAACTCCTATTTTTTAAATAGATTTGCTTCTTTCTTTTTATTATTTTGAAATTATTATTCACATATTCCATCAAAAATAAAGTTTTAAAAAATAACTTTAAAATTGCGGACAAAAAGCAGTCTGAAATGCATTCCGTATTTCATAAACAAACACATCTGAAAATATGACGTTTTCCCCTATTTTCTAAGTAGACTACCTTTTCTCGCGCATGCGCAACAGCTTCCAGGGACCTTGCTTCCGTGGTCGGACAGTAGATCCCGCTATAGGTGGCTCTGAGTAGTGTCAGTTTAATAAAAATCACCCTGTATAACGACGTTTAGGGAATGCCCAATGAAAGATTATAATTACTCCACACCTTAAAAAATGTCCTAAATTAGGAAGATTTGAATTGAATTAGCTTCGAAAGAGGCGGAACATCAGTATTTGTAAATGGAAACTAGTTTTTAATCATATGCGACCTTTTAAATCATATTTCTTAATATATTGATCAATTTCACTTAAGATTCAGTTTCTTTACAAATTTTGTTTGTCTATCTACCGGCTGTTTAATGAACATTTACTATCTATAAAACTATTGCTTACGTCTAAACAGAAGAGCAGAAGATTTGGCAAGAATTCATTTTCCCATGTAGTGATTCACAAACAGCATATAGCAATTGCTGTCATTCTTTATCACGTATTTCCCAGTCTATTGATGAATTATATTAGATAACAGATTGCCTGTCAAATTTCTTTATTCCTTTTGAACTGGCAATTAAAGAAGTAACTTTAGTTTACTGTAGAAATATTTAAGTTTCAAAAGAATAACATTAAGCTGAATATGAGGCTTTCTAAAGAGAAAAATGGAAAGAAAATACAGATTATTTTTCAAAGGCGAAGAGCAGTCAAAAATATCATAAACACTATTTCAGTGTATCTCAGAGAAGTGAATATCTATAAAAAATCAGATATATTTTCAACTGTTTCAGAGAATTTTAAGAACAAGTTTAAATCATAAAATGAATTATTTCTAGATAAACCTTTATTTTGGTGTAGAATTTGAAATTAACGTGAATTCTTCATAACCAATGAGAAAAAAAATCACAACTCGTGCAATTCCGTAAAATTTATAATTAAATTTGTAGTACGATAAATGAACATATTTACAAAGTAACTGTAAAAAAAAATACAAAATTACCAAAGAATTTCACATCAGCTAAAATAAATAAAAATAAAACAGCGAAACACTTAAATAGAGAAAAGAAGAATCAATTCACTGAAGGAAAAAATAAAAAAAAGAAGAAGATTGGGGAAAATACTCTTTAACGCATAAATGGAAACTAATTGCCTATAGTGGAAATCCTCCCATCGATAAAGAAATTCAGAAAACAAATTTTAATTCATGTAAAAAAGAAGATAACAAATGTAGGTCTGGGGAGAGATTTCAAAGATAAAAGTGTTGAAAAGATACCATAAAAACTGCAATAAAAATAATCAAACTTAATGTTCATATTTCAAAATGAAAAACTATAAAATTCTCATAACAAACTTCTTTGAGAAGGAAAAAAAAATCCAGATGTAAAACTGGATTACTAAAATACTATTTATGAGGCAATTTTCATAAAATGCCGCTCGAATTATAATAAACTCTGTTTTTTTCTCCTTTTTCTTCTCCTCAACCCTAAATTACCTTTAGGTTACTTTTAAAGTAGAAAATGTGGTGATATCTAAAACTGTTTAAAGCGAAAGCTTAATTTCTTTGTTAAAATGTTCTTTCGCGAAGTAGCTATAATTATTGTGGTCCCCATTTACTACTTTGAAAGATTTTAAAGAGCATTTTGAAATGGAAAACGATAACGATATTAAGATTGTATCATTTTTGTCATTGCAAAAAGAATAACGTAGACTGAACCATTGAATAAAGAAGCAAATTTAAGGACAATATTTTGCGTACAAAAAATTAACGCTATATTTTGCAGTGTTAGGGGACAGAAGACTTTCAAAATTGTGAAATTTGTCCAAAAATTCGATATTTTTTATATTATTGAATTGGGAATCTACGGACGAGTAAGAATGTGTTGCAAAAAGATTTTTTAATTTCTGTGATTACTTTCCTAGTTACAGGAATTTGCATTTAATTTAGATATTATATGGTTACTAATAGCAATAACTTTAACTATGTTTTTCTCAAAATAAAAATTCTCGTGTTATACGAATATTCAAACTGCTCCAGGCGCATTTCTAATTATCGCATTGCTTTGAAATTCAAGTTTTATATACTTAACTGTATATAAAATAAATCTTATTGAAAAAATTATTCTTTGTAGCTCAGAATTTCTAAATTTTGTACTTGAAAAGATGATTTATAGGTATTTTGCGTAATAAAAAGTGTGTTTTCACTATTATTATTTTTTCTGTTTATATTTTTAATGAATGCTTAAAATAAGCAATAAGTTTCATTGTTATTTCTATGAGGTATCCTGCAAATAAACATTACCATATTATATGCAAAAGAAATGATTCTGGAACATTTTTAATTAGGCTAATTTTTGAAATAATTAATAATTAATAATTCATAAATTATTAATATCTGATCTTTAAATTTTAACCACTTTTACATATCTATGGTACTAATCACATATTCAAATTTTAAGCAAATCCATTCTAAACAAAAAAAAGTTAGGTTTGAAGGTCCACTATCCCCTTAAAAGTCAATATATTTCTTAAAGAGTTATATCAAATAAAAGAAAAATAAACCCTTCAAGGTAAATCACGCCAGAATTTTTACCACATTAATTTCTTTATCATCGTCAATATGCAAATTCAAAATGAATTTTTATAATATATAACTTTTAACGATATATACAAAGAAGTGCCAAAAAGTTCTGATACCTGTCTAATGCCTGATAGGTCCACTCCTGTATCGTAGAACTGCAGAAACATGACTAAACTATGACACCCCGAACACTCTGAGGCAGTCCATAAACATAGTCCATAAAGATCCATAAACATCCAAATCAGTCCATAAACATCCAACTACGCCTCTTGAACAGGGTTTCACGATTTTTCCTAGATGGTGAATTCACACTTTGAACGAATCACTGCGAGGAATTCCAGATATGTTCAATAACTTTTAGATCCTGTGTACAGGGCATCCATTTCTTGATTAGAAACGCCTAGGAGTGTTTCTCAAACCATAATTTGGTGGATGTGTGTTGTGGCATATTCTCTTCTTGGAAGACCTCAAAACCATAAGAATAGACGCAAGACAGGAATGATTGCCATACATCACAAAGGATGTTAACGTAAACATTCACGTGTCAGAGAAGTTGGAGGCGTACGAGGGGCCCGTATTCGTGCCAGCTTTTACGCACCCCATGGTATTACTGAACCACTAACATCCTCTACAGTCCCTTGTTGACATGTTGGATTCATTGATTTACGGCTTGTTCTTAACACGCAGTGACTCCCATCTGCTAGAATCAGTTGGAAACGAGACTCGTTGACCAAGCTACTCATTTCCAGTCTTCCGATGTTCAGTGGCCCCTGGTGCTCCATGAGCTCAGGTGTTCCTGAGCTCATACGAGGAACAAAGTTCTGTTCTGTGAGGAAAGCGACAGCATCTAGGATGGACTTCTGATATTAAAGGTCATGAAATGTAGTGAAAGTTGTAGAGTCCTCAAGCCAATGTTTGTAGAGGCCTCAGCATTAAATTTCGACATTATTTACGCTAAAGGTACACTCTTTTAGTTTCATATGATTCTCGTCGGAAAATGCCGGTCACAGTAATGCAGAGTCTTTCGACAGCCACAATTTGCAGTAGGTTATGTGTTTCAAGATTTATCTTTGAAATGGTCGGATGCGAAAATCTAATTTTTGTCTGTAACTCCGAAATGTCGTTACCCATCTTACGAGCAACAACTATAATACACGGTTGAAATTCGCTTAGTGAAGGTCACCGACAATGCTGTCTACGAAATGAGATATTTAAGCTTCCACAAATGACTGTCTTCATATATACACTGCTTGCAGACAAAACAATTTACAAGAAATTCAGTGTCACGGAGAAATTTTAATGGGATCATTTATCCCAGTTAATTTGCAACATTAATGTCTATTAAACACTCTTTTATGTACTTCGAGTAATTTACAAAGTGAGATTTATTGTAATAAAAATTCATTTTCAGTATTGCAGAATGATTTACGTTGTAATTTGGACAACGTTGTTTAAACCATATAGAAGTGGGGCATTATTAAAAGAGTACAATACGTCCGAAAGGATTATGATGATAGCTGTAACGTCACTGTTGGTAATGAAAATGTAAGTTACCTAGAAATATCCGCTTCATACCTTTTCCTATGGCAATAGATTTTAACAACTGTTTATCGTCCAAAACTGATTGCAAACAGGCCTAGATGATAAATCTAATTTAAGTAAAGGGTGTATTTATAACATCCGTGTGAGGACTAGTGATGCAAAAAAAAATAAGGAAATTAAATTGAGGCATGACATATTTTCACAATCATAACCAGAAGCTTGCAATGACATCACTCATTAAAGTGTACAAGCTCCCCCCTCCTCTCTCTCTCTCTCTCTCTCTCTCTCTCTCTATATATATATATATATATATATATATATATATATATATATATATATAATAAATACGACTATCAATGTATAAAATTGATGTGAAAAATATATTTATAAAAAAATCGTAAGGAATATTTTTATAGACCAAATAAAGTAAAATAAAATATTCAAATTAAATGTAATAGGACTTACTAAAGAATATAGTACAGTTAATATAGTACAGTTTGAGAAACATACAATCTTTTATTGTATTTTAATATATTTTTGGATAATGTCCAATCATCTGCCACATTAGCAAGAAGAAAAAAATATTTGTCTATTTAGTTGTTATGCACGAGACGATACATTTATTTAAAGTACCAGAAAAAGAAATCGCGTGATCAGCATTTAATAAATTAAATTCTAAAAATTCCTCCTTATAAATTCACCAAAGATGAGAAAATGGAGGTAAAGATTCGAAAAAGATTTTATTTTGAAGGAATATTTATGGTCTTTCTCGTGATATAAATGTTATAACCCTTAAGTTATTATTTTAAATGCAAACTTAAAAAAAGTTACTAAAACAGCTCAAAAATTTAATTAAAAAAAATCTAAGAAGAATTTTTCAAAAATCTTTCTTAGTGCCCACTATAAGAAGTATCACCATGCAAAATTTCAGCCCTTTAGGGCCAGCTGTTTGGTCTGTGCGTTGTATGTCAGTGAGTCAGTCAGTTACGGAACTGTTATATATATATATATATATATATATATATATATATATATATATATATATATATATATATATATATATATATAATTGGCAAATCTATTCCTTTAGAAGTCAAAAAACACAATACCAAATGTGCAGAATTTCTCAAGGGAATTACCCACGAGTCTTTACACTTCTTTCTTTCAACTGTTAAACTTTTTTGAAATTCTTCTTCTGCCGTTAGAGTCATTAAGTTCAATCACCATTTGCATATTCTCCACAAAACTTCCCCCATTTAATCAATCATATAATCTTGTAGATGATTATTTTCACCCACTTCTTTCCAAAGTCTCAGTTCTTTTAAATAATTCGATTCCTTTTCCTTAATTGTACATTTGGTTTTTCACGAAATTCATGAGAAAAGTAAAAAAAAAAAATCATAAGTAATACGTATTTCTTCTTTTAGTATTGTGATATTCTACAATCTATGAAGATATAGAAAAAATTGGCGGTAAAAACAAAAGATAAATTGTCTTTCAGGATATTTTACTATTTCAGAATTACCGAGTGAATAAAAATGGTTTAAAACAAGTTCAATCAACCTCTGTATTCTGATTCTTCAACTATTATGCAAATTGAGTTGACTTACTTTCCTGAATAAAAATAATAGTACAAAAAAGTTATCGAATTAATTGCCCTAGCTGAATAAGAAGTTTTGGCTGTAATTTTTCTCCATCACTTCCAAATTCCTTGTATTCTTCTTTAAACGGCTGGAAAGCACTGATACAGTATAAACCAAAGGAAATTAACTGGATATATGAAAAAAATATATCTGAGTTGTTGTAATTTGTAGAATTTCTAATACATTTCAATTACAAGCAGACAGAATAAAATAGTAATGCAATCTTCCTGTGGTAGTTTATTTAATACGATCTGTCTACTGATAAATTAGAGTTTATAGCATGGGAAAGAACTACACAAACTCTACGAAGTTAAAACCTATTATTTTTTTATGTATGTATATATATATATATATATATATATATATATATATATATATATATATATATATATATATATATATATATATATATATATATATATATATATATATATATATATATATATATATATATATCTTTTATTTCTTCAATTCCACTATGTCTATACTAAAAATTACTAATAAGTAATTAAGCTAACTATATAACAGAATGTCTATACTGTTAGCTTTGCTACATGCATGAATTTTAGAGGTCAACATGAATTTTATACTGCTGATTTTATTAATTCCTCTGCCTTTAAGATTCAATCACAAACATACATACAAAAATACACACACACACACGTATTTGTGTATATATATATATATATATATATATATATATATATATATATAGATATATATATATATATATATATATATATATATATATATATATATATATATATATATTTATTTATTTATTTATTTATTTATTTATTCCGTTAATAGTTATTTTCTATGTGTTTAATAATTTTATTAAAATATTACCATTAATTCAAAATGCAGTGTACTTGAATATGTCCTATTATACGATGCCACTGGAAAAAAAATATAGTGCTGAATTAATTTATAATGATGATGAATTCATAGCGATGAATTCACTCAGAGATTTATCTGTCGGCATTATTTTATCTGTTTAAAAATGAAGACGCAGTGAAATTTGCGAAATTGAACAATATGAGATGGGTAGGTCATCCTTTGAGGATTGATTCAGAGAGAGCACCATTGGAAGTTTAAACTGCAGGCCCCTTCTTTGAAAGGCGTAGAGGAAGAACAAAATCGTGATGGAGGGGCTGTCTGGATCCGGGCTTAAGTGCCAGGCAGTATACGCATTGCAGATTCAAGGCTGGTGAGATGGTAGTTTGGGGAAAACTTCTACAGCAGTACAGGGCCAACGTGGGTTATTCATGCCAATTATGATGATGACTATTTTAACTTTATGGATCACTTTGATTGAACATCAAGCACTATATTTCATCGCAAATTTTTAATTGTATAATAATTACAAATTTTCAAATGGCCTTTAAATGCAATAATTCAATTAATATACCATCCATTAAAGTACTTTAATAAACGCTTGTTTACTTTTACAATAAAAGCGATGTTATACCTCGAAACCTCTAATATTGATATATTAAAAATGTTATACCGTAAGCTCTTTCTGCCCTCTTGACACTCAGATAGTCTGAGACTATATATATATATATATATATATATATATATATATATATATATATATATATATATACAGAGGCTGTTCGCACATTTTTTAGACGATTTTGGTAAGTGGTAATAAAAAATCGTTTACTGCAAAAGAAATAATTGCAATTGTACTATGTTTTTAAAAGTCAAAATTATATTCTGCGGCTTGAAAGTTTTGTTTTTATTCAAAATGGCGTTTTTAACAAAGCAGAGGTTCGAAGGCTACATTTATGCTCTTTCCGAAGAGAAATATGCATACTCCGTTATCCAAAAACGATGTGAGAGTCATGGTTTTGTGATATCTAAAGCGATGATAGGTAATATCGTCAACAAGAAAGGAAAAAAAACGTCAAATTGGAGCCTCAAGTGGTACAAAAATTCCAAACAAGTATCCAAGGAAAAAACGGACATCTTCGACTATTGCAAAGGTACGTTGTTTAATGTTAAAAGAAAATCCTCCTAGTCAAAGGACAGTTGCAAAATCATTAAAATGCTCGGTGTCCACTGTAAAAAAAATGATAAACGTTGATTTAAATCTTAAGAAAGCGAAAAAACGCAATGTGCATCGTCTTCTTCCAAATCATATCGCTGAACGCAGGACACGCTGCAGAATTCTGTATGAGAAACACTTAACCAAAGAAAAATTTAAAACAATTGTCACAATAGATGAGTCATGGGTGTATTTAAATGATTGCAACAAAAAAAGAGCCATTTATTATCATAAAAGGGGAGAAAAAAATTTAAGTACATGGTTCAAAGAATCGAAAGAAAGTTTTTCTAAGGAATTCATGATTGTTGCTGGTTTTCCTTATAATGGCAAGTTAAAAATAAAGAGAGTGGAAAAAAATGTCAAGATTAACTCCAAATACTATCAGGAACATATTTTATCGCCAATTTTTCTGAATGAAATACCATCGCTTTACCCACACTTCAATCAATCTGTGAGACTCCATCAGGACAAAGCTAGCAGTCACACATCAAAATCCACTGTAAATTTACTAAAAGAAATGGAACAAAAACTGGTATCAAGGCCATACCCTTCACTGATATCCCTACTAAATCTCCCGATGTATCACCTATGGATTTTTGTGGTTTCGGACTTTTAAAATCTGCATTATCCAAACGTCGTCCCAAAACCCTTACAGGACTCTGGAAAGCTGTTCAGGAGGAATGGGATAGAATATCTCTTCTGACACTTCAAAAGGCATTATTATCCTGGAAATCGCGGTGTTGAAAGATAGTTCAGAATAAGGGATGTCAAATAGAACATTTAAAACACAAGAATTTTATGTAATTTAGTTTTGTGAATACAATATACATCGTCTAAAAAATGTGTGAACAGCCTCTGTATATGCTTTTTACGTTGAGTTTATCTTTCTCGCAAAACCCCCTTACTATTTGAATAAAACTATTAAATCTTCTTACCATTACCTTTAGTAGTTTTATAATTTACAGTTATATTCCTTACTTTCAGGTCATATTTCTCGAACGAAATCGCAAATGGCATAATATTATGTTCAACTATGTTTCTTTTTAAGATTTTCTATAGTTATGAATTTGGACTGAGTTTCCTTCGTAATAAAGTAAGAGAAGTATAAGTTGATTTTTGAACCTTAAAACGCTTTTTAAGAATGTTTTCCTCTGATGGTTTCTCGAATGGTTTCGACTAGGCTTCTATCATTAGAAGAAATCTGCTAATAAATTTTATTAAACTGACCTCGTGTCAGATTCCTGTAGTGTACGTTTTGTGCGATAATTCAAATGCACAGTGAAAGACTGAATTTATATCTAACAATATGTATGATTAACATTTACATATGTATTAACATGTATCATTAATTTGTGCATATACCTATCAAAGTGTATCATCAACATGTACCCGTATCATTAACATGCATTATCAACATGTACGTATATCTATCAATATGTAAGGCACTTGTTTTCAGTTGAAATAGAAATAAATACAAGCCACGATTGCTATTCCTTAGAGGTTTCTGCAGAAGGCAACTGTAATTTATGCATACTACGTGATACTGTATTGGAAAAAAATACGTGAACAGTGTGTAAACGAAGCAAATTTCACATTTCAGTCGTAGTATTTGATTTACGTACGGTAATAAGTTTTTAACATTTCCCAATGATCTGAATGTATTCTAACTTAGTGTTTTTGTTCGCACACACGAAAACTTTATTACCGTTATTATTATTATTATTATTATTATTATTGTTATTATTATTATTATTATTATTATTATTATTATTATTATTATTTGCTTCCTATGTAATCAGACTATTCAATTGCTAAAATATTCCACATAGTTTACAAATTTATTTTATTAGGTTTAAAGGAACTAAGGTCTAAAAAACTAAGGTCTAAAACCTTAGTTTGCATTTGTGTCTCTAAGATGTTTTAATAGAAAGAGTCCTTCTAACCTATACCCAGCGTTTTTATGAAATTGTACTGCTGAACTGTCACAATCCCTAACGAAATCTGGCACCGTTCTCGAATAAATGTCTGAAACATGACAGTTATTTTTCGCATGTGAAAGCAGTTCACGATCGCAGAAATGAGGAAAACAAGTTAAAGTTTCTCACTTCTGTCAATCAAAGCAGTCCTTCTTAAATTACGAATCCTATCATGGTACAGCATATGAAATGTAGAATCACTGAAATCTAGATCTGAAAGGGAGTGCTAGGGATGGTTTTGAGTATTTTTATTTTTTAGCTTTTACCTGCGATATCCTTCCTTATTAGTAGAAAAGTGCTTCCGAGCAGTAAAGAAAATATAAATTATATGTTTCTGGTTAAAATTATAAGTAGAAAAATATCACCTTTACGAGAAATATATTCTTTCAAAACAATGTTCCTACGTTAAAAGCATTGTTCCTTGAAACCCTTTCAGGGGCAACAACGTCATCTCCTTGCAGGGTGCAGATTTTTTTCCCGTTTTTTTTTTTACCTAAAGAATCTTGAAACATTTTCCAATTAAAGGTTGCAAAATGTTTTTATATCTTTAAACTCATAACAGATGGCAGTACTAACCATTTTCTGCTCATTTAACTGGATTACATTGAATGCAAGTGAAAAAAAGACTAGATTTTGGCGTTTGCACAGCGCAAACGACGCCCCTCAAAGGGTTAAGGCTGCTGCGTACTAACCCGAAGAATGTTTTGTTTTTAGGCAAGTGGTCCCTGATTATTAGTGGGTTAAGTAACTAGTAACAATCAGAGACACTAGTTAATATCTTACTACATACCGTTTAGAATTGAAAAAAAAACCATAAATCATACGTTTGACGGATAATAACTTTACCCATACACAGTAGTTTTACTTTGCAGTGTCTTTCCGCACGCAGCAGTAGATCAGAACATTAAATGAGGCGTTCTCTTTGAAAAGCAGGTAAAGGCCAACATTTCCAGAAAAGCATTCTTTCACTGATAAAAGGGTTTGTTCCAAGGCTAATGGCACGAAAAAGGAGGTAAGTGCCTGGCTCAGAATAAACCAAATTATCTAGGCACTTATCTTTGTATAAACGCCATTAGCCTTGGACCGCCAAACCCTTGTATCAGTAAAAATATACTCTTGGAAAATTTTGGCAATTACCCACTTTTCAACGGGAACGCCTCAAATCTATTTATCGGGACCGGATTTTAAAGATTTTCTCTTTTTTAGAATAATATGTCTAAAGTAAGGGTAATATCATCATTCCTTTTTTAACGCGGTCGGTACTTGTCTTTTCGATATCCGCTCATTTCTCTTGGTGTGAATTTGTTGGCTTCACCGTTGTGGGAACGTCATACAGGTGACCGTACATAAATCACTGTAAGGACACTTGTCCAAGAGCAACAGTTGGAATTCACAGTAGAGCGACTCTTTGGAACCAATAACAACTCTACGATAACTGCGGCGATAGTAACATCCTGAAGTCTTGTATAGGAACCTTCTTTATGTTTTCACTAGCTGAAAACCCGCGCTTCGCTACGGAGTACATTCGTAAATTAAATACAACGGTCAACGTATGCAATTTATGCCAAAAAATAAATATATATATTTATAATAAATGCGATGATCAATGTATACAATTGATGTAAAATATATATCTATCTCTATATATATATATTTATAAAAAAATCGTAAGGGATATGCATTTTTTTTGGATAATATCCAACCGTCTGCTGCATTAAAAAGAGAAAAAAAATATTTTTTTTGTCTATTTAGTTGTTACGCACGTGACGATAAATTTATTGAAAGTACCAGAAAAAAGAAATCACGTGATCGGCATTTAATAAATTAAATTCTAAAAATTAATCTTTAAAAATTCACCAAACATCAGGAAATGGAGGTAAAAATTCGAAAAAAAATTCATTTTGATGGAATTTTTATGATCTTTCTCGTGATAAAAATTTTATAACCCTCAATGTATTATTTTAAATGCAAACGTAAAAAAAGTTTAAAAACAGCTTAAAAATTTAATTTAAAAAAATCTAAGAAGAATTTTTGAAAAATCTTTCTTAGTGCACCCCTACACTATTAGAAGAATCGCCATGCAAAATTTCAGCCATTTAGGTCCAGCGGTTTGGTCTGTGCGTTGTAAGTCAGTCAGTCAGTGAATGAATGAATCAGTCAGTTACGGAACTGTTTTATATATATAGATTATATTGGACTCAAAATTTTTTATTTCGGGTTAAAATTGTGATAACTTTGCTCCTGAAGATAAAAGGACTTTGAGACTGAGATAATTTTTATACCTTTAAAATAATTAATATTTAAAAAAAAATTAAAAATAAGAAAAGTTATTTTAAAACATCTCCAACATAAAAAAAACCAAAAAAATATATGCAAATAGAATTTTTAGTTTGACTATTTAAAAACAAATTAAACATTCATTAAATTTTCAATTAATTTCATAAAAACTGAAAACAGAAAAAAAAAATTTAGTTTTTTGAGGTTTAATAATATTTATATAAATCCATATTTTATATTAAAAAGGTAAATTAAAAATGGATGCAAATAAAAATATAATTAAATTTTCTTCACTGAACTCCCTTATGTGCTAAACATTTCATTTTTTTACATATAGTAAAAATTTTAACACCTGTACCGCATTAAGCTTTGTTTTCAGAGTAACTATTTGTATTCCTTTTGAAAAATTGAGCCGTTTCGAATAATCAGAAATAACAAACTTTCGTATGTAAATAAAATTTGACTCAAGGAATGTATCTCAATATAAGAATCAAATTGTACATTTTCTTGCTCATTTTGTTAAACATATGCTAATCGAAATATATAATTTCACAAATAGAATGAATAAGAAATACAGAAATCAAATAGTATATTTTCTTGCGTATTTTGTTAAACCTAAGCCAATCGAAATACATAAACGTGTCTTCCTCTGATCAACAACACATATTGCAATTTCTGCTTTCCGTTAAATACCACAAAATAATATGCACATTTCACTTATGTAAAATTCAATCACTAGTTTTTCATTCACAAGTCACACACACACACACACACACACACACACACATATATATATATATATATATATATATATATATATATATATATATATATAATTGTGTGTGTGTGTGCTGTTATTAGAATTTTGACAGTTTCAGCCATTTTTGAGAAATAGATAGAAATACAGAGGCTGTTCACACATTTTTTATACGATGTATATTATATTCGCAAAACTAAATTACATAAAATTCTTGTGTTTTAAATGTTCTATTTGACATCCCTTATTCTGAACTATCTTTCGACACCACAATTTCCAGGATAATAATGCCTTTTGAAGTGTCAGAAGAGGTATTCTATCCCATTCCTCCTGAATAGCTTTCCAGAGTCCTGTAAGGGTTTGGGGATGATGTTTGGATAATGAAGATTTTAAAAGTCCGGAAGAACAAAAATCCATAGGTGATACATCGGGAGATTTAGTAGGGTTATCAGTGAAGGGTATGGCCTTGATACCAGTTTTTTGTTCCATTTCTTTTAGGAAATTTTCAGTGGATTTTGATGTGTGACTGCTAGCTTTGTCCTGATGGAGTCTCACAGATTGATGGCACTGCGGGTAAATCGATGGTATTTAATTTAGAAAAATTGGCAATAAAATATGCTCCTGATAGTATTTGGAGTTAATCTTGACATTTATTCCACTCTATTTATTTTTAACTTGCCGTTATAAGAAAAACCAGCAACAATCATGAATCCCTTAGAAAAACTCTCTTTCGATTCTTTGAATCATGTACTTAAATTTTTTTCTCCCCTTTTATTATAATAAATGGCTCTTTATTTGTTGCAGTCATTTAAATACACCCATGATTCATCTATTGTGACAATTGTTTTCCATTTTTCTTTGGATAAGTGTTTCTCATACAGAATTCTGCAGCGTGTCCTGCGTTCAGCGGTATGATTTGGAAGAAGACAATGCACATTGCGTTTTTTCACTTTCTTAAGATTTAAATCAACGTTTATCATTTTGTTTACAGTGGATACCAAGCATTTTAATGATTTTGTAACTGTCCTTTGACTAGGGTTTTTTTCTTTTAACATTAAACAACGTACCTTTGCAATAGTCGAAGATGTCTGTTGTTTCCTTGGATACTTGTTTGGAATTTTTGTTCCACTTGAGGCTCCAATTTGACGTTTTTTTTTCATTTCTTGTTGACGATATTACCTATCGACGCTTTAGATATCACAAAATAATGACTCTCACATCGTTTTTGGATAACGGAGTATGCATATTTCTCTTCGGAAAGAGCATAAATGTAGCCTTCGAACCACTGCTTTGTTAAAAACGCCATTTTGAATAAAAATAAAACTTTCAAGCCGCAGACGATAATTTTGACTTTTAAAAACATAGTACAATTGCAATTATTGCTTTTGCAGCAAACGATTTTTTATTACTTCTTACCAAAATCGTCTAAAAAATGTGCGAACAGCCTCTGTAGAAAGCTGTTAGCCTTTTTTGTATCATATTTTTTTGTCACATCATAATTTTTTTATAAATAGATTTTCATGTTGTGTCAGAAATTTTCTTCAGCAGAATTTTAATTTCAGTAATTTGCTCCCTTACTTCAAAATACAAACACTTTGTAATAAAACCAGATTCAATATATTTTGTAGCATAGCGCATTTATATTGTTTTAAATGTCTTCTTAAGGATATGAGAACTAAGAAAATATTTAAAAAATGAAAAAAAAAAATCACCAGTTTAGACAATTTCAAAAACAAAGTCATTTAGTTTTTTTTTTTACTAGTCCAATGAATGTTGTTCTAAATGTCATTTCCATCCAAGTGCAAAAATCAAAATTTTTCCTTCGCGCACTCTGGCGTTGAGTTTTACGGGCAATTATTCTCCGAAAAAAGAAATTTCATTTTGACAATATTGCACTTTTTCCGCATTTCTATTCATCTGAGGATATGAAAACACCGTTTCATTAATTCACGGAAGAGTCAGTGTCATACAAAAGACGCTGACGCTAATGAGAGATTTGTTAATGAATTAAATTCCTCGCAAAGTATGTCAGACACAAGTTTTGCGTTGAAAGTTCAAAGTTCTCACATAGAATTAAAAAAAAAGAATTTCAGCGCAATAAATATTGTTCTCACAGATGAGACATCTCGCAAAAGAAGCAGAATTATTACAAGATCTAATTAAGGTATGTTTCCTGGAATTCCTGCAAGAAATTAATGGCATGTTTGAGGTAATTTTTGTATTTAAATTAATTAAAGATATATCCAGAATCATATATCGTACAATTATTTTAATAAAAAGACAAAACTTCACTTTGACAGGTTTTAAAATTTATTAATGACTGAAGAAATTTCCCGTAAATGCAATTTCTCATTTTGTTTATATAGTAGAAGCATTTAATTATGAATAAAGTATTACTATTTCTCGAGTGAGAAACGAAACAAAATTTAGGAATTCACCCCCCCCCCCCAAGCAATTTGAAAAATTGCGATTGATGTAATTCTTAGTTCATTTTTGACGTTCATATGAATTATGAGCTATATTAATGAAATCTATAAAGGGATTTTTATGTTTAAATCAAGCGAAGATAGATATATTGTATAATTTTTTCCATCAAAGAAAAAAAATTATCGTCTTTTAAAATTGATTATTGGTTGATAAACTTCGCCATAAATGCAGTTTCCCAGACTTTTTATGTTTTGGATACACTTAATCACGAATAAATTATTTACATTTTTCATGTGAGATATTAATTTTATGAATTCACCCCCGCAAAACCATTTTAGAAAAATTTCTCTTGACGTAGGAACTCTTAGTTCATCTTCAACGTTCTTGTGAATTTATTCTCATAGATATATTAAAGGAATGTTTCAAAGAATTTCCCATTTAACTTAATCAAATATATATATATATATATATATATATATATATATATATATATATATATATAAACACTCAAGAGCCAAAACATTATGACCACCCCTACATTTTGCAATGAATTCGCCTGGATGACGTGGAAGGCACGTGATCAGATGGAAGTGGTATTTAACTGCTGCTGGAGAGTCTGAAGAATCATTCTTTCACTTACTTCTGTGTGTGATGGGAAAGGCTGCGGATCTAAGCGACTTTGATAGAGGGCAGATTGTAATGGATCGAAGGCTCGGAACAAGTATTTCCGAAACTGCACGACTCGTGGGTTGTTCGCGACCTACTGTTGTTAGTACTTATACAAAGTGGATGAATGACGGTGAAACCAGCAGTAGACGACATGGTGTTGGACGTCCACACACTATCAAAGAAAAAGGTCGTGGGAGACTGTCTCGCATGGTGAAGCAAAACCGAAACCAGACAGTGGCTCAGCTGACAGCCCAATACAATGCAGGAACAAGTAGAATAGTATCGCAGCACACTGTTCAGTGGACACTGTTGGATATGGGGCTACGCAGCAAACGTCCCACTCGTGTGCCTTCGGTGACCAAGCGTCATCGCCAACTGTGCCTGCGTTGGGCCCGGGAACATCGCGACTGGTCCATGGATCAGTGGGAGTGAGTTGCCTGGTCAGATGAATCACGGTTTGTTATTCATCACGCCGATGGCGTGTCAGGTTACATAATGTTTTGGCTCTTGAGTGTAGTATCGTGTATTGTACAATTACTTCAATGTCCCAGCGAATTAGAAAAAGTTCACTTGATATAATAACTCTTGGTTCATTTAAATTTTTATTATGAATTTGACCCCATACATATATTAATGTAATGTTTCAAGGGATTTTTGTATTTAAATTAATCTAAGGCAATTCCAAAAAACATACATTATGCAAATATTTTTTTTAAAAGACAAAAATTTGACACGTTATAAAATTTATTATTGATAGAAATTCTTTGCTAGAAAATTTGCCACTTTTCGATTATGTCATGGAAAACTTTAATTGGGGAATTAGGTTTTATATTTATCACCTCAGAAATAAAATTTCGGAATTCGACCCCCACCCAACCAAGTAGAAAAATAGCGTTTGATACGCCTTATTTTTTCCTTTTCGATTTTTTTATGAATTTGATTGCATATAAATATGCATTCTTAGTGTAAAATTGAGGGTAATAAAATATTTCATTTCAAACTATAGAAATTTTAACGCATTTACATTCGGGACGTGTTATTCAAATTATTTATGAGCGAAAACCTTTTTTGTAGACACTAAACAATAAGTGTGTTCTGGAATCAAAAATTAATCCTATAATTTCAAAATGGAGGAAGGCATTTTCATGAATAACGTCAGCTTTTTAAAGAAAAATTGAGCATAGCCTCTTCTTTACAACTCAAAAACCTTTTGAATCGCACATCAAAATAATTTTAGTAAAATGGGCAAAAGTCTACAGTTGTACAGATCAGTTATCAGGAAAAAGGGATTGATTCAAATTATTTTAATATAGTTGAAAGGGTAAAAAAGCTTTTGTACATAAAAATAGTTGGAGTATATCATCATTGTAAAACAAATATGTAAAAAAATAATCTTCAGTGATAAGCGATACTATGCATTTACATATATGCTTAAAATATCTGCGACTACCAATAAAAGGATAGAAATTACAAATTGCGATGTTGCAAATTGTCAAGAGAGTGTCAATGCAATTAATCCTTATGCCCACCAACACTCAAATACTTTTACCCTTGACCTGTACTCTACATCACGGATAGCATGCCGTTACATCCTCATTGTAGCTACATGAACTGCTATTGTTGTTTGTATTCTCCGCTGATAAAAGAGAAGAAGGATGGCACCTTCTAATAACGTTGTAAGATATCGGACAGTTTTACCCTTCTCCTTCACCCTATTGTACGGATAACTTGCGATTACATCATTATGTGTTATTATAGCTACATGAACTGCTCTTGCTGTTTGCACAATCTACTCATAAAAAAAGATAAATCAAGGTATCTTCAATAAATATGTAAAGTATGGGGCACATTCACCCTTGTCTTTTACCCTTTTAACAGATAGCTTTCTCTTAAATCCTTATGGGAAGTTGTAGCTATTTGAATTTCTGTTGTTGTTTGTTCTCTCCCCTGAAAAAAAGAGAAAATACAACGACACCGATGTAATAACGATGTAAAATATCGAGGAGTTTAAGCCTCTTCTTTACCCTAGAGTACGGGGAAGGAGAAGCCGTAAGTCGGTAGTACTTACTACATGATACGGCTACTAATTCCTAAATTTTTATCCCGAACCGGTGAACCATCTGCTGTGTATTCAGGATTATTGCGTACAGACTGGTATGCAGCTTTATTCGCACTGCATACCTTATGCTTGGGGTGGTTTATTTATCAGTGATTATCCTTCAGTACAGATAGCTTGTCATTACATATTTTTGTAACATTGTACTTTTTAAAATTCTATTTTTGCCTGTACAGAAGAAAAAGAAAACGCAATGGCACCTTCAATAACGATGTAAAATAGCAGTTTTAATGTTCTTCTTTACCTTACGGTACGGATCGCTTACTATTGCATCCCTATGTTTTATTATAACTCCTTGAACCTCTCATGCTTGTCCTCTCAGCAGTTAAAACAGAGAAAATAACGGCATCTCCAGTAATGAAATAAACAATAGGGAAAGTGAAACAAAGTTTGTCTGCGGATGATTACTCACGCTTATCTAGATGCATTGGAATAAACAGAAAGCGTGATGAAAAAGATCAGTATACTTCCATGGATAATCTACCCTACATCTTTTAGGCAACGGCCTGAAAGCAAATGGCCGCAATTAACCTTTCTTTCTTAGGGTTTCTCATCGTGCTTATCTTCTTTACTTTCTACGTGGTGATAAAGCATTTAGATAGGCTCAAATGGTAAGCAATTGTTAAAGGATCGAACGCAGGTGGGCAGAGTCCGAACAGACGATTCGCCTTTGGAACAAAGTGAAATTCAAATAGTGAATTGCGAAAACAAAATGCGAATTTTCAGTAGCTGCAAATATGTTTGGTAACATTAACACGAGAATTGAGAAGTTATTCAAAATGAATCTGAATAACAGAGCTATGCAAAAAACACATATATCTTAAATGCTGTTTTTTTTTGTTGTTCATACGATGTATATTATTACCAAAGAATATTTATACGAATATTATGACGTAAACTCTCATAGAAGTTATGGGCCCCTTAATTTTTTTTTTATTTTTAGAAAAAAATAACCTTCTGCTTTACGACGATCTCTAAACATCTTTATCTATTTGCGTTTCTTTTAATTTGTTTTTGTTTCCAATCCCCTGGCTGTAAGAAAACCTACATCAAGTCCAAAGGACCTTGGTTCCTGGCGAAGGGTAGTAAGCAGCTTCACTTTACGGCGTTGTACCATTAGGTCTGAAGTCTGACTTGACCTCCAAGAACATCGGTCCCGTAATTTTCAAACGAGTCAAGTGATGAGACCGGAACACTTGACCCCCGCACCTTTGAGGACATTGTAGCCACAACCAATTTTACGTCCTCCGGCCAACATTAGTGAACACGGGGGTGGATTTGCAGCGACGTGCACCAACCCACGGACGTTCAGATCAGTGTCCCTCTGCTCATGCCCACTGGGCCACCGGGGCTTCTTTTAATTTTACCTGGACATAGAATAAAGTCAGTCAAATAACGGAATTTAAAAATCTATTCATGTTGAGTTACTTAAAAGCAAATGAAAGGTAACACTCGTATAACACGGGAGTTATGTTCCAAAAAATTGCCGTGGTATGCGAATTCGTGTTATACGAAAGAAAGAACTATTGCAAAAAGGGGGTTAGGTTCCAAAATAAAAAAATTAATAATATGCTGTTAAATCCTTCTTTAGATCGGATTTATTATTAATTTTTTCCATGGCTAAATTTCTTATTTATTATTTAAGTAAATATTTTACCATAGGTTTATTCATCCTATATGATGATCGCAGCATGAGAATCATCAACTGATAACAGCTTTTATTACATTTCATGTTGTACGAGGGTTTTACCAATTCTCGAACCATGTTAGAGTGAACCCGTGCTATACAAGCACCGTGTTATAAAGGGGTGTTCCCAATTATCGAACAGTGTTAGAGTGAATCCTCGCTATAGAAGTGCCGTGTTAAAAGAGGGTAACCTGTACTTCTAAAAACAAACATATTCGCATTCTTGAAACTAGATAAAAATTATGAAAACTGATTGTTGTAAATATCGTCATAACAGTTCAATTTATAGAATTATTTTTACACGTATGGGATATATTCAGAGAATGTATGCAGAACATTTACACAGAGACATAATACAGAAAGAAAAATTCGAGATATAATAAGATATTTAAAAGAAATAAATTATGAAATAAATACATAAAGTGAGTAATATATACATGGTAAAGTGAGTTGACGCAAAAATTCTTTTCATCTAGTAAATTTTTTTAAATTGAAGTAATAGATCTTTTATATTACAAATGATTAAATCGTATATATTTTTTCATATTTTTTCGCAATCATACTTTCTTTACATTGTTATTCACAACTTAGTTAAGCGGTAATTTATATCGCGATATACACTACAAAGAGAAGATTTCGGAAATTCATACACAGACAGAATTTCGCATTAAGAATAGTTCGTTTTTCAGGAGATTCCAGAAAAAACACTTAACTAAATAGATATCAAAAGAGTATAATAGACTAGAAAATATTTATTGCATGAATGGAAAATTCTTATCATAACATGATGGAAATTCATAACATATAAGATAAAATTTAAATGAATAGGTAAACGTCGAATCCATACTTGTTATATAATGTAATAATCTCTTTTTTTTGGGCTGAAGTAAATATGATATGGAAGTTTTTGAATTGAACGTTTCTACATTAATACTGACAAAAGAAAACTAAATATGTATAACCGAAAAGAAAATAATAAGATTTAATAAATTTTGAAAAGTAATCAGAATGTCATTAACTAGAAACATAATTCACAATGTCAGTTGTTTTTTTAATGAAAAAAGATTTACATTCTTAATTTACTGGCGGTTGAAAACTAGTCAAAACAAAATACGGTTCAGTTTTATTAGCAAAACAAAAATACAGAAAATCATCTAAGTGTGTCGTTTGTTTTCAATCTCATGATTATTTTTTTTATTTAATTAGAAATAAAAAATAATGTAAGAGGATAAAGAATCTGGAACATGAAATAAATGTAATGGAAAAAGTATAAGGCGAGCATAACATCGGATTATTATTATAATATATATATATATATATATATATATATATATATATATATATATATATATATATATATATATGAATGCCTTATTTGAATAGTGGGCCAACTCCACTTTTAAAATAATATGGAGTTAGCCTCACTTTCATGTTCATACAAGTCATTTCTATCTTATTTTACAACTGGTACATCTCCAACTTATTTCTGCTGCCAAAAGAGGGCATTAGAAATCAACCTTCAGCAGTCATTCTCTACACTCATTAGACGTTAAGTCTCTGTATCTCAAAATGAACAAAAATGAAGTTTGTACTCTATTCATATAAGGCCTTTATATGTCTATATAATCAAAATAAATTAATAAAACAATAGTAATACAGGTTGCGGCAGAATGGACTCCTACATTTCTGAAGGTCACTGGTATGGCAATTGTAGGGGTAGGGGGGCGTGGGGGGTGACAAAGTTCGGGGGGATTTTCAAGGTGTCAGTAGACACCATGAGTTGGTCTGGTGTGCATCGCGGTTGCGTTACCGAAGGAGTACTTTAATAACAACAATTCTGTAACTGTGACACAGGAGGCATTTAGGACGCGCTATGCAACAGATGTCGTGCATAATCGAAAAACAATCATATGATTGGTTTCAAAAGTGAGACACAAGTGTGTCCGCATTACCAAAGTAACCAAGTGGTCGGAATCGAAACAAAGGGGAAGCTTGAAAATGTGCTTCGAGTTTGAATGCCCGGTATCCGTGAGGACGTTACCGCTATTCCTCTAGAGATGACAAACATAGTTATGAAAAACTTAATGCTGCGTTAGCATTCATGTACTCTGCTCTGCTCTGCCTTGGGGAAGTCAGTGATTTATTTTCACTGCGTACTCTGCATATGCGTGGATTGCCTCCTCTTTCGGTCCTGCTACAGAGCATCAAAGATCCCGGGGTCCCGGGGGTCAAATGTTGTCAATGGGGGCGGGGGACAGGGCGTGTAGGGTTACGGTGTCTAATGTGATGACAGGATTTGGGGGGGGGAGTCTCCATGCAGAGAACTCTGCATGAATGCATATGCACCATCAGAAAAGGGATTCTGAAGTGCATCGCAAATAATGGGCATCACCTGTGGGATTTTATTTTTTTAAATCCAGGGGAAAAATCTAGATTGTTAGTGCTTTTCGAAAATGTAAAGCCTTTTTTTTTTTGCAATTTGTTTCATACGTTTTTTATTACCCTTTAAAAAGGGGGAGTCTTTTCTGACGCACTTGTATGTTACAATTTCTTTACATCAAAGGCTAAGTGCGTTGCCAGAACTCCTACAATACGTCATTGCATATAGATTTCGGAAAGGTTTCCTTTAATATAAAGAATATGAATAAAGAATATTGTTTCATACGTTTTTTATTACCCTTTGAAAAGGGGGAGTCTTTTCTGACGCACTTGTGCGTTACAATTTCTTTACATAAAAGACTAAGTGCATTTCCAGAACTCCTACGATACGTCATTGCATATAGATTTCGGAAAGTGTTCCTTCAATATAAAGAATATGCATAAAGAATATTGTTTCATGCGTTTTTTATTACCTATTAAAAAGGGGGAGTCTTTTCTGACGCACTTGTATGTTACAATTTTTTTACATCAAAGGCTAAGTGCATTGCCAGAACTCCTACGATAAGTCATTGCATATAGATTTCGGAAAGTTTTCCTTTAATATAAAGAACATGAATAAAGAATTTTGGAATAATAAAAAAAATAAAAAATAATTGTTGGAGCTAAATTATGGAACCGCGCCAAAGGTGTATGTGATATACAAACGTAGAGATAGAATGACCAACTTGAAGCAAATAATTTGCATCATGTTTTCAAAAAATCTTATATTTCAAAGTTGAGGAAGTATGTAATTATGTAAAGAATGGGTATTTCATTTTTACGCCTTCATTTTAGCGTGGGAAGCTTACTTCAAATTATAATTTCTTTCGAATGGAAAAATGGGATTGTACTACTGATTAAAGGGATTTAATAAAAAATACAGTGATAGGAAAAATTTCTTTATTCCAGATGTTCCACCTTTAAATACAAAAGGCCATTGTTGTCAATACTCATAATTTCATTTCCCGAGCAAATGCCAAAGTCTTCCAAAAAGATTTTATTTTATGCAAAGAAATGCAGGAATTTCAAGCCGAGGGAATATTTTATATGAATAAATATTAATGCATTTTGCGCATGGGGGAATAATTATTAGATTCTGTTTTGCATCCATTCAATACCGATATAGATCGGACGTACCAAAGTTCTTTCAATGTTACAAAACTATTTCCTGCTACTTAATTTCATTATTGTTTATAGTTCTGAATGTAGTGTTTCTCCATGATGTAGTTTTTATAATGAATTACATTTATTTCACTTAGCAAAATTTCAGTAATGACATTATTTTATATAAAAATGTGCTTTATTTCAATAATAAATGTTGAAGCGTCGATATAAAAGAAGCTAGTTATTCACTTATTGAAAAGAAGTTTTTTTTCATATTCAGACGACCATGTATTTGCTATATCTGTAATAACTTCTGATTAATTTTAAGGAAATCAATATTTTTTAAAGAAATAAACGTATATTGTCAAACATGGATTGAAAACTAAATAATATAGTAAACTAGGTTTATTACCCGGCGTCGCTCGGCTGATAAGTATTATAGAAAAAGTATAAACACATATTTCATGCTCGGAATTCTTTCTCAAAATTAAATTGTCTGCTACTTTACAATTCCACTTTCAGACTTTCTTTATCAGAATATACTCGTATTTCATGATTGTAATTCTTTCTCAAAAATAAATCGTTTGCTATGTTTCAGTGTCGCTTCAGTTATATAAATCATCGAGTCAAGGCAAAACGCACGTGTTTCTAGCTAAGTGAATGTATCCTTCAGTATATATGATTTAAAACAGGTAGCTTGGAATAGTTTTAATTCATGAAATGGATTGAGAACACATTCATTGAAAATGAATGACTTTCCATCTTTACATTTTAATTTTTAAAAAGTAATATTCCGGCGTTGCCATGTATATGAAAATAATATATCAAATTCATTCTTGCATGCTCGAATATGTGAAGAAACTACGTTTTTAATTCTTGTCTATTTATTTTTAAGCAAATGTTATAATTTAATTGGCAACAATGAAATGTTACAACGGCTTTGAACCAAAATATCCGCGCAAACTTGTTCTAACATAATTCGGGAATGGAAAGTCATAGCGGGATAAAAATAGACACATTAATCCAGATTTTCCAAGCACATAAAACCGTGTAAATTTCATCAAGGTAGGACTCACGGTTCTTAAGTTTTTGGGACTCACACACACATACACACACGACCCATTTCCCATTTCTATATATAAGATTGAAAAAGGAACCATTTTCAGAAATAGCAGTTCGAAAAATTAATTAAAACTTAATTATTTAAAAGTTAAATAACTATATGGTAATCCAACAATTTGACATCTCCTCAAATATTCTTTTTAAATTTTCAGGTCCTTGCACTCTCATGTTGCTTTATTATTTTATTCAATTTCACTATATCTATACTGTTGGTTTTAGCTACAAAATACATGCATGAAGTTTAGAGATCAACATGAATTTTATACTGCTGATTTTTTTTAATATCTATGCCTTTAAGAATCAATCACAAACATATATACAGAAATACGCACACACGTATATGTATATATGTATATAAATGTACATATAAATATATATATATATATGTATGTATATATATACATACATATGTATATATATATATATATATATATATATATATATATACATATACATATATATATATATACATATACATATACATATATATATATATACATATACATATACATATATATATATATATATATATATATATATATATATATATATATATATATACATATATATATATATATATATACATATATATATATATATATATATATATATATATATATATATATATATATATATATATATATATATATATATATATATATATATATATATATATATATATATATATATATATATATATATATAGACATACAGGCAGACAGTGAAAAGTTTCTAATAGGCCTCTCTCTTTTGACGTCCAACACTCTAAACAGTCTTTTTTTTCAGAATCGACTAGAGACTTCCTATTTTCAATACTATAAAATAAACATCTTTTGGGTAGCCACCCATCAAATGGGCCCCCTTTTTTATGAACTACTACTGGCCGCCACAGAGAAGTTTCAATACGTATGTTATAAATCGTATATTTTTTTTAATCATGTTTTGGTTTTCTTAGTGTCTTAGTTAATAGTTTCAGCAACAATTTTTTCGAGGTAAGTCAGATACACAAAATGTTCCACCTTGTACTTTGAATCGCAATTTCTATTCCACATGAAATGCAATATCCCGCTATATTAAATACAATTTTTTGCCAAAATAAAAAATGTGTCCATTTGCTTAAAAATATTACGAAATCAAATTCAAGAAAGCATATTTCCATCTGGTTATTAAAAAAAAGTTAAATGAGCGAAATCACACATATAATAGATGTTAAGCCCTTTCACGATCTGACCTTAAGTATTGCTGACACACAACGAAACGCGGTTATAAATTCTACGGAATTAAAAGAAATTGACAACGTGCCAAATTCGAAGGCAACATTAAGACTTTCTTAATCTAGTGAGACATGCAAGATTCTTATGAATAAGCCGGGAGCAGAATGACCCACGAAAGAAACTCGAAGTTAAAAATATCAATCTTTGTTTCATTTAGAAAGGGTAAAATAGGACTTTCACAGCTATTAAAGTGATGATTTTTCAGAGCGGAGATTTATTGCTCTGTGAAGCTAATTGCAAGTTAATTTTTTTTAAACGTCCTGTTTTGGCTCATTTCATATTCAAAGTTAAGAGTCTGGTGGTAGTGATTTCCTAAATGGGACTCGAGGCAGGTTACGTTCGCATAAAACACTCTATAATAAATTTCGTGACTAAATATGGCGTGATGTATAATTGGATTTATGCATCCAATTAAAAGAAAACTAACTATGTTGACTATTTCTCCAATGTTGTTTAATATAACGCTATAAGGAAGAGGATATAAAATCAATCACAAGAATAAAAAATAATTTTTTTTGCAGGTACACCACTACCTTTTATATTATATATATATATATATATATATATATATATATATATATATATATATATATATATATATATATATATATATATATATATATATATATATATATATGTACATATGTACATATATATATATATACATATATATATATATATATGTATATATATATATACATATATATATATATATATATATATATATATATATATATATATATATATTCTGATAATATTAAAAAGTAAACTCTCATAGCATATTGTATCATTTCGGTTACTATGCAACCGTAAGCTCAAACCAAAGGCAAATTTTTATATTAATCTTAAAATATTAAAATATAAAACTTTTAATAGAAGAAATTCCACAAATTTTATTTAAAAATAATAATCTAGAAGGCATATATTTTACAGAGAAAGCATTTTAATGACATGAAAGAATATTTCCATGGGCGATTCAGAATTTAATAACTTACTGCCATGCCTTAAAATATATAATTCCGACCTTCCCAAACGTAGATAACGTATTAAAAATGCAATTAAATCTTTAATAAACATTCTTTTGAAAGCAGAAAATTGCTAAGAGAGATAATGAAATTTATTTTTAGAAAAAGAAATTCAAACATAAAAATAAATGTTATGAAAACTTAATTATGTTGAGATACTGTAAAAAGCGATTAAATTTTTTTTATTTATTTGTCAAATACTTACCGGCTTAAAATGATTATTTTTTTCATCTAAATCTATCCAACTTTATAAAATTTGTTTTTAGATACTGTCTGATAAATGGAAATTTCTAGGTCTTTTTTTCAATAAATAACGTTCTTTCCATGCATTTTTTTAAGTTCTCTCACAAAACATCACGAAGATGATTAACGAATTAAATACGTTTTAGAGATAAAAAATATTTTTTGTTCGCGTAACATGCGAAATATCTGAAGAGAGCGTATTGATAAATACCAATCACCGAATAAGCTCAAAATACCAGCCATATAGTATTATGCATAGAAATTTTATGCCTAGAAAGAGCATTTTATGTAAAAGTTTAAGATGACTTTTCAATTACACATGTATCAATTAAGTGTGAACTGTACATCATATGCAGAAATAGCGATGTAGAAACAAAAGTTTCAAAAATAAAAAATTTAATCGCCTTTTAAAGGATTTGTGTATACTTTACTCTCCTTTTTAAGATAAAAACTTGAGAGTATTTTGTTCCATTATTATCTATAATGGTTCTCGATTTTTTAAGTAGTATGTAATACATACACATGTATATATATATATATATATATATATATATATATATATATATATATATATATATATATATATATATATATATATATATGCATATGTATATATATATATATATATATATATATATATATATATATATATATATATATATATATATATATATATATATATATATATATATATATATATATATACACATTATTTGATATTTTATTGCCTTTGAGATCGCTTTCGAGTTTTAGTTGTTGTACGCCCCATACTGCAGTTGAAGTTTCATAACTTCAATTTGCAGCTACTGTTTTTTCCCTTTCAAAAGTCTGATTTCTCCTGGGTTTGAATCATGCGTTGTTGTATGCTTCGGGTTCTTGCCGTGCTCGTACGCAAAACGTTTTAAAGTACTAATGAATGTGGAAGATACAGTCCAAGCAAACTTCCAATCCACCTCCTGAATTCAATAACGTTACTCTCTGAACTGTTAAATTCATTACGAGCGTAAAGTCATAAAGACCTTCTTTGTTTCCTAACTGATAGAGACCTGATGGATTAATGCTCATAACGACATCTAAAACATTTCTGGGAGCTGCACATCCTCTATCAACTTCACGTACCCTAACAAAGCAATCAAACCAACTCCAACTGCAGGAAAATTTTTATAGTGAAGATACTTTAAGTGCATGTTTCTCTTTCCCGGATTTGACACGTTCTCTCTTAGAATTGATGCTGTTCTTTCTTAAACAGAGCTTACAAGTAACATTTGCACCAAATATGGCTTTAAAAAATGAACATAAACTAGACGGCTATTTGCAATGCACCCATTGAAAATTTACAAACTTTCCGTCGCATGATGGTTGCATCAGCTAACGTTCAGAAAGTGTTATGTCTTTTTTTAATGAACACAATGAGTAGTGGTCAAATATCATGAGAGCAACGACGCGAATTTCGTATTGTGCTCTTTTTTGAGTTAACCACAACGTGTTCTGGCTTCTTTTATATGGGCCATAACATGAATAACGCGTTGTGGATATTTTAAAGAGACCACAACGCGTTGTGGACGTTTTTTCGCTCAGTGAGCATTGCTTTACTTGGAGCCTAACATATACAAGGGCCAGTCAAAAAGTTAGTTGCACTCATTCGGAAATACAATACCGGGTTAAAATTTTAGAACAAACTTTTACTAACATAAAAGTATAATACAAAATCTATTTCTCGACGTAATCACTTCTTTTATTTTAACATTTGTTGAGGCGTGGCAACAATTTTTCCAGGCCATCAGCGAAGAATTGCCGTCCAAGGTGAGATAACCATTGTTGGGTTGCAACTTTTAGCTCCTTGTCTGAGTGATATCGTTGTGTTGCAAGTCCTTGTTTCATGGGACCGAAGACGTGGAAGCCATATGGTGCAAGATTCTACACTACCCACTTAAACTTTTTCAAAAGATCTCCCGTTAGGGTCGCCGAATGCGGTCTTACATTGTCATGCAAGAGCACAATGCCTTTTGAAAATTTACCTGGTAATCGATCTTTAAGCGACTTTCGCAAACACTTCAGGGTTTCATAATAAGACGCTGAATAAATTGTGGCTACCTACGGCAAGAATTCGGAATGCACTACACTTTCTCTATCGAAAAACAGTGCTAGCATCAACTTCCAAGCGGATGGTAATGTTTGACATTTCTGTCGAGAAAGATACGTTTCATTTCAGATGCGAAATGATGAACGCAAGTCCCGTCACTGGACACGATTTAGTAACAAAAAACCTTTCCTTCCTGTTGATAACGTTCCGAAAATGCTAGAGAACTTTCAAATCGTTGCACTTTGTGTTGGTCAGTCAATAGACGAGACGATCTCGCTTACTGTGGCACATCTGTTTTGAAGAATGAGTTCATCCACGCGTGCAACGTTCTCATCTTTCGTCGAAGTCGAAGAAACTTATTCTCGATATCTCTACGGCCATCCTAGAATGAGAAATATCACTTGGCCATAGCTTGGCGTGATGTTGCATTACTATCGTACACTTCGTGCAACTGAAGATAAATGCTAGTGCAGTCACCACTTTTTGCTAACAGGAAACGAATTAAAGCACGCACTTCAAATCTGGACGCCACTGGCAGCTCCCGCAACATATTCACGACTGAGTAGCAAACAAACTAAAATTACCACGGCGAAGCCTCTACAGCACCTTCCGCAGCACATGATGCTCTGTATTCCAACAAAGTTTCAACGCAATGTCTCTTTTACCGAGATATTTACGGAGCTTTGCAACTAACTTACTGACTGCCACTTGTAAATATACTGAAATTTATTTTATTATTTTGTCTTGCGTATTTGCACGATTTGAGGTTTCAAAGACACGTATTTACGCTTCCGTGCACTTTTCTATTGTAAGAAGATGGAAGATTGACCAAGGAAAAATCTTGAATCATTTATGCCTTAACAGATTAGCATCTTAATTTACGGAGAATACGTGAGCTAAACTATGCTTAGTAGAAGGATTTTGAAAAGTTTTATGACTTTCTCATGGTTTCTTCTTAGTGTGATTGATGACACTTCAGATTTACGTCACGGAAGTTTAAAACTGCATAGCAGATATTCTTTATAATGCGGATATGCGGCATATGTAAGATCATAAGCTGCTGTAAGACTTGAGAAAAAAAATATCGCAAAAAATATCCATTAGTAATAAAATATAGGACTTATGGAATTCATCAAGTTTTAACCAATTAAATATCATGCGTTATATATTAATATACGATAAAAGATGCTAAGAAATAATGCTTGCTCATATCTATCTCTTTATCTACAAATTTATATATATATATATATATATATATATATATATATATATATATATATATATATATATATATATATATATATATATATATATATATATATATATATATATATATATATGTATATATATATATATATATATATATATATATATATATATATATGTATATATATATATATATATATATATATATATATATATATATATATATATATATATATATACATATATATATATATATATATATATACATATATATATATATATATATATATATATATATATATATATATATATATATATATATATATTTATATATATATATAAAATATATATATATATATACATATATATATATATACATATATATATATATATATATATATATATATATATATATATATATATATATATATATATATATATATATATATATATAAAATATATATATATATATACATATATATATATATACATATATATATATATATATATATATATATATATATATATATATATATATATATATATATATATATATATATATATATATATATATATATATATATATATATATATATATAGACACAGAGAGAGAGAGAGAGAAATAGATAGTGAGATAAATTCTGCCGGAGAGATAAAAAATATGGCGTCAGGTATTAAAGAAGTATAAAACAAAGATGTTTATCTGCCTTATTTTTTCATCCAAACTATCACCTATATATAAGCAAAAAATAATGTTTTATTGTGTGTTTAATCTAAATGTATTAAGGACCAAAAATTTAAAACTTCTTTGGCTCTAGAACAAAAATAAAGAAGGGGATATACATACTCTCGGATATATATATATATATATATATATATATATATATATATATATATAAGCCTACAATTTACTGCTTACGTTTAATTTGGAGTTTAAATTGCATTTGATACTGACGTTATATTGACTTTTATAGCCCTCTATATTTTCTTTAAAGCATTCTAATATATTATTGCTTGCTGAAGTTATCTTTTTACTTTATACTTACTTACAAATGCAAAAGATAATTTCATCAAATTCCATGTCAGTAGTTACAAAATAAAAGTGGTAATTTTTTTATCGTCAACTATTCAAATATTTATCCCTTGAAGAACATGATTTGAATGAAGATTAAAAACGTCCTCTTCAGTTTTCTTATTACTAGAATTTCAATAAATTATTTTCATATGTTTGCTAATATTTTTTGAGTATTTATAAGAAATGGTGGATAAGCAAAAATTTTTGCATTAATTATAAAAGACGAATTATTAACAAAAAATACACGCACTATCTGAAACGAATTACATAGTATTACCCTGACATAAAGCCTTACATGCGCCTTACATAATTACCATTTTTTCTTTATCCTTTTTTTTTCTTTGATTTTGAAACCTGTAAAGTACTTTAATGGTCTAAAAAACTCCCTTTATCAATAAATGATTACTTATGTACTGGACGTCAGGTAATTTGACGCTTAGAAAGATATATAAATGAAAAAAGAGTAAAATTCTAAATACCTCTGAACGAAAACGGATTAAAAGCTTGTATTATAATAGGGAAAATGGTACGTTGAAGAGGAGCTTATAACTTTTTTTTTACGCTTTCAAAGAAATGTAAGCTTTTCTGTACAAGCCTTCAAATATTAAAGGTTTTTAAAGGCAGAATCGGAAAATTTAAAAGAACTTCCTTATATATATATATATATATATATATATATATATATATATATATATATATATATAATAATACTAATTAAAGGAACCCCATTATGGCTATTAATTTTAAGTTCAGGATCATAATATTTGTGTATAGTGTCTCATAAATATTTATTTGGTAAATATTGAAATTTTAAACCGAAAGCCCGATAACGTGATCAGGAGAATTCTATAATAGTTAATGAAGAAAGTCTCTCCTTATTTTATTCTTTTATATTGCTTCAGTTAATCTGAAAGAGGATGTGAAATATCAAATTCCCTTCAAAAGCTCTTATGCATAAAAGCCTCCTTTTATTTTCGAAAATTAAAAGTCATTCCTTCATGCATGTAAATGCTTTTCGATACTTTTTTTTTCCTAATTCAGATAACAATCTGTTTTAATCATTTAGACACTGACGTTCGTTATTCATCTTCAAGCAAACGAAGCATTTAAAATTGCAACTCATCTGAGAAAATGAATTGTCTCTTTTCGAAAAGCAAACATAGTTTTAACGAGACAGATATCATAACTGCCGCTGGCTAATTATTGTATTTTTCACGGGGTTTAATTGCTTTCCAACACCAATATAACGGACGTGTTCTGCGTCATATTTTAAAATATTCCTCTAAAAGAATGCTTCAACTTTAGCGGCCGTTAACATTTGTAAAATTTGAAAGTTTCTTTTCAGGGAATGATGACATAAAAATGCTTTCAATGTGTTCAAAACTTGTCCAGAAATTTAGGATTAATCGTTCTTTCCTGTAAAATTCAGAGTTTAGGGCAGAGATCACAATGGTTGTTCCACCGACACTATGGTTGGAGTACTGCGGTGCATTGATAAACTGTTATACATAGATGTTATGAATGAGATCTTAAGGTGACTACGGAGTCAATTTAAAAAATAAAAATAAAAAAATAAAGGATTTTTTTGGTCTTTTATGTTAAAATAGCACTTGAAAATTTAAAAAAAAGGAACAAAAACTGACTTGTAAATAGCATACTTTTTTTATAAATTGGTCGATTTCAAGTAATTTTTAAATGAAATTTCGCTAAAACGCCTATCACTCTGCACAAAATTCTAATGCTGCTATTTTAATTTCCTTCTCACACATCATGTATATGACAGTTATCTTCAAAATGACCTATAACCTAAGAGAAATTTTAAAAGGCACAAATAATACACGCAATTTTATGTTCCAATATGAAAATTTTCCCCGATTCGTCATTCCTTTCCTTATAAAATCAGCCCCAATTAAAGCAATATTTTTATACACCAATTATTGTGCGTCATTTCCTTAACAATTGCATCTATAACATTTCCTGAATATTTTATCAAATTATATACATTATTATGTGAGATATAATAACCGTAGAGATTTGTGCAAAAAAGCATAATGGTGAGAAAAACGCATTTAAAGTTGTTTGTCACTTTAATTTTTTAGCATATGATGTTTTTTTAAATTGCAATAACTCTGCTTTTAATTGATGTAGAATGAAAATAAAAACATTTTTGAAAGAGAAAAGATGAATTACATCATTCTTGCAAAAAAATTAAATTGACCAAAATTGTCAAAACATGACATTTTCAACGTAGGTAGTCACCTTAAGACTACTTATAAAAATACTTCTTAATATTACTTTTAAAACAATACTTTTGGTGAAATACGCAATACGTCACTTATGAAATAATACTAAAGAATACTTTGTACTACAAAAACAGACCTTAACTAGTACTGAAGTAGTGCAGAAAGTAGTACTTTTTAAGAAGTATTCCTTCTTCTTCACAGTATATCTTAATGCATACTTCTTGACAATACTTCTTAACATGCATACTTTGTAACAATACTTCGTAAGAATACATTTTTCTTAACAATAATCTTAGGAATACATGAACTTAACAATATATTACTTATGAAACAATTCATCTTAAGATTACATATGAAACAAGAAAATTACGGGAAAAAAGATGTACTTTTTATACATCTTCGATTTTTCCATTGCTGTATTATTTCCTTTTCTGTTTACTAGTATCCATTTACTGCAGCAGGTGTCTATTGAAACGATAAGAGATTCATAAAAATTCAGATTATATTTCCAATTCTTTTAACTTTGTTTTAACATACAATTACTTAGTGATAATCAAAATTGTTATCAAATAATCGATCTTGTTGATATGAAAACTCTGAAGTCTATGTTTTAAATGGTTTATTTTGTTAAACTTTTAAATCGATAAACTTTTAAATTAGCTAACTTTTTTTTACGTCCAGCTTCTTAAAATTTTTGGGAAATGTTCTGATGTGTGCTCGTGCTGAAGTACTCGTTATTCATTTTTTTATTCTCCCAGAATCGGAAATATTCGACGCAATGGCAGAACTTCAGATTTTAAATGTATTTCTGGTAAATATGAAGAACATGATACGGTTCCCCGCCAAGCCTTTTTTTAAGCAAAATACTTGGCGTGTTTTGTGGGTTTGCCAGAAAGAGCAGTGTTAATTTACAACACAAGTTTATTCGATTTGTAATATCACATTGGCGCCATGTCGCCACAGGTTGGCGACAGTATCATATTCTTCATATTAACATTTCTTTCAATAGTCAACTCTTGAAGAAATGTTTGCTACATTTTCCCTCAATAACTGTTTTGTTATAATTGATAGTAAATAAAATATTATAGTAAGGAACATTTTATCTTCATTCCTCCAAATAAGAAGAAGGTATGTTGTACAATTATGAAATGCTCTATTCATTTAATTACAACTTGCAATATACGAATTTTCAATATTCCCACAAAATGACGCCTTTTTCCTTGTCATGAAATACGTCAAAATATTTAATCATAACGTTTTAAACAAACGAAAAGTTTCGTAAGTTATATGTAACGATAATCTTTTAAAAGTCCGCATTTAAAATATTCTAGCGAGTTTTTTAAAAACTTTATCTGAGGTATATTGAATGTAGATATCACTTGATAGCAGAAGCTGATATTCTAAATCTGGTCCTATGTAAAATGAAATAAAAAAAAATAAAGATTACCTTAAAATTCCTTTTATTTTGTTTGTTCCCATTTAAAAAAATTGTCTTTTTCTTACTTACTTCGAAGCAAAAAACCCCAAACTATGTTTCAGGAAAAGCCTCAAAGTAATTAAAAATTCACAACGCGTGCAGAATAATGACCATAATTAACAACTTTGAAGAAAAAAATTTAAATACTTGAAAACTATCTTTACATATTTTGAAGAAATTTATGCTCAAAACTGGACCAAATTCATTTGTCTATTCCGACGATTACGATCTTTACAATATTTGAAAAAATATTTAGAATAAAATATTTAGAAAAAATGAGTGTATATAAAAAATATTCTAAAAAATATTCTAAAAAAATATTCTAAAATTATTTAAAAAATATTCTAAATATTTTCAAATATTTAGAATATTTGAATATTTCGTGGAATTATTCTCATAACCAATGGTCTCACAGTTCTTTCTCAGATTCTGTAATATTAAGCCTTGGAATGCAATTTACAGGACTTTTCAACTTGAGTCTTTTTTCGAAAAATTGTCTTATTCGAAAATAGAGGCATTCAATAATTTCCAAATATATAATTTTTAAGAAATGCTTTCGCCGCTTGTTCAAACCACAGAGAAATGGAATAGAAATTATTTTAAGATTTCAAATTACCCTTTAATATAAAATATGTCAACAGACGACTCAGTAGCCGCATAATGCTGATCTTTGACCATGTAATATTGACATATAAAAATCACATTGGAAAATGACCGTAGTTGAGTGAGTAAAAAAATTTAAAGCAAACCCTTTTTTGGAAATAACATGAACCTAGACATGAATAATTTGATGACAGCATTCTCTATCATTCATTATTATCTTTCGAATAACAAGAGTTTTTAAATTTCCTATAAACATTGCTAGTTTAATTCCTAATTTCCAGATGCTTGAACATTTATTGCTTCTTTAGCACATATTTTAGTAACATCAATAGGAATCTATTATGGAAAACTGTTCTGAACCTTAGTGAGGTTTTGTAGGAATCTTTCTGTTTATTATAATTATATATCTTGGTAAAACGTATATTTTAAATTGAGATACAGTTTTATAATTAATTCAGAACTTTAAGTCAAAACTTCTGTCACTTGTTCATAGCATGAACCACATTTTGAAATTGGTGATACGTGGCATCTTTTTAAGAAGTCGTATCATAATCTATTTCCGGCATCGTCAGTCCTTTTTCCTTCTAATCCACTATTGTACTTATCAGATATGCAAGTAGTTTTTCTATTACCTTAAAGTGTGTGAGAAAATACACATTGTGAATGGACTTACATGAACGGTGTTCTGTATCATATCAGAATATCGAATTTAACACGATGATATTACACGACCATCATACAAATGAATTAGATGTGTCACCAGGACATCAAAGAAATGATTTATGATACTGATACTTTCAAGGAGGAGCTTTCAGTAGGGATACAATGAACAGGGAAACTAATGATTCAATAACTTTACGGTGGAAGACAAAATTATTGGTGATATAGTTTGATATAGTTTGTTACCAGCTAAGGTTCTTTGCCATCATTTTGTGCCCTAGTCAAATACAATACAGGAAATGTGGTACGCTCCCATTAGGTAGGTTTGGGTGTACCCTAACGGAGTGTCTTTGCATCTTTTAATAGCATCCGAATCAAGATTCCGTGTCATGATCCATCCAAGTGGTTTTATCCTTCCAAATTTAGCAAAATTGGAAAACTTGATTAGTGTATAATATAGAATCATGATCACCAAAAAGAAAATGTGTGATACATGTACCGAAGTTGAAACACTATTTGTTTCGTGGTTTAATCCTCCCAAAAAACTATTCACTCAGTTGGTAAACAAAATAGTTGGGATGTAATATACTAATATACAAGTTTGAAAACAAAGGTCCGTGTCATCATAAGGGATTATGGCATGATACGATGCTGGTAAATGGTATATTACACATATATGCAGTCATTATTAGTTACTATAATGTAATCAACATACTAAAGTTAAAAGAGTGACTTGTTACCGTAAGTAATATTCCTAATTTATTTATAGAGGTCGATACGGTATTTGTATTCTCCCAATAAACAATTCATGCAGGTAAAAAATAAAATGGTTGGGAAGTAAGACACTAATATGAAAGCTTGACAACAGAGGTCCGCGTAAAAATAATATATTATGATGTTATACGATGATGGTAAGTGGTAATGAGATATCACACAGATGCGAAATCATTCATAGTCATTATATTTTAATCAAAAGAGAATTAAAACAGTGACTTGTTATCGCAAGTAATATTCATAATTTTTCTACATAAAGTTCCTATTACATTCTCAATTACAATTCTCAATTACAATTCTCAATTACATCTAAATATTTAATTCTGTTCTGGCATCTCTTTCAGATATTTTCATGAACTTTTCACAGATTTACGCTTACGAGCATTCGAATTATGATAACGAAATAGTCAGTAAATCCTTCATTATTGTTCTTTACATTTCCATAATGATATGTTTATAAGATGTCCAGGGGCATTAATACTCACATTTAAATGAATTTGTGTATAAAATTGCCAACACACATACAAAAAAATTTATAACACATGAAAGTCAGTACTATGCATTAGTTATTTAACAATAACTGTTTTAAATATCAATAAATATTGGAATAATTACACAAAAATCATCATTTCTAATTCCATTTATGCAAAAATAATTACTGATAGACACAATTTTGAGCTTTCTTTAAATATCATCTACCCATATCGGATGAGTTGCATTCATAAAGTCGAATTTAATTTTTTAATGCATTTTCTTTTTGCCTTAAAAAAAGTTTTCTGAAAAAAAAAAAATTGTGATTTTCAGCGTACCTTATTTGGAACTCATTTTACCTTGAATAAAAAAACAAAGGGATTACAATTATTTAAAGACAATTCTCGTTTGAAAGTTAATGATTCCTCTGAACCTCTAATCACTGGGTAAAAAAACTCATTTTAACCAATATAAAGGTGAATAAATGCGTTAAGTAAGATAAAGGAAGGCGTTTAAAAAACCAATTAAAATTTCAACCTACTTCTCCCAGAAATAAAAGAAATTCAGTTCAATTAAATCTCCAGGTAAAGACTGCGTATTAAATTTACGATAATAATGATAAATGGAATGTGGACCATTTATTTTTTTATAAATGTCACTATGAATGTTGAAAACAATAAAGACAATTCTGGATATTCACTGTGTGTGTTAATATTACTGAGAGTTTTTGTTTTTAACTGATTAGCATGTGTTTGTTTAACGTTAGATACAAGTTTTTTTCACCTGGTAATAACAATTATAAATATTATTTTATAACAAAGTAACTAGAGTATTTGATAACCAGACAACGTATTTTCTTTTACTATTATAAGTATGTATGTCCCCATTCTACAAGTTCACAAATTGGAAAAAAACCAAAGAAAATATACAATATAAAATTTATTCCGTAAAAATTGCGATTCTCGTAGCGATATTTCCGGCGTATGCATAAAAAGTAAATTTGAACACACTAAGTAAACGCTTAACTAAGCATTTAATTTACATAACTGCATCATAGATGAATATAAATTTTTAAATAATAAAACACAAATATTAAATTATTCATAATATTTACATAATCTGAATAGAATAAATAATATATATATATATATATATATATATATATATATATATATATATATATATATATATATATATATATATATATATATATATATATATATATGCATACACTACCCTACTTACGAACGAGTTACGTTTCAGACGGCCGTTCGTATCTTGAATTGATCATAAGTCGTTATTTAATGTAATTTTAAAATTACCGTACTCTCCTACCCTATTTAAGTATGACAGACTGTAAAGTCAGTAAAATACTGTACGTTTTTTTCATCGTAAAACATAATACACGGAGTGTTCGCTTAGCCACTTGCGAGTGGCTAAGCGAACAGAGTTTGCTTTCATCAAAATATTATATACAAAATATATATTTTCTCCAATAATAAATTTCCTTTAAAAAAATTTGAGTTGCAACCCGTCTCTGTTATATATATAATATATATATATATATATATATATATATATATATATATATATATATATATATATATATATATATATATATATATATATATATATATATATATATATATATATATATACACTATCAGAGTAAGAGACTGTAAACAAATAAGTATAAAATTTAAGAAAATATGAGAACATCCTTTTTAAATTTCATATTTTTTTGTAAAATAAGGGAAATATTGAAAAAGCATTTATAACTTTAAGCGAGAGAGGAATAAACCAATAATAAACATATAATAAATAGGTAACAAATATTTTGACATGGTAGTTAATCTTTCCCGTGTCGCTAAATTATATAAACTTATGTTCAGTATCCAAATAAGAAATTTACACAAGCAGTGACGATAAGTTTAAGCAAAAACAAAATATATTTTTATCGTTTCCTGTACCTGAATACTTGAAAAAATAATAACCTAAGTAAATACAAGAATGAAAAATACCTTTTCACTTTTTATGAGTTTAATTATAATTTACTGGTACTCTCCGATCACGTTTAATATAAGTTGCGTATTTATGACACTTGAAATTTCGGAAATGCAGGAATTTTTCAAACAAACACAAATTCAAGGTTTTTAATATATTTAAAAAATATTCTACGAAATTCTCCCTTTTGAAAGAGTTTAGTGGGACCACTTCTTTCCCTTAATGCAACTTTTGCAAAATGTTTCAAGTTTCATTACCTTCGTCACTCATGTTGTCTTACTTAAATTCTCAGTCGCTGCATTTCGTATTCATGGGAAATTTACTTTTCATAGAAGGATCGGTCGTTCCAATAAGGAAAAGGTACAGAAAGTAATCAGAAAAATTACGATCTCTGCCGCCGCAGCTTTAGCAATAAGGCAAACAACTGACTTCGGAAAGAAGGGGGTGGTATTGTCTGTCCTCATATGTCAGAAATAAACCTTCCCCCTATGACTTGCGTGCCTCTATCATTGCTGAATAATGTATAGGAGAATGCAATAAGCACTAAGTCCATGATGTAGCGTAAGTCTTTTGGGGTTATTTATATATTGAATTCCGGAGGACCTAATGCAGTAAGGGGGCGAAGACTCGAAATTGTTCTCTCGTGAAAGGGTTTAGTAGTTTCCCCCGTGCTTTTGGAGAGCATTGGGTGTAAACCCTTTGTTCAAAATTTTGTGCATGGTATGAATTTTCGAGTAATGCATGCTATTAGATTAAAGTTGAATATTATTAAAATATTGATTTATACGATGATTCTTCGGATCACAAACAAAAATTCACTCTCCATTTTACTTATAAAGACAGTTACATGATTACTCACATACAAACTCGCATTTTGGAAGTAATATTCCATGAAATATTTTTTCACAAATTTTTTCATGTTCTCCAGTAACCGTTAAGATTCATGTTCGAAAAATTGACAAAATGAGAAAATAAATAACACATATGTCAATACATATGTAATACATTTTCATATAATGATAATATATATTTTCGGCCATAATAAATATTTCAATTAGAGCGTAATTTAATAGTTGGTTCGTACCGTGGTCAAGCCTTTACATTTTCTGAATTGAGATCTACTTCTATATCATCTAACAAAATATTTTCGATTTTGTATTTTTTTAAAATTTATTTTGTTATTTAATGACCTATCTATACAATTTTATCATTTAGATTTAACTATAAACATGTCATCTATTTCAAAGATCTTTTAAAGTTATCTTTTATTCTAAAAAATAATCGCATACTCTAAACAGTGGAACACACACACACCCATATATATATATATATATATATATATATATATATAAATTAAAATACTTGCATTAAAAATTGCATAATTATATGTTCCAAAACTATTTAATTCTTAAAAAAAATTAAGTTTGCAATGCAAGAAAGTTAATGTCTAATTTTAAATAAAGTCCTACTTTAATGAATATTACATAAAATTACTAGTTTCTTTCGCATATCAGAAAGAACTAAAAAGCTGATTTCTTGTCTTATTTTTCATTTTGCATATGTTAATTTGCAAATGTTAACTTTAGGAATGAACATAATTTTATCTTTTACATTTAATTCCCTAAGCTCTTTATAAAAGAAAAAAAATACTTTGAAAAATTTTGTAATTTTGAAATTAATTTTTTTTTTTCTAAACTAACTTTTTATCTAATTTTGTAACACTCATTAAATTAATTTCTTAAATTTAATATTAGTCAATATTTTGCAATTATTAAATACGTTCTTAAAAGGATTTTCTATCTGAAAATTTTCTTTTCATAACTTTCATTCAACATCCAATATAATTTTTACTAAAAGGATATGATAAATTTAATTCATTTTATTTATTAGAGGAAAAAATAATCCTTTCCTATCCTTCATTTTTTACCCTTCTGACAAAGGAATGAAAGAAATTGCTTAGTATAGACGGTTAAAAATATACAATTTTAGAAGTTCATATTATATATTCTTAACTTATCTTTTTAAAGCTTAATAAATAGCATTTCTGTATTTTTGCACAACTATACCGATATTGTCATACAATTTATTTTTTAATTATGTAATTTATAAAAAGCATCAAATCTTATTACTGCAGCATAACACAAATAAAATAACTTTTCTCCAGGAACCTTTGAAAATATAAAAACATTTTCTCCAACGTGAAAGTTAATTTTTTCCATATGCTTAACGAACTTTTAACTAAAATCTATAACACAAATATAGAACTTTACAATAAAGAAGAATCAAAGAACATATAAGTGCATTAAAATGAGTTTAAAACATATCAAAAAATCATTATTAGGCATGAAATTGAAAAAAAATAGATACACTACGATATATTATTCCCTTTAAAAATGAGTATTAGTACAATTTTTATTGGGAAAAAAATGACATTGCATAAAAGTAAAAGTTCACAAGTAAAACTTCAAAGTAATAAAATACTTCTCATATTATTAAAAAGTTTTCACTCTTCGAAGAACATTTTCATACTATAATATTAAAATTTCTCGACACAATCAACGAATGAAATTTAACGTATAAAAACAAAATATTTATTGTTTGATATTTTATTTAATAAAATTTTTTAAAAATTTGATTCGAGAATTTTTTTTTTGCATTTCTTAAAAATTGAATTTGTTTTAACTCTACATAAAATAACTTTTATGAAAGCATGACGTATATGGTCACTTATTTTTCTTATTCCTCTTTTAAAAATTTTTCCTGATGTTTCCAGATCAGTGCATGTGAAATCATGCAAATAATTTATAATAACAAACGATAATGGTCTCGCAGTATATGAAGTAAATTTTTTTTCAAACACAAAGAAATAAAAAAATATTCGGAATTTCTGCGTATCATATGAATATTATATAAATTAAAAAATATGTATATTTCGTTTACAGTTCGTTTACACTTCGTCTTATTATTTATTATAAATATTTTAGTTAAAAACAATAGACTCTCGAAAGAATCGTAAAAGTTTATTGTATTCTAAAAAAACTGCAGTAATGTAGAAGCACACTTTGCATTAAAATTCGGGCCACATTACGAAGCACCTTTGGTTTAGAAAACGTTAAAGAGGTGAAAAAATATAGAAAAGATATACAGCAATTTCGAAAAAACGTATTATACGGGTAATAATCATTCTAAATTATATTTTCTTAACATATAATAAAAACTAACTGTTATATTTTATCTTACCGACTTGAGAAACAATGTTCACAAATTTAAAATCCATACTTCGGACTTGCAAATTTACAATAGTAAAAAAATGTATATTCATATGACCTTCAACTGACGAATATACGATCATTTAACATATTTCATAAGAAATTGCACTACATATAATTTATTATATTTTGTAGTGGATATAATATTTTTTTTCTAAAAAATGTCATGAAAATTTCCTTTTTGTATAGGAAGATATACTGAAGCAGGCGCTAATGCACATTTGTTAGAAAGATGTGTGGAAAAAAACATGAATAACTCTATTCAAATTTAGAATTGATTGAAGAAAAGGCAAAGACTAACTTTTATAATAAAAAAGTAAAAGTAAATATCAACTTGTAATTTTGTACGATTTGAATTTTGTACTGATGTGTGATTTACTCCCGCTCAACGATGGCAAGAATAAGCATATAATTATTTATACTTGCAATTATACATCACCCAATCTGTATTAAAAATTACTATTGTTTTATGAAATTAATAATAAAATTTGAGAAAGTTAGAAATGTAGAAAGATGATAACATCCTTTCAATGCAGGACCAGTAACTTAATTTAGTTTTCTTTATATAAAATACTTGATTTTTCCTAATCTTCCGCACTTTCACATCCGGCTAATTTTCCGAAATGATTTTAAATATATTGTGCTTTTAGAAGTCTTTTTTCTTTATATAAAATGATTAGGAAAAATCAAAAATTGTCTTTATATAAAATACTTGATTTTTCCTAATCATCCGCACTTACAGATCCGGCTAATTTTCCGAAATGATTTTAAATATATTGCGGTTAGAAGTCAGTCACTAGTATATAAATATTTAAAAGTTTGAAAGAGAGTATTAAATATTTACGGAAATCTATTCTTATATTATACCGTTCATTCAAAAATTTTGGTTTCATAGGAAAAATGCAAAATTTGGAGGAACGTGAAGAACGTATTAAAAAAATATTGATAAAATCTCATTTAAATTATGTAAATGTTTTTTATAAAATCATGCTTTACTTCAAAATTAAAAGTTTTGTAGTATATGTTTTATTTATTTTTTTATTCGGAAAGAATACAAATTTAAAATGTTTAAATCATTATGAAACAATAGATTAATTAGATATATTGAGTAATAAAAATTAACCAACATAAAAAAAGAAGACTGCATTTCTGTAGAATTAACACATTACTTTAACAACGCATATTCTACCTAACGGTGAATACTTTAATATACGTAAGACATAAAATTAACGGTAAATACAAAAACTTTTAATAAGTGTTTAAAAGACAAAACAACATTTTATAAACAAAAATAATATTTATTTTCATAATATTTTTTACGGTTAAATAATGATATTTTAGTATATTATTAATTACACAACAATAAAAAAAATTTGTAGTAAAAATTAAAAAAATTATTTTGTTCCATAAAATTTTGATACTTTTTTCATACATTATCGGTGGAGATTTTTTAAACCCATGCAAAAGTAGTGCAAAAATTAATACAGCGCTGCATAACACGACAGATTTTATCCTAAAACATAAAGTTGAACCAATTAAAAAAGTCAATCCGTTTATTCGTAAACTAGAATATATATATATATATATATATATATATATATATATATATATATATATATATATATATATATATATATATATATATATATATATATATATAAATAAATAATTATATTTTAATATTTTATTGCTTACGCAACAATATAAAAATCTGTCTGGTAAATATTAAAAGAATGATTTTAATCCGTTAAAATTTTATACATTTCTAATATATTATGGGTGGATATTTTTTCAACCCATTCAAAAGTAGCACAAAAATTAATACAGCGCTGTATAACACAAAAAAACAGTTTTTATCCTAAAACAAAACTAAAGTTGAGCCAATTAAAAAAATTCAAGGGTTTTATTCGTAGCTAGAATGTGTTTATATATATATATATATATATATATATATATTCATTTATTTATTTATTTATGTATATATTTATGTATTTAAATATATTTATATTTTTCTACTCTAATGATTTAAAGTTTTTACTTTTCGAAGTTGTTTTTTAGATCAATAATGCATTGTCAATTTACCGGGACGGTAAAAAAATAATCGGTGTCATATACTAAACACTCACATTTTTTTCTCCAAACTCTCCTAAATATTGCATACCTGAAAGTTTTTTTTTCCTTGTACAACGATAAAAATATTTATAATTTCACGGCATAACAACTCACCTGTATCCTCAAAAATGCTGTCTTCATTTTCTGTATGATATACCTCCTGTGCAGCAACACACAAAAACAGAAGAAACAAACACAATAAGTTCATTAAATCGGGCATCCTATATAAAGTCCTTTAAAACAAAACTTTGCGAGAAATCAAACGAAAGAAGAGAGACAAGCTTCTCCCCGAGAAGTCCCCTTGAAGAAAACTCTGATCGAAACAAACTCTTATGGCACTGGGAGAGAAAAATACGCAGCCGAAACTCGTCTAAATAAATAAAGTAGAGTAGGTAATTCTACGGAAAGAACTCTAATACTGAAAACCTGGGATCACTAGTACACGTCCGCTTAGAGCCGCAGCTTCCAGGTGAAATGGCATCGCAGAGCACGCATCAATCAGGGTTGCCAGAGATTACTAGGTTGGCGCATTTTTCGGTTTCGGGGATGGAGATGTCGCTCCGCCAAAAAGTGCAAAAAGTGCAAAAAAATGGGAAAGCATGAATAGAAATGTCATTTCTTTTTTTTTCTTCTTTTTCTTCTGCATATTTTTTCGCTCATTGATATGCTGAAGTTTAAAATTTTTGTAATTTTTTTTTAAACAAAGTTTAAATTCTTTCAAATTTTATCATGTAGTCAAATATTCTTAGAAAGGAGACATGAAAGTTGTACGTAGATTCCGAGGTTAGATGTAAGTAATTTATTATGATGCTATTTAAGGATATTCAGTTATTTTTTCATTGTTGTTTAGTAAGTTTTCAAAAGAAAGTTAAATTATTTCTGTCTAGTGTCATCCTAAGGTTGAATTTTCTTGATGTATTTTTTTCGCTGATTGATATGCTGAAGTTTAAATTTTTTCTAAGCAAAGATTATATTATGAATATTACCTTGTAGTTAGCTATTTTTAATAATAAGGCTTGAATAGTTTAATGAAGATTCCGTTATTAGATATAAATAAGTTATTCTGATGCTGTTTGCAGTTATTTGGTTATTTTTCTTTGTTATTGACTTGCTAAAGTTTAAAACCGTTTTTTTTTCTAAAGATAAATCAAATATTTTTTTCAAGTGTCATTTTAAGGTCATTTTTATTTCTATTATTTTTTAAATTGATTTGTTGAAGTTCAAAATTTTGGTAATTTCTTAAACAATGTTTACATCCTCTCTAAAGTGCTATCATACAGTCAAATATTCTTAGTTATAACACTTGAATAGTTAAATGTAGATTCTGTTTTTAGATATAACTATATTTATATTCGATGGTTATTCGATTATTTTTTCCTTGTTATTGACTTGTTAAAGTAAAAATTTATTTTTTTTTCTCTAAAGATAAAGCAAATATTTTTGTCCAGTGTCATTTTAAGATCAAATTTTTTTCGAGATTTTTTTTTAAAAATTGATTTGATGAAGTTCAAAATTTTGGTAGTTTCTTACACAACGTTTAAATCATCTCTAAAGTGTTATCTTACATTCAAATATTCTTAGTTATAACACTTTAAAAGTTATTCGATGTAAATAAGTTTATTTAATGCTGCTTATAGTTATTCATGTTCGATCTAAATAAGTTTGTTTAATGCCGTTTACATTTATTCAATAATTTTTTTCTGTTATTGATTTGCTGAAGTTTAAAATTTTAGTAAGTTTTTAAAAGAAAGTTAAAATTTTTCTGTCAAGTGTTATACTAAGGTTGAATTTTCTTCACTTATTTGTTCGCTGATTGATGTGTTAAAGTTAAAAAATTTTGTAGTTTTTCTAAGCAAAGATTCTGAACTAAATATTACCTTGTAGTCAAATATTGTTTTTAATAAGACTTGAACAGTTAAATGTAGATTCTATTATTAGATATAAATAAGTTATTATCATGCTGTTTGCAGTTATTCGATTATTTTTTCTCTGCTATTGACTTGCTAAACTTTAAAATTGATTTCTTTTCTAAAGATAATACAAATATTTTTGTCATGTATCATTTTAAGGTAAACTTTTTTCGAATTTTTTTTAAAAATTGATTTGCTGAAGTTAAAAATTTTGGTAATTTCTTAAACAACATTTAAATTCTCTCTACAGTGTTATCCTACATTCACGTATTCTTAGTTATAGACTTGGAAAAGTTGATTATACATTCCGTTATTCGATTTAAATAAGTTTATTTAATGCTGTCTACAGTTATCCATGTTGGATGTAAATAAATTTGTGCTGTTTACAGTTATTCAATATTCTTCTCTGTTACTGAATTTATAAAGTTTAAACTTTGAGTAAGTTTTTTTTTTTAAAGAATATTAAAATATTTCTGTGAAGTGTCATCCTAAAGTCAAATTTTCTAGACGTATTTTTCCGATGCCAATATGTTGAAATTTAAAATTTTTGTAATTTAAAAAAATAAATTCTGTTAAATGTTATCTTATAGTCAAATATTCTTAGTTATAGGACTTGAAAGGTTGGATATAGATTATATTATTTGATGTAAATTAGATTTTCTTATGATAATTGCAGTTATTGAGTTATTTCTACTTTGTTATTGACCTGCTAATGATTATAATTTCAGAAAGTTTTATTTTTTTAAGTTAAAACATTTCTGCTAAGTGTCATTCTAATTTTTTCGACGTATTTCTCCTCTATGACTTTGCACATTCATAGAGAAGAAATATAGACTCAAAAAGAATATAGATAATATTTTCTATGAATGTGTATATTGCATTCATTATAATAAAACCGTTTCCAGATCATCGCGAAATATGTACTATAGTATTTGTGAAGTGCTTACAAGTATAAAATTTTCATAAATTTTTAAACGAAGTTTTAAATCCTTTCAAATGGTATCTGACAGTCAAATACTCTTCTAAACGAGACCTGAAAATTTTTGCATAGTTTCGGTTATTAGATGTAAATATATTATTTTAATGCTGTGGACGGTTATTCGGATATTTTTTAATTGTTCTTGACATCCAAAAGTGTGGAATTTTAGCCAAATTTTAGAGAAAGTTAAAATATTTCTGCAAATCGCCACCCTAAGATCACAGCTTTCGATAAATAAAGATCGTGGTAATAACATAGTAAAAATGGTAGATAATACTACATATATATTATTAAAATAAAAATTAATTTTGTTGGGATGTTTGACTGCAGGAGCATTTGATATATTAATTACATATTTCTAATTAATAAAATAAGAACTTAATATACTGTTTTTTTTCAGGATATAATAAATATATACTAAAATAGTTTCAACTAGTATAATGCATTTTCTGGAACTAGAATCTACCAGAATGATGCACCACTGCAAATCACGTATTTAGATCTACATGATCACATTGCATGCAAATTATACCACTAAGCGGAAATTAAATCAGAAAGGGCAAATATATATTGCAATGAATTGTGTATATTGCATGCATTATAATAAAACCGTTCGCAGGTCACCGCGAAATATGAACTCTAGAATACATTTGTGATGTGCATACAGATATTTCCCCGTAATATGAATATAATATATATATATATATATATATATATATATATATATATATATATATATATATATATATATATATATATAAAGGAATATCATATAGATTTAATTAAGTACATGTATACTGAAAAATATTCGAGCAAAAAATTTTATTAGTTATGAAAACGAGATAATTTATTTTTCTTTAGAAACATATTAACTAATACTGAAAAAAAAATTTAAGTGAATAACTCACGCATTTTACTTTTCTTTTGAGCTTTATTTTTTACTAGGCAAGGTAAAAATTGTTATATGCTATTGGTTGAGAGAGAAGATGTAATTTTTGGTAACGAGGTTTATAGCGCCCAGAACTGTGAGGTAAGGAATAAAGAGACAATAAAGGTCGAGGATATGTTATGACTGGACGTACAGGGAGACCCCCAAAACAAGGACGATTTACTACACGGATGGATCTAACATGAAAGGAAAAGTGGTGCGGACTGCATTTGCTATGTGGATGGTGAAAAGAAAGAAGGTTTGAAGGTGAGAATTCCAGACGGTGCGTCTTCGTATATGGGCCTGTTCACATAGGAGTCCGTTGCGTTGCGTTAAGGAAAAGATGACGTTGAGACGAAAATAAACCAATCATAGGCCTCCAAACGATTAGCAATGAAATTTTTAATGCCTATGATTGGTTTATTTTCGTCTCAACGTCATCTTTTCCTTAACGCAACGCAACGGACTCCTATGTGAACAGGCCCTAATGCTGAAGTAATGGCTAATGAGCTGGCAATAAAGAATTCGGTAGAGAGAAATTGCAAAGATATCTCTCTATCTCTCTCCCTCCCTCTCTCTCTCTCTCTCTCTCTCTCTCTCTCTCTATATATATATATATATATATATATATATATATATATATATATATATATATATATATATATATATATATATATATATACATATATATATATATATATATATATATATATATATATATATATATATATATATATATATATATATATATATATATATATAAATATATATTTATATATCTCGTAGCAGTCCACACATTACACACATTACATGGGTCTAATGTACCAACGCATCAGAAAATAGAATGGACGAATCATTACTCGAAAAATTGTTTGTTATTAAAAAATTAGAATCATATAAGTAGTTATAAATATATAAATGCTAATTATTATTCGAATATTATGTTGTATGTGTTCGGAACAATGTTAAATAGAACTTGTACTGGACCCTTGTATTGAGTGTACACCATTGTGAAACGTACGACGTGTATCGTACAACGCTGAAAACCATTCACATAATTTATGCAGTTACTGAAAAGGTGATAAACCAAAAGTTTCATTTTTAATTGAGAAGATCTGATTTCAGTTATTTATTTTAATATGATACTAAATCATTAAATGCTAAATAGTACATACATTCCCCTATACGCATAATTCATGTTCTATATTTACATGGCATATTATTACTGCATTGGCAATAATTCATGTTTTCGGAAAATGTATTTTATTCGATACGCAAATATTTAAAATTTCAAGTAGTATTTTAATCTCCATTTCACTGGTTCAATCCAGTTAATTTCAACTGACATAAAATATCTAAATACAGGTTTTAAATTATAAATAATGTAAGTTATTGAACATAACACTACAGTTCAATCCTACCAATTATATTCTCTGTCGGTATTTAGAGTGCTTGAAGCATGTTGTAGTAATATCTGACATTTTGTTGTTTATAAAGAATTAGGATTCAACGAATTATAGAAATTTTATAATATATTCTAACATTAAAAATATTCATGGAATTCAGAAAACATTCCAATATATAAAAATCATGCGCTTTTATTTTCGAAAATCCTACAGTTTAATTCAACAAAAACATTTTTTGCTATATTCTGTGTTGTTTATATTCATCTTGGTAAATGTGTGTTTTCGTAATTTCTGTCCTTTATTTTCCAGAGGAAAATTGTCGGTTATACTATAAACCAAATAATATATATATATATATATATATATATATATATATATATATATATATATATATATATATATATAAGAATAAGATGAAAGAGAAAACCAGTAATAGCTCTAAAGCTACTTGAAGCCAGGAACATCCAACATGTAAAGAAAAGTATGAATAAGGTTTTTGACAGCATTTCTTCATCAGCGGTGTCAATACTGTCTAAAAACCAATGGATTGTTTCTGATGAGTATGATCTATTAAATAAACACACTCAGACACCGTACAATCCATTATTAACAGAAGAATTGAATAATAAATGAATTAAGTTTGAATAAAAGTACTTAACCAAAGAACACCAAGCCTGGCGCTAGTCAGAGTGGAAGTTAAGAACTTGTAACAGTGTCATATATATATATATATATATATATATATATATATATATATATATATATATATATATATATATATATATATATATATATATATATATATATATATATATATATATATATATATATATATATATATATATATATATATATATATATATATATATATATATATATATATATATATATATATATATATATATATATATATATATATATATATGTATATATATATATATATGTATATATATATATATATATATATATATATATATATATATATATATATATATATATATATATATATATATATATAATATATATATATATATATATATATATATATATATATATATATATATATATATATATATATATATATATATATATATATGACACGGAGCTTGTTTTGCTCCCGTGTTAACATCAATTTTATGCAGTCACGTCCATTGTTGAATTGGGCAAGTGGTGAGCCTTTTAAAGAAATAATCCAACTCGTATTCACTCCGTCTTTATTAAACTTCGTAAATTGACCACTCTCCAGGTTGATTTCTGCGCTTCGCCATTTTATAACCTATTCGGCCACGAGTGCCACGAGCATCTGCTCTCAATGAGATTGCTACGTAATCTGCCGCCAAAAACTTAATTTTCTCCGAGCTCCTGCTGCACGGCACATGTGCAGACTTCATCCTTGCGCATCTGGACCCTCATTACCGCTGATCATGCAGTATTAACTTCCCGCCCAATACCTGTGCACTTCTAAAAATCAATCCTCTCGCCTAGAATTATTCGCTTTCCGCTCAAAGTCGCTTTTAAAAGATGATTTTCCCCACAGCAAAATAAGCGCGCTTTGTAAATGGATAGTTAGATTCTTATTATTTTAAGCCCCCTTCCCCGTACTTCTCAACTATATTTTGACAGTTCAGTTATGTTTTGACACACACACACACACACACACACACACACATATATATATATATATATATATATATATATATATATATATATATATTTAATGTGTGCGTGCAATTTTTTCCGATAGATTGTGGGAAAATATCAATATATTGCTACTATTATCTTATTAAATGAAACATCTTTTTGATTTCGTAGCTTTATTTCAATTCACATGCCACCTTTTGTAATGAAAATATTTTTAATTCATGCATCCCATTAATTATTTACTATTCCAAAAATATCTTTCAAAATCGCTACAGATTTCTACACGCACTACTTTTTTATGCGTGTGATAGTAACAAAGTATCTTTTTATGAGTGTGTTGTATGCTTGTGTACTGATAAAGTATCCCTTTATTTCGTAGCCGTATAAAAATTACTACATATATACTTAAAGGGATACAAATAATTATGCATGTGATACTGATAAAGTATCTATTAATTTCGTAGCCGTATGCAAATTGTCTTTTACCAACTTTCCATTGTGCCAGGTACCATTGTGCCAGGTACTATTTGAGAGAGTTACATTCAATTCACGTGTCACCGTTTGAAATGAAAATATTTTTACTTACGTATCCAATTAATTAATTACTTATGCGAAAATGTCTTTCACTATCGCTATATACATATCCACACGCATACTTATTTGTATTAACATAAATGTAAAATTCTAAAAATTAGGTTATTATTAAACTTTACCAAAAGCAAAGAATAAGTAGGGAAAATTTAATCAACTGATACGTAAATTGTCTTCCTGCGTTATCAGCACAAGTAGCAAATTATTTAAATTACGTCTGGATTCTAGTGTTTCATTTAGAGCTTTTAATTAATTTAGGGAGTCACTCAACAAACAATGAAAAGGAACGTACCAGAGTTTCCAAAGCTTTTAAACAAATATAGAAAGCATGGTGTATTTTAATTAAATTCAGAAAATGCGTTTTACAAATTGTTTTTAAACCTAGAGTTTTCCTACAACACTCGGTATCTTTTTTTTCTTATTTTCAAGCGCAATCGCTAATAATTTTTTCGATAAAATTTACTTTAATGCATTGCCTATTACAGTTTAAGTTAAAATATGTCGATTTCACCTATTCAAAACTTAAATACTTTACAAGTCTCATATTACGATTAAAAAGTTATAGATTTCAAAAAATTAAACAGAACTCTCAATATATATATATATATATATATATATATATTTATATATATATATATATATATAGAGAGAGAGAGAGAGAGAGATTAGAAAATGAACGGTATTTACTGATAATGCAATAACTATACTTATGTTTTATATTTGCAACTGATTTCCAAAGTTATATTTAAAGGTTTCTTAGCAATTTTATATTATAAAATGAGTAAAAAATGCGCTATAGTGTAGAAGGTACAAAAAAACGTGTCTTTTAAAAATATGTGTGTCTGCATCTATGTACTAAATGCTTGAATTCTTTTAGAGCACTTTAAATTTAAAAAGCGAATTATGAATAAGAAATGGAGTTAACTTTTAATCAATGAATTCATGGGCACTGTTGTAAAGGATTTAATTATGGATTCATAGCCGAATATTTTAGTATAATCAGAAAGATCCTATTTTTGAAACTTGAGGTACATGTTATTTAATTTTCTGATTTAAGTTAAGCTTAGATATTCCTTATTTAATTCAACATCTTAAATTTTGGGGAAAATTGTTTCTTTGCTCCAAAAAATGGTGTCTTTTATTATTTTTCAGGAGATAATAAAGAATTTTTTTAAATAGCTATTTTAGTAAAATAATTTTATTTCTTATTAGTATCCACTTATTGGAATATGTTTTATACTTCAGTGTCAACACAATACCTTTTTATATGATACATATGTAGCTACATCTTTTTAAAATACTCTCAATATAGTTTAACACACCAAGAAGTATTTACTAATTAGTTAGATTAATATGAAGCCTTTTTACATTTGCATAATTTTTCAATATTTTATGTATTTGGGTTACACAATTCAAAGTGATTTATTAGATTTTACAAAATAATAATTTCGGAGATAGTTCTACAAAGGAATAAATAAATAACTAAATAACTAAATAACTAAATAAATAAATAAATAAATAAATATATATATATATATATATATACAGAGGCTGTTTACACATTTTTTAGACGATGTATATTGTATTCACAAAACTAAATTACATAAAGTCCTTGTGTTTTAAATGTTCTATTTGACATCCCTTATTCTGAACTATCTTTAGACATCGCAATTTCCAGGATAATAATGTCTTTTGAAGTGTCAGAAGAGGTATTCTATCCCATTTCTCCTGAACAGCTTTTCAGAGTCCTGTAAGGGCTTTGGGACGACGTTTGGATAATACAGATTTTAAAAGTCCGAAAGCACAAAAATCCATAGGTAAAACATCGGGAGATTTAGTAGGGATATCAGTGAAGGGTATGGCCTTGATACCAGTTTTTTTATCCATTTCTTTTAGGAAATTTACAGTGGATTTTGATGTGTGACTGCTAGCTTTGTCCTGATGGAGTCTCACAGATTCATGGCACTGTGGGTAAAGCGATGGTATTTCATACAGAAAAAGTGGCGATAAAATATGTTCCTGATAGTTTTTGGAGTTAATCTTGACATTTTTTTCCACTCTCTTTATTTTTAACTTGCCATTATAAGAAAAACCAGCAACAATCATGAATCCCTTTCTTTCGATCCAATTTGACGTTTTTTTCCTTTCTTGTTGACGATATTACCTATCGTCGATTTAGATATCACAAAACCATGACTCTCACATCGTTTTTGGATAACGGAGTATGCATATTTCTCTTCGGAAAGAGCATAAATGTAGTCTTCGAACCACTGCTTTGTTAGAAATGTCATTTTGAATAAAAACAAAACTTTCAAGCCTGCAGACGATCATTTTGACTTTTAAATACATAGTACAATTGCAATTATTTCTTTTACAGCAAACGCTTTTTTTTACCGCTTACAAAAATCGCTAAAAAATGTGCAAACAGCCTCTTTATATATATATATATAGTAGTAAAACTTTTCTATCTGGTCAACCCTCTATACAGCCATATTTTTGTAAACAACCGATTAAGGACTCCATTGATACAATTTTATGGAGAACAATCTTTTCGACGGCCACCTCTCAAAATGGCCACTTTTTTCGGAACTATTAGTTTTTGCCTTAGAGAAGTTTCACGGCATGTTTAATTTGTGTATACAGTATACAAATTAGACGTCCATAATTATGTATAATTGGTATACATAGATTAATTGGTATATATATATATTAATTTGTATAATTGGTATATATATATATATATAATAGCATCTAAATAGGTGTTCATTGTTTGTCTTTGCATGAGTGCATATGTTTATCTCGCTACTTGAACCAAAAAAGCAAATTATCCTACTTCTATGCGAATATTTCAAATATATATGCAGATTGTAGAAGTGAAAATGGTATAATTCCCCACGGTGTGTGGACAGACAATAAAGAATGTATTATAAAGGATGCAATGGCAGGGGTAAATACAGGATTGTAAACCAAAAAAAAAATAGAAGAATAGCTGTGGGTGTGGCCAGTGATAGCGATCTGAAGTCTAAATTTTACAAGATGGATGGTCGTTATTTTATGGCCCACAGTAAAAACGTCAGATGAGAAGGATCAAAGTTGTTTTGCAAAATAAAAGTATGTTGGGGGAGGTACTACATAGACTAAGGACAGAGGCGACATATGCGGTATAATAAAGATCCAATTAGGGGTAGCAACCACTGAAAGAAAAACAGCTCACTGCCCAATGAAAGTGAGGGGCGTAACAGAATGGCCCTCCTGTAAACAAACTACAGCTCCGCTAAGGACGGAAGGAATCGGAAAAAAAGGAGACGGATTTTAGATTGGGTTCCTGAGAGTTAGATGTCTGAGACTCTCATCTGCCCCATAGCCTTGGAGAAGAGCGAATATCCCACCAAGGTGTTCCTACACTGGAGATGATACTGGGACCCGGTCGCCGATGCTACGATCATCGCTGCATACATCCGTTATAGTAAGTGCCTCCCCGATAGACTCTAAAAATCATATTTGACTCTATAGTTTGCCTCTTCTTCTGGGTACCTTATGTCAAAATGGTTAATATGAAACGGATTGTTATACTAATAGCTCTGACAAGTTAATTGAAATTTGGGTTATCAAATAAATGTATGTTTAAGGTCAATGCGTTGTATTCCTTGCTTGTTTCAACCCATGCATGCATCCATTGCTTCTAGGTAATTAACTCCTACACATATGACTTATTAAAATATAATAAATGCATATATATTCCTGTATATTTTTTACCATATCTTGCCTAGTAATTTAAAGGTTTTTGCGAGCCACAGCCGAAGCTTATACAGCAATTTTAATGGCGAGACTTCCTGACAGCCGTCTGCTGGTCTGGGTCCCTCGAGCTCGGGGGGAGAACGAATTATCCTCGCACCACCAAGCCGGAAAATAAACCAACTGACTAGCCTTTACAAATTATACTATACGATACAAACACTATACAATTTAGTATACACTATGAGTTATACTTTGTACAATACAAACCTCAAATAATAAATACGAACTGTGCATGCAATACATACGAAATAATCTAAATATTATAATACAAATTGCGATTCAAATTTTCTGCATTTATTAACTAAGTCAAACTATATAAACAGTGCGATCAATACACAAACACTGCTTACAACATTAAATACATGATACGAACAATACATACGCCACAATTTACTTTCGCAAATAAAATAAACAACAAAGTGCTATCAACATTTCAAGCATTCCAACACTGCACTCACAATTCCGAACAACACGAGAGATATTATGTAAGACTTCAAATAATGTTATTTATATTAAGCACGCGGTCCGTGGCGTCCTTGTGTGTACAGCGCGCTGGTTTTCGGTGCTGAGGGTGCTCGGTTCGAATCCTGGCGAAGTGCCACTAAAATGTCTCCGTTTGTGTCGTGCCTTCATAGGGAGCAATGTTGGTCCGCCTATATGGCTCCCCCATAATAAATTGGCCAGCAAAACTGCGGTGAATTATAAAAAAAAATATCAGAACAAAATAAACTTACAACATAGACATACACATACAAATAAACATACTCAAACAGTTCAGACAAATTTAGCGAAAGGCGAAAGGAATTAAAGCGCAGGTGACGATCCAAAAGGTCCCGAACGACCAAACCAATAAAATTACGACAATAATACTCGTGAAAGAACTTCTCTTTTGACCAGTTCCCTATATCACGAGGGAGCTTACTTCTAGCCTCTTTCCATTGCACACATTCTAGGAGACAATGATCTACTGATTGAATACTACCACACTCACACTCCGATGACATGCCGAGGAAAAGGTTCTGGTACACACGGAGGCTTCCATGATGTGTAATGCACTGGTCCAGATAAAAGTCCCCATAAATCCTCCTGGTTACCACCGGTAGGATGGAATACCACCGGTAGGATGGAATAAAATGGCCTACCCAAATCACTAGTGTTCTACCTATCCTGCCAAATTCTCATATAATACTTTTTTGCTTCCTTTTTAAACTGTTCCTTGGTATATTTAAAGTTGCCCGTTATATGCTCTAAAGCAGTTGCTTCTTTAGCGGCTTGATCCACCTGTTCATTTTGTAAGATTCCGACATGTGCTCTGACCCAGTGTAAATTTAATTCCAAATAATTATTCCGCGTGTATCTTTTAATTTCTTCTATTTTCTCACCTTTATAATGTAGGGCACTCAGAGCCTGTAGAGCGTTTCTCGAATCGCTATATATATATATATATATATATATATATATATATATATATATATATATATATATATATATATATATATATATATATATATATATATATATATATATATATATATATATATATATATATATATATATATATATATATATATATATATGTATATATATATATATATATATATATATATATATATATATATATATATATATATATATATATATATTTATATATATATATAATATATACATATATATATATATATATATGTATGTATGTATGTATGTATGTGTGTGTGTGTGTGTGTGTGTGTGTGTCTACCCATATTTTCACTCCAAGGAAATTTCCTTTAATGTATAATCTTATTTAAATATCATATCAAGCACATTAAAATTTTACTAGCATATTCTTTTGAACATCCTATTCACGCGTAAATAAGGGTGTTTAATAAAGGCACCACATTCCTGACAAGTTATCTAAAAGGGGTTAAAATATGTCTTTCATTAAAAGTTTAATTTATGACTGAGTTAATTTAGCTTTAAGGTTAGGTTTACGCAACAAAAGGTAATAATGCGATAAAATAATTTTTTTTAGTACTTACAAAATCCATTTGAAGAAGAAAATTATTTTATTTTAAATTTGGTATAAAGTTTATCAATTTTATTTCTCAAAAATATTCCTCATATATTTCTGATAAATGGTACCATCTTATCTCAGTTTACACGTAGAGTAAACATGAGTATAAAAATTAATATACAAACAAAACTTCTTATTTTAGGTTCTAATCATTTAAGCTTATACCTCCTCTAACAATTAAGTGACAAATTATCTAAAAATCGTTATAAACCCGCTTGTCATTAAAAGTTTAAGTTATTTAACGACTGAATTAAAATTAGCTTTAAGGCAAGACTTAATTATTGAAAAATGAAAAATCTAAAAATCAGCTTCTTCAGATTAGTTCAAAGATCTCTGATTCCACCTCAGTCTAGTTTGCATTCTAGTCTCCAATTTCAGCCACTCCTAAACGAATCGTAACTGCAACCTCGGAGGATCACGAAACTTTCATCCCACAGATGGCGTTATTTGTCAAAAATCAAACGCACATTAGTACGAGCAGACCACATTTTCCATTTCCCGGCGAGTTACTCTCCGTGCGATAATAACGCTGTTTTGGAAATCGTAAATAATATGGAGATATTCCACTGTTTCTGTTAATTTAAAACTTCACTGAAAATTAAATCCATGCGTGACATTTAATATTTCAAAATGCCTCCCGCACATCACACTTTTTTTTTTCCTGGGCCGTGGAACTATATTAAAAATAAATGCGCGTTTAACTTAAGTACTTAAATAGTGAATTCAAAAATATTAAATATACTTCACTGGATATAAAATACCGTTTTTATTGGCTGAACCTGAATGTCTGAATATACTTCGTGAAGAGCATTGACTTCCGAGAATTTGACATATATCAAGTGCACACACACACGCACGCACACACACACGCACACACACACACACACACACACACACACACACACACACACACACACACACATACATATATATATATATATATATATATTTTATATATATATATTTATATATATATATATATATATATATATATATATATATATATATGTATTCGAAAAAGACCTAAAAACTGTTGGCACCACAAAATGGAGAGCCATGGCGTCTAATATACCAAGATGGCGGAAACTTCTTGGGACGGTCTTGGCCTGACCTAGGCTGTAGAACCGAAGAAGATATATATATATATATATATATATATATATATATATATACATAAGTATATAATTATTTATTTATTTATCTATAGGAGGAGGAGTTCCAAAATATATATATTATACTACGAAAAATAGAAAAGAATGGAATAACATTTAGAAAATTTGGAAGTTTCATGGTTGTTAAAAATTTTATGAGAAATCCCATGTGCATAATCTATGCGAGCTGCCTTTAAGGGGTTAAAGAAGCAGGATTTTCTATTGAGTTTGTTTCTTTTCAGCGATATATTCTTTGCATTCTAAGATGCAGCATTATATGATTGGTATAAATTTATACATAAAGCTTCAGCATTAAATACCTGAAAAAGTCCATTAATGTTTCTGAATCCATTAAGTAGGAATAAAACATTAAGATAAATATTATATATACGTATATGCATGCATATATATGCAAAATGTTCTCATTTCTTTGAAAAAATAACATTACATTATTTATAATATTTCATTAATCAACCTCTGTATACGAACTTTCCTATTCAGTTATTTTGCGTGACTTGATTCATTAAAAACAAAAATATTTTTGAATATGTGTGCATTTTACAATTATGAATTTTATTTATCAGAATACAAATTTTCAGGCAGTTATTCATACTATTTATTTAATTTTTTGAAATTAATACATAGGCTTACTTGTTAATCGAAACATATTGCTCTTAAAAAATGCCGTTTAATTTTTTATCCGAGATGAAATCAGAAAATATTGATCAGAAAAAAAATTTCACTATAAAAGCTATAAAAAACTGAGTTCCGTATTGTTAAAAACTTCAGGAATATCTAGTACGTAAGAGCAAATTTCGATTTTCTATTCAGATGTTAATCTGGATCTTTTTTTTTAACTCTCCCTCACACATTTTTCTCCTCAAGGAGAAAGAATGTCCTTTTGCCCCTTACCAATATTTTTTTGGTATGGGATATTATTTTTCTACTTTTTCTTAAAAATCTTAATTATTTCAGATAAGCATTGGGATTTGCTAGATTCAGAAATCATTACTTCCATCGAGTGACTTCCTACATTTTCTCTTAACATTTGAACTGCTATTAAATAACTATATATAAATATATATATATATATATATATATATATATATATATATATATATATATATATATATTCATATTGCTATATATATATGACAGAATTTTTTTATCGGCAGTCTACGCTGCATATCTGGCGAACGACGTTCTGAGATTGGTGTCTTGCACATGCCATATGCAAATTTCCTCTGTGCGCCCAGATCGTGTTTCTGTTGGTCCTTTGCAGAGTTGTTATTTGTTCGTGCATAACGCGTCCGTTTTTGTGATACACGTAGAGTTATAACGCTTTTTAGGGTTTTCGCATGCACTTAGCATTTTGCTATGGGAAAAAGCGGGTGTTCCTATTCGAAAATTTCAAGTTTCTATACCTATAACTGTAATCGTGAGCGGCACGTTGTTGCCGGTCACAGAATCCTGACATCATACCTCGGAATCACTATATCTGAAATCCCAACTCGATAGGTTGTATGAAACCGCCGCGAGAAGTCCATCATATATATTGGCAAAGTATATCATGACCTCCCTGTATATACACATATATATATATATATATATATATATATATATATATATAAATAAGATAAAGTTGAAAGAGAAAAAACAATATGAGCACTAGAGCTACTACAGCTAGAAACCAAAAACATGAAAAGATAAGATTGAAAGAGGTTTTAGACAATATTTCATCTTCAGCGGTGTCAATACTGTCTAAAATCCAATGGATTGTTTCAGATAAGTATGATCTATACCATAAACTTACTCAGACACCGTACAATCCATGAAAAATTGTAGAATTGAATAAAGAGTTACTTAACCATAGAACACCAAGCCTGGCGCTAGACAGAGAGGAAGTTAAGAATAACTAACCGCAAGATGACTGACGTCACAAAACTTGCAACCATGGAGATTATTTAAACACAGAAATTGACCTACTATGGATATTGTGTTTGAGGACTATTAAACCTTTATTAATTTAGTTTTTATTATTATTACTAAGAGTTATTTTTTATCATATTTTTATTTTTACTTAAGATTTTAATTTAATTTTTTTATTTTTTATTTTTAGTAGTTATTTTTTTCTATTTTTACTTATTAATATGATTTACTTATAAATTGCAACAGAACAAACTATTCATTTATACGAAAACAACCAATTATGTGTTTGTATAGACTTTCGGGCTAATAATTACTTGTCAGAACATCTATTAAGTCTAAAATATGCTTATTCCTATTGTCTTTAGAACATAGCCTATTTATACGAACTAACTGATTTACAATAATGTTATTAAAAACAGATTTATGTAAATAGGTTAGGCAATTTTGAAATTTAACAATATTAAAATCATAGTCAGTTCTTTTGTCGTATAAGTCAAAAGTAAATTTGCTATGAGAATTTAATTTAATGTTAATATCTAAAAAGTTTACATTAATATTATCTTGGCTACTTTTAATTAGTTCCAGATTAGGAGGGTAAAAATTTAGGTCTATATGATTATTACTTTTATTAATTACTATTATATCATCTATATACTTAAATATATTGTAATTGCAATTATTTATATTATTAATTTCAAAATAATGTAAGTATAAATTAGCTAGCATGCTTGAAGCATTTCCACCTTGTGGTACACCTTTGGTCTGTAAGTATATACTATTATTATGAACTATGTAATTATGTTTAGTTACTAAATCTAGGAGCCTATTGAAACGAGTTAGATTAATTTCGTTGCCTAAGTATTGAATATTATTTTGTACTAACTTTATGATTATTCTATTTAAATCAATTATATTGATATTATTAAATAAATCTTTAAAATCATAAGTTACTACTGTTTTACAATTATCTAATGTTTGTAGTGTTCCAATTAGACTAAAGCTATTATCAATTAAACCACAAACACCAGATGTTATTTTTTTATAGATTAATTTAAGGTAATTTAATAATATTACACTTGCTTTAGTAGCATAAGTGTTGTGACCACAGGTTACTGCTCTAAAAGCAATAGGTGTTTTATGAAATTTAGGAACTAAAACAATATATGGATAGAGATAGTTGTTTGATGATATCTATATATATGTGTGTGTGTGTATCCTTATGGGTTCGTTTCTACTTTCCAGTTTTGGATTTTACCTCCAGCCTAGCAACATTCTTTCTCTAAGATCTTGGCGCAAATAGACCCACTCATGTGCATTGTTAATAGTTATAAAAACTAGCATGTTTCCATCTTACTGAATTATTCGTCCTGGGTAATTCCGGCTATAAATTTCTCTATGAGCATTTTATGTCCAGCATTCAAATTTTCACCCGAATGCATAACAGCACCTATTTTGTTATACTACAGGGCAATAATGATCATACTTCCCTATCGAGCAGTAACGGGTTCTGTTTGCCACTGGCACATATGATGATATTACTTTTGATTGCAGTGATTTGACTGCAGGGAAGACTCAATATAAGAGCTGATTTAGCTTTAGAGAAAGTTTTAGAAATAACATAAGAGCTTTATGCTATTTTTGATTAAAGGTTCTTGCAAGCCATTTGCGATTAACATTGTAAGTTTGAAATGATCTCCATTCTGTCTTGATACCATTCAGTTTTGCAGTACATGACAGAAAGATACGATTTTTATATCGTAAGCAATAACTGTGAAAAGTGATCCGTAGACGCTGAATAGCCCCTTAAGATATATATCACGGATATCATGTGATATCTGTATTTTTTTACCTTTATTTATCGTTAAGGGGACTTACTACTCTAAAATCTTTAAAACATTCGATTTTTAAAAAATATATATATGTTAAATCCTGATCCTTTCTGATCAAAATAAAGCAAACCGCATGAAAATATTCCGCTTTGTTCCGGAGATATTGATATTCTAAATATTTAATTACTGATCAAGTTTATGTAAGAAAAATTTTAAACTCATTTTTCTCAAAATGTAATTTTGCGTCATTCCGAAACTGATATCTCAAAAACTATGAAACATAATTCCATGAAATTTTTATCACTGCATAATCATGTTATTTTATCGCGTCTGAACTAGAATTATCACAATCACTGCATATTTTGTTATTTTTTCGGGGGTAAATTAATGCAAAAATTTAAGGAAATTTTAAGTATATTTTGAGCAGTTTTAAAAAAATTGAAAAAATATTTTAATGTTGAATGTTTTATGTTCAATTGTATTTTGAATTATTTGTTTTAAATATAAAACAGGAATTATACATTTAAGTGTAAAATTAATTTCCTAGTTCTGCGCGCGAGCCAGTATACAATAAAAATACTTAAAAAACAAGGTATATCTAAAGCATTTAAAAAAGAATTATTTAAACTTATTTTTGGAGTTGAAAATTTGTTTATTAAAATAAATATATGAATTTATCATACACATAAAATTTGGATAAAATGGGAGTAAATTGAATTAGTTACAAAGAGTCAAAAAGTATGAAAATATGCCTTATTTCCTCGACTTAAGAGTCGTGAGTCCCCTTAAATTGCTTTTGATTATATGTGGTATATTTGTGTACATGAATGATGACAACATCTTACAAGGACATTAAAGGAGAATTTACAAATTGCAAAGCTTAGTTTAAAGTACACAGCCAACATAGAAAAGGGATTTTGTATGAAAACAATATTAATCATCCAGGAAATATCAAGGTAAATAATTTGCAAGTAGATTTCTTCACTCAGCACCTGGATGGCTGAGTTCACAATTACAGACTATAAATCTTATTTGGTGGTTGAAGCAATTCAGCTACTGAACTCCCTTTAAAGTAAATTACCAAAAGCATAAAATGGGTTTTGAATGAAAACAACATTAAACATACAGACAAAAATCAAGGTAAATCATGACAAAGCAATTTTCCTTTATTAACGCCTGAACGACTGAGTCCACAAATGTAAATATATATTAATGGTATTCGATATCAAATTACTGAGCTCACTTTAAAGTGCATTATCAAAAGATCAAGAAAGGGGTTTGAATGAAAACAACAATGAACATTCAGAAAACATCAAGGAAAATCATGTACAATTAATTAACAATGAACTTCCGAGTTCACAACATGAAAACGTAAATCTAAATATACTTTAACTAGCTGAAAACCCGCGCTTCGCTACGGAGTACATTCAAATTAAATACAAAGGTCAACGTATGCAATTTATGCCAAAAAATAAATATATATATTTATAATAAATGCGATGATCAATGTATACAATTGATGTAAAATATATATCTATCTATCTATATATATATATATATTTATATATTTATATAAAAATCGTAAGGGATATGCATTTTTTTGGATAATATCCAATCGTCTGCTGCATTAGAAAGATAAAAAAATATTTTTTTTGTCTATTTAGTTGTTACGCACGTGACGATAAATTTATTGAAAGTACCAGAAAAAGAAATCACGTGATCAGCATTTAATAAATTAAATTCTAAAAATTAATCTTTAAAAATTCACCAAAAATCAGGAAATTGGAGGTAAAAATTCGAAAAAAACTTCATTTTGAAGGAATTTTTATGATCTTTCTCGTGATATAAATTTTATAATCCTCAATGTATTATTTTAAATGCAAACGTAAAAAAAGTTTAAAAAACAGCTTAAAAATTTAATTTAAAAAAATCTAAGAAGAATTTTTAAAAAATCTTTCTTAGTGGACCCCTACACTATTAGAAGAATCGCCATGCAAAATTTCAGCCCTTTAGGTCCAGCGGTTTGGTTTGTGCGTTGTATGTCAGTCAGTCAGTCAGTCAGTGAATGAATGAGTTAGTTACGGAACTGTTTTATATGTATAGATGGTGTTGATTATGACGCTACAGATCTCTCTTTAAAGTACACTACCAACGCAGAAGAGGGGTTTTGAATGAAAACAATATCTAAAAGAAAGAACAATCAAGGTAAATCATATACAAGTAATTTTTATTTCTTAACACCTGGACGACTGAGTACACAACTCGAGAATCTAAATATATTTTTGTTGTAAGAATATCAAGCTACTGAGCTCAATTTAAAATGCCCTTCCAAACTATCATGAAAGAGGTTTTGAATGAAAACAACATTAAACATACAAAAAAAATCAAGGTAAATAATGTACATGCAATTTTTCTTTCTTAACACCTGAACATCTGAGTCAACAACTATAAAAGTCAAATATAAATGTACTTGAGTGGTGAGGAATATCAAGCTACTTCTTGGCTTATAGATAGAAAATTTAAAACTTAAAACATAACTGAAGCAGCGATTTAGTGGTTTCCCTGTGTCCAGTAGAGATAAACTCGGTATACCAAGAATGCTTTCTTAACCCCTGAAAATAACCAGACTTTCTAATCAAACATATCACCAAAAATTTTAACATTTAAAGTTGAATTTCTACATTCCATTTATTTATGAAATATAATTTTATTTATACAAGCAAGACGTAAAAACCTTCCATTGTCACACATTAGCTTTAACTCGGAAAAACAGGAACTGTTTATTTTGAAATTATCTGCTAGAAAACACTGCCCAGATTTTTCTTTTAACCCTTCAGCGGGTGCGCCAATTTTTGAAACACCAGCAGGCGCGCGTGACACAAAGTGCAACGTTTCTTTCAACCTTGATTATTCATTTTGAAATAAATATTTTTTTAAAATTGGAAATAATTATTCTGCGTTTTATGACAAGATATAAAATTTTTATAATATTGAGATATATTTATAATAAAATGCCAAAGAATGCAGATACAATCGCTTCATTTCATAACTGTTCGGTTTATTGGATCTAAGGACAACTTGTGAATGAGTGCAACGTTTCTTTCAACCTTAATTATTCCTTTTATAATAAATATTTTTTAAAATTGGAAATAATTACTCTGCGCTTTATGACAAGATATAAAATGTTTATAATATTGAGATATATTTATAGTTAAAGGCCAAAGAATGCAGAAACAATCACCTTATTTCAAAACTGTCCGGTTTATTGGATATAAGGACAACTTGTGAAGGGATTCCTATTATGTCCAAAAACCTAAAAAAGCAATGAGTTTGTCCATCTTCGTGATATGCGAAATACAATGTAATAGCTGTACATTTGATCGACTACATAAACTCCTGCTTTTATCGTATTGTAATCCAGTGTAATCGCTGATTTACCACTGTTAAATCACGACTAACAACGAATGGAAAGGAATACAAGGGTCACCTGCAAGGGTGTAGCTGTAAATAGAAACTGCTTAGAACATTCAAACCTTACTTGTAAAAACAAACCATTCAAAACTACGAAAATGTTGCACTTTGTACACGGGCGCGCCGGCTGAAGGGTTAAAAACTATAGTACAGAGTTTTGATTTTAAAAATTAATGATATCCTACATGTCATTTGTAATTTACTTAATATTCCTTAATGTATCTCAACCGGTCACTAGACTTTTACAAATGGAATTACTTGATAGATTTTATCAATATCTGAATCCAACAAATTTCACCTATTTGGATTATCGGAAATTTTGCCGCTGCATTACTTTTGAAAAGTAAGTTATACGGTCATTACGATTCACATAGTCCCAAATCAGCGTTGTGTAAAATATTGATATTCGCTTTGTTGAGAGAGCAATTCTATAATTTGCGGAAAATTCGCTATAGCATTCTACATATTTCTCCGGGAATAGAAAAATTAAAATTAATTCCTTATATGGGGTATGACTGATTGGTTTGTTAGCGGTACTATGCCAGAAAATTTCTTAGGCTTTTAATAAATCCTCGAAGGGCACACATAATATGTCGACAACCAAAATGGAGCGATTTTAGTGAAAGGTTTATGAACAGATATTTAATTGCAGAACAGAGATATATGAAAAATATTCATATACCAGTAAATGCATACATTATATTTTATATTTAAAGGAAAATGGAAGAATTATGTTAAAAATTTAGTATATTGTAGCACTTTAAAAATTTGTTAAATGTTTGTTAATTTTGTCAGTTAGGCAGAATTTCCTAAAAATCTATTGAATTTATGTCTTCTAAAATTGGTATGGTAACATACAATATGTTAGTTGATAATAATTCGAAATATTTTGCTTCTAGGTAATGTGAAATTGAAATTAACAAAAAATATGTAATTAAAATTTTTATGTTTTATGAAGTTTTGTACTAATAAATTTTAATTTATTTTTTTTCTAATCTAGAAGCAAAATTATTCGTATTCATGTGACGTAATATATTTTATGTTACAATACCAAATTTGGAAGAGATAAATTCAATAGATTTTTAGAAAAATCTACCTAACTGACAAATAGCATCAAACATTTAACAAGTTTTTAAATTGCTACAACAAACTAAATTTTTAACATAATTCTTCCATTTCACTTTAAAAATAAAATATAATGTATGTATTTACTGGTATATAAATATTTTGTGCAGGTAATTGAATTACCTTAAAACAATGCATGCATGCATGGGTTGGAACAAGCAAGGAAGACAAAACATTGGCCTTAAACATACATTTATTTGATAACGCACAAATTTCAATCAAATTGTAATAGCTACAAGTACAATAATATCTTTCATGTTAACATTTTTGAATATGAGAACTCAGAAGCAAATGCAAACTATATTGTCAAAGATGGTTTTTAGAGTCTATTAGGGAGGCACTTACTATAGCTGATGTATGCAGCGATGATGGTGGCATCGACGACAGGGACACAGAATCATCTCAAGTATAGGAACATCTTAGAGGGGTATTGACACTTCTCCAAGACTCTGAAGCAGACGAGAGTCTCTATCATCTAACTTTGAGGAACCAAGTCTCAGATCGATCTGCTTCTTATCCAATTCCTTTCGTCCTTGGCGGGACTTCTGTCCGTTTACAGGGGGGCTATTCTGGCCCACCCCTCATTTTCAATGGGCAGTGGGCTTTTTTTCTTTCAGTTGTTCCTGCCCCAATTGGTTCTTTATTAAACAGCCTCTGTCGCCTCTGTCCATAGTCTACGAAGTACCTCCCCCACCAATTTTATTTTGCAAAACAACTTTGACCCGTTATCATCTGACGTTTTTACTGTGGGCCATAAAATAACGGCCATCCATCGTCTAATATTTATAGACTTTAGATCGCTATCACTGGCCACACCGACAGATATTCTTCTATTATCTCCAGGTTTAGAAGCCTCTATTTACCCCTGCCATTGCAGCCTTTATAATAGATTCGTTATTGGCCACACACCGGGGGAATTATATCATTCCACTTCTACATTTTGCATATATCTGTCTTCTGCAATTAAATACAGGCTCATAAACATTTCACTAAAATCGCCTCATTTTGGTTGTCGAGATGTTCTGTGCGCCCTGAAATACAAGAATTAACCTTTTCCTTACGGGATAGGAATACATGTATCGCAAGA